>CAUDMG010003521.1:92500-537500 GCA_958450375.1 Homarus gammarus | reverse complement strand
GTCAAAACACTACTCAGTCCATTTCAAACATGCTCTCCTTTGCCTGGCCCTTGAACTAAGAGGAACCAGTGTCAAAACAATACTCCGTCCACGTCTCCGAGCCTCATGCCGGCAGACCAACCCTCTGACAATGTACCAGTCCATATTAGTGAGGCCCTGGACATTACAACCGTACTCTCAATCCCGCTCATGACAGCAACCACTACTCAACGCACATCTCTGACCTAACCATCTCTCCAATCCCCTCTGCCCTACTCACACCTCCAACTCACCCTCTACAACCTGTCTTTTCTCATTACCATGCACCCTAAACTGTAATTTGTCGGCTTCGTCTTTCAGTTGGAGGCTCGATCGACCTCTCTGAACTACTTCTCTTCATCTTGCTCATCTGGGGTGGGGGCTCCTCGTCTTCATCTTCAGATTCATCCATCGCTGGGTCTCCCGGATGCCTTAGGGTTGGAGCAGCCTTCAAGTTGCTCCGGTTTTCCACTCTCGCTTCCAGGTCTTCTCCCCCACTGGGCTCAATGCGATATAACCCAGGCCTTGGATTTAGGACCTCAACAATGTGCCATCTCGTATCAAACCAATGGTTTTGCAGCTTACACCGGCCTATTTTTACATTGTTCCTCAGCAAAACCTCCTGGCCCACTTCCCAGCTACTCTCGTGGGCTTTCTCTTCTCTTTTCCTTCTGTTTATTTCCTTACGTCTCCGAACATTGATCTCCACTGCTTCCTGCAATCTTCGTTGCCGGTCTCTAATCACCATCACCCACTCATCTACCGGCTCTGGGTCTACTTCCGGCCTAAGGTCAAACGGCAGGTTTGGTTCTCTCCCGTAAAACAACAGGAATGGGGAAAACCCTGTCGTGGCATGCGGAGTCGCGTTATATTGTGACACCACTGCCTGCAGATGCTCTGGCCACCTATTCTTTTCCTCTTCCTCGAGGGTGGCCAGCAGACCGTGCAGGGTTCGATTGAACCATTCCACCATACCATTTCCCTGCGGGTGATATGCTGACGTCCTTATTTTCTTCACCCCAAAGGTGGCACAAGTTTGTCGGACCAATGCACTGCCAAAATTCCTTCCCTCGTCGGTCAACAGTCGTTCAAGTGCACCCACTGCCAGGAAGATCCGATTCACCAGGATCTTTGCAATCGTCGAGGCTTTCTGGTCTTTGGTGGGAAAGGCCCAAGTGTAGCAACTGTATACGTCAACCATTATCAGGACACTCTCCAATCCTTGCCGCTTGTCCAGCAAGGTGAAATCCGCGGCCAGTGTCTCTAATGGTTTGGCAGCTTCAATCGTCCCTAAATGCAGTTGGGGTTTCGGTACTTCATCTTTTGCTACTCCACACCTCTCGCAGCTGGCTATGTAGTTTCGCACTGTTTCTCCCATGCCTGACCAGAAACCTCGCTCCTGCACCAGCGACAGGGTGCGATCTCGCCCCTGATGCCCAAACTCGTCGTGGCAGGCTCGAGTCAAAGCCTCCTGCAAGTTTGGAGTTAACACTGGCACCTCCCTCCATAGATTCTTCCCTTCGGGTCTTCTGTGCCAGACAACCTCTTCTCTTACGATCAGGGATTTCATAGCTCGGTACATCTTGCGGAAGTCATCATTTTGTAGCTCTACCTGTACCTCATCCTCCGGCAGCTCTCCCACCAACCATCTTCGCAGTTTTGTCATATAGTCCATGCCTTCTTGCTCCTTACGCAGCCCATCCATCGTCCACAGTTCCTTCCTTCCTGCCCCGTTCTCCTCTGGCTTCCCAATACGTTCCACGAACTCTTCTCTCAACTGTACCAAACCCGGGCTGTCTCTCCTTTTCTCTGAGTAACCCCGCACCGTCAACCACAACAAACCCATTCCCACGGCGAGCATGAGTAGAGTTGGGGTCAGACTCTCTACCGTTTCCATCCACTCCATGATTACGCTCACTATCCCAACCACAGAACCATCAGTCACGAAATAAAAATAACTACGCTCTGCTACCATTTGTAACCAGTCGGAATATACGGGACTTTATTTTCCCACTAGACTTGGGGTTTATTAAAGATTATAAGATGGTAATGGCAGTGGAAGCGCCCCTTTGAGAAAAATCCCGAACCAGCACAAGAACACTTAAATCTACTAAACAAAATGAATTGTCCGTGACCCGTGGAAGGATAGCGTCTGTGACTGGGATGAATGAGACACACTCTAAAATTTAGACACTTATATTCCCTCCAACACTACAGACACAATCAAATAATGGTACACCAATATGCACACCTCTTAACCTGAACTTAAAACACTACTCTGGGGAATAAAAGTTTCACATGATATTGAAATTATTAGAAATTCAGACAATCCCTCATTAGACAACAATAAATTTCAAGTATTAAGAAATGTTGCTTGCACACATGAAACAGGTCTTAAGGGCTTTCAACAAAATAATATCAATCACTGAGAAGATTTTATAAAAAAATAGGAAATCAATAACTCTACAATAAATAGGCCTTAAGGGCACTCAACAAAATGATATCCAGCACCGAGAAAATGGTATAAAAAATAGAACTTATTAACTCCACCCTGAGTAGGCCTTCAGGGCACTCAGCAAAATTATATTACCCCAACAGATACACACCTCCTAACCTAACTTAAACACTACTCTGGAGAACAAAGGTTATACCTGAGATTGAAATTATAAGGAAATATTAAATGCACACAGCATACATTAGTAACTGAGAAAATAGTATTAAGTACACACATAAATATTATCACTATTATTAAGAGGTTACTGAGTCCACCAATACCAGTGAACCATGCTTCCTAACCTAACACATAGATTCCACCTGCACTCCGTAGTTTTTTAAGGCACACCCAACAGGCATCCGTAGTTTGAGGCCCAAACCACCCTTTCTCAACCTTGGAAATGAACCTCAAAGTTCCACTGGACTCTTTGTCTCAGTGTGTGACCCTGTATCACTCAGCTGGCTTCACTTTACCCCCAGTACATCCATGAAACGGAAGAGATAGAGCCACTGACCTTGTACAGTTGAGAGAAGCTTTAGCTTCCCGTTAGTAAAAGGTTTTCACTAAGCTGCTTGAAGATATGTGGTATTGTGAGCCGAGGTAGAGGAGAGTTGATGACCCCAAACGATCGTCACATCGTTAGTTGGGCACCTAGACAGCTGGGTTCACTCCAACTCTCACCATACTCAACAGGTGGCTCAAACACAAGTCAGTGGACGGTCATACAGCTCGCTTCACCACTCGTGTCTCCTACCGCCAGTGGAAGTTATCATACCGCGTGGGGTCTACAGAACCCTGAAAAACCCGGGCTGTTAGCTATTGTCTCACATCACCGTTTGTTCCTACCACCCAATCAAGCTTTGTCTGAGATTGAATATAACTTACTTGTTAATGCTGATGTTAAATAAACGAAGGAACCAGGTCACGCTATCCGTCTCTCCTGGGTACAGCACAGAGGTGGTCCTTGACCTCTCTCACAGCTCCCCAGCCAGCTTGCTCACTGGTTCACGCTTTCCAGGAGTGACCTATTTACCAAACGATTAACAACTTAATTAGGACGTATGCAACATTTTCAGACTGGGAAACGATCTATAATTATTTTCAATTTAATAACTGATATTTAATTTCATGATTCGCGTCCCTATTAACTCGGTAAATTACATTTAATATCGTATAGGCCTAGTTCCACAACCTCTCGCTACGTGCTGGGTGCGTGGTCTTCCCTCAGACGACCTTGAACTCAGCATCGCCAATGGCGCGGCATTCCCGTCTTCTCTTCTCCCCTTCTCTCTCCCGCTAACATATATATATATATATATATATATATATATATATATATATATATATGTTACGGTAAATAGTGAAAACTACCCACTCAGGTTTATTCGGCAGACAAATTGACATTTAACACTAAATGGCAATGAGGCATATAATTTAAGATAAGCTACCACATTTAATTAATGCTTTTTAACGTTAGTTTGCACAACGGTATAATAGTGACCTCTATTAAAAACAAAAGAAGCTGTGAGTCACAAAATGATAAAAAAGTTTCACTGTATGTGTCCATGAAGAAGAAAATAAATATCTCACACAGCTAGCCTGAAGGTTATTGCGAGTGCACGAGCTCTGGGGGGTATATATATTGTGTGTGCTAACAGTAAGAAGCACAGCAATCCTTAACAACTTTGACTTTGACAGTAAGAAGCCTCTAAAATGGAAGAGGTACATAAGAAAAAGTATCTTACTGCTGAATTGCGGAAAATTAGGATGCCTTTGCCCACTGAACAAACGCACCAATTAGCCAGAGTAATAAATAACACAGGAAAAGAAAAGAGAAAGGAGAATTGAGGATAAAAAGGAAAGGAAGGAGGAGAGTGAAGAAAGGGAGTTTAAGATGAAGAAGGAAGAGAAAGAAGAAAAAAAAAGTTTATGTTAAAGAAAGAAGAGAAGAAAGAAGAAGATTGTAGGGGTATCGAGATATTAAAGTTGTCTAGCACTCAGGATGGAAGGAAACTCTAATGTGGTTTTCTTGTATAATATATAAGTTATATGATAGACAGTCTGGTGCTGGAGGTGCTGTGTGGTGAGGGGCTGCTTGGTAGAGACGTGCGGTGAGTAGCTTGTCGAAGGAGGTATGTGTGCAGGAGCTCCGTTAGAGAAGATGTTGCCTGTTGCTGGCCTCCTGGTTGAATGAAATGTTAACAGTGTGGAGCTTGCTGGAGGAGATGTTGCTTGTTCAAGAAGATTGGTCAGAATGAATCTCAATGGAGAGACAGAGCTTATATACACCCAGCAGCGGCTATGAGTCATGGTGGGAAAACCCGAGAAGTAGCCGGTGACTAGTTCCGTTGCTAAGATACGGCGGGCAATGGAATGCGGATACGCTTGGTTGCTAGGGAAGGCGGTAACAGGTGGTGGCGTGGCAGCTTGTAGGGGAGACGTCCACTACAATACTCCCCCTCCCCTCCCGGCGCGGCGGGAGGCTGGATGTTGTCCGGGTTGTGTCCCACACATAACACATACCGGGCAGGTGTATGTACGACTCGACCGCTACGTGTAACAACTCCGTCCAGTGACACAAAACCTGTGGGAGAATTAGGAGGAGAAAGAGGGTTTGGGATTAGAGGAGGTTGTACAAGCAATGGTTGTTGTGCTCCTGCTGCTGCAGGGGCTGCGTCAGGAGGAGGGTCCATGGCAGGAGCAGGTTCAGGTTCTATGACAGGAGGAGGGTCTATGACAGGAGCAGGTTCTATGATAGGAGGGAGGCTTACTACAGGTTCAGGTTCTATGACAGGAGCAGGTTGTACATGAGGGTGAAAAGAGGGTGCCCAGAAATGTCGTGGGCGTGGTGCTGCTGCTGGTGGTAACTGCGGGTGGACTGGTGCAGGCGTAGTTTGTTGATGGTGCTGCTGGGCTGGGGGCCCGACGGGTAAGGCGGCCGGTTTGACTCTGTCTATGCTGACGGTGTCATGTCTGCCATTCCGGATAATTGTCAGGAACTTTGCAGAACGGGTAACCACCTGGAAGGGTCCATCGTAGGGGCGTTGTAATGGGTTGCGGTGAGCATCATGCCTGACGAAAACATACTCGGCTGTGAGTAGTGCAGGAGGGATGTGTTCAGGGCGCCGAGTAGGCTGGCGTGGAGCAGTAGCTCTGAATGCAGAAACTGCTTGTCGTAGCTTTTGGAGTAAGTCGTGACGAACGGCTGGAGTGGCTTGATTGGGATCAGGAGGGAGTGAGAAATCCCCGGGTAGCCGAAGGGGCTCGCCTAGTGTCAGATCTGCTGGGCTACAGTCCATATCCTCCTTGTGTGACGCACGGATGCCGAGGAGCACTAAGGGAAGCGCATCAGTCCAGCTGTAAGGGTCGTGCTGTGCCTTGAGTGCGTCCTTCAGCTGCCGGTGAAAACGTTCTACCATGCCGTTGGCTTGAGGGTGGTATGCTGTAGTGCGTTGTCTAGACGTGCCGAGGAACTGTAGGAGGTGCTGCCAGAGTTGTGACTCAAACTGTACTCCTCGGTCAGTGATTACGGTAGCGGGGGGGGCCAAAACGGGAAACCCAACCGGACATGAAGGCGCGGACAGTAGTCTCTGCTGTAGCGTTGGGCATGGGAATTGCTTCTGTCCACCTGGTGAAACGGTCGATGCAGGTGAAGATGTAGGTGCTACCGTAGGATGATGGAAGAGGTCCCACGATGTCGAGGTGTACTACTTGAAAACGTCCTTTGGGAATAGGAAAGGCTTGTAAGGGGGCCCGTATGTGACGATGTATTTTGGAGGACTGGCAGGCCAGGCACTGGGCAGCCCATTTCTTAGTATCAGACTTGATGCCGGGCCAGACGACACGTTGCGTGAGGAGGCGCTGGGAGGCCCGCACACCCGGGTGGCTGAGACCATGGATGCGGTCGAAAACAGCGCGGCGGTGGACGTGAGGCACGAACGGTCTAGGCTGTCCACAGGATACGTCGCACCACAATTTTATCTTTGTGCCAGGAACAGGGAGTTCTTGGAGTATGAGGCCTGAGGGGGATGTCTTGTAAGCTGCCAGGTCTTCGTCTTTCTCTTGAGCCGCGGCTAGCTGCCCATAATCAATGGGTGGAGATGAGGGAAGAATGGTGGATATACAACGAGAGAGGGCGTCGGCGATCTCGTTGTGGCTGCCTTTAATGTGTTGGACGTCGCTGGAGAACTCCGAGATGTAAGCCAAGTGGCGCAGGACACGAGGTGTATGTGACTGGGAAGCTGAAGCGAAAGCGTGGACGAGGGGCTTGTGATCAGTGAAGATGGTGAACTGACGGGCCTCGAGGAAGTGTTGGAAATGTCTGACAGCCAAGTATATGGCCAGGAGTTCTCGATCAAAAGCGCTGTACTTGAGGTGTGGTGGTTGAAGCCGTTGTGAGAAGAAAGCAACGGGCATGAAAGTTCCGTTGATCTCCTGCTGTAAGACGGCGCCCACTGCAGTAGAAGAAGCGTCTGTTGTGAGAGTGGTCCGGGCGTTAGGTGTGGGGTGGGCCAGGAGGGTGAGGCGTGTGATGTGCTGTTTGATAGTGGTGAATGCCGTAGTAGCCTCTTGAGTCCACATGAGAGACTTGTGAGACTTCTTTGGGCGTCCCTTGAGAAGGTCGTGTAGGGGGGCTAGGACGGTGGCAGCTTTGTCAATGAAGCGGTGGTAGTAGTTGACTAAACCCAGGAACTCCCGGAGTTTCTTCGCCGTTTCAGGTTTGGGGAACTCCCTAATCGCGGTTATCTTCTGTGGTAGGGGTTGTATGCCACTGGGCGAGACTCTGTGACCGAGGAAATCGATGGCCGAGGTTCCAAAGACGCACTTAGCAGGATGAACTTTCATGTTGTTGTTCTGCAGGCGTTGGAGAAGGAGTTGTAGGTGGTGGTGGTGCTCGGCAGGCGTCGAAGATGCGACGAGGATGTCGTCAATGTAGACGGTGACAAAATCGAGGTCGCGAAGCATATGGTCCATGAACCTCTGGAAAGTCTGTGCTGCATTGCGTAAGCCAAAACTCATGAAAGTGTACTCGAAGAGTCCGAACGGAGTGGTGATGGCTGTCTTCTGGGTATCTGCCGGTGCTACTGGGATCTGGTGGAAGGCACGCTCCAAGTCGATCTTCGAGAAGATAGTCTTGCCATGAAGTTTGTGGTGAAAGTCCTGGACATGCGGAATAGGGTACCTGTCAGGTTTGGTGACGAGATTCAGGGCTCTGTAGTCGCCACACACCCTCCACTCGCCGGGTGTTTGCTTAGGAACCATGTGAAGAGGCGATGCCCAGGGACTCCTTGAAGGGCGAATGATGCCGTCTTGCAGTAGTTTGTTGAATTCTGCTTTGGCTGTGTACAGGAGCTCAGGGCGCAGGCGGCGAGGGCGTGAAAAGACTGGTGGTCCTTTGGTTTCGATGTGGTGGAAAATTCCCGACGTAGGTGGTGGGGGTAGGGAGACTCGGGGTGAGAAAAGCTCCTTGAATTCGTCGAGCAGGGAGGAGAACTCGTTGGAAGGCGCAAGACAGGTGATAGCGTCCGTGTGTCTGGCACGAGAACCCTGGATCTTGCGTGCTGTAGGCTCATGAATGAGGCATAGATGACTTGGTTTGACGCCGAGCTTGTGGAAGGTGAGGAAGTCGAAACCAAGGATGGGTTGAGACACGTCTGCTATCACGAATAACCAACGCAGAGTCTTGGGCAGACCGAGGTCTAAGGCGAGGGTGCGTACGCCGTAGGAGGCGATGGAGGTACCGTTGGCAGCGAACAGGTCATACGAGGGTTGCTTTGACTTGTCTCGTAGTGAGGGAGGGATGAGGCTGACCGATGAACCGGTGTCGATGAGAAACTTCTTGCCGGAGGTGCGGTCGGTGACGCGCAGTAATGAGACGCCTGGAGGGACGGAGGCTGAGGCGTCTACCAGCCTCCGGTGTTGCCGTTTCCCGAATAGGTGCAATAGGGCTCACAGTTTCGAGCATAGCGGCCGAAAGTCTGGTGATACCAGCAGAGGGTAAATTTGTTGTGCTGGGGGTTGGCTGCTGTGTGTCGGAACTTGTAGGGCGTAGTGTGTGAGTCAGGAACCGGCGCAGCAGCGGGTATGGAGGAGCAGAACTGCTCAACAGTGTCCATCCTGCGGTTCAAAATTTGCAACAGGTCCTTGATGTCTTGTGAGGAATTGCTCGGCTGAGGGGTGTTGACCCGGCTTACAAGTTCGATGGTAGGTACTGGTGTGACCGTGGCGGCAAGGGGTGCAGCAGCGCATTCGTTAAAAATTCTATCTGCCGCGGTTGCATATAGTTCCGGTGTCGTAGAGTAATCTACTGCGGACAGGATGTTGCGTACTTCTGTGGGTAGCTTTTGTGCGTGAAGCTGGCGCAGGATAGAGTCGGGGAGTCTGTCTGTGTGACGGGAGTTCAGCCGACACATCTCCTCCCAGAGACGTCCCGGGGTTGAGTTCCCGAGGGAGGTAGAGGATAGATCTTGCAGGAGATTGGGGCTGGTCTGTTGATAACACGTCTTCAAGGCAGCCCGCAGGGTAGCGAATTTGTTGTGATCTGGAGGGTTGGAAATGGTTTGTGAGACCCGCGTGGCCACTTCCGTGGGTAAGGCACAAAGCAGGGCGCAATACTTTTGTTCGTCGGTCGCTCGTGAGCCGGCGAGGGCTGCTTCCACATGGTCAAGCCAGTCCTCGACGTTGTGGTTGAAAATCGGCAGAGAGATCCGTCCGTCCTCCATCCTGTGTGAGTGCTTATCTCCGGGAGTCACCATTGTAGGGGTATCGAGATATTAAAGTTGTCTAGCACTCAGGATGGAAGGAAACTCTAATGTGGTTTTCTTGTATAATATATAAGTTATATGATAGACAGTCTGGTGCTGGAGGTGCTGTGTGGTGAGGGGCTGCTTGGTAGAGACGTGCGGTGAGTAGCTTGTCGAAGGAAGTATGTGTGCAGGAGCTCCGTTAGAGAAGATGTTGCCTGTTGCTGGCCTCCTGGTTGAATGAAATGTTAACAGTGTGGAGCTTGCTGGAGGAGATGTTGCTTGTTCAAGAAGATTGGTCAGAATGAATCTCAATGGAGAGACAGAGCTTATATACACCCAGCAGCGGCTATGAGTCATGGTGGGAAAACCCGAGAAGTAGCCGGTGACTAGTTCCGTTGCTAAGATACGGCGGGCAATGGAATGAGGATACGCTTGGTTGCTAGGGAAGGCGGTAACAGGTGGTGGCGTGGCAGCTTGTAGGGGAGACGTCCACTACAAGATGATGAAAAGAAGAAAGAAGATATGAAGAAGAAAGATGAGAAGAAGAAAGATGAGAAGGAAGAAGAAGTAGATGAGAAGAAGAAAGAAGAAGTTGATGAGAAAAAGGAAGAAGAAGAATTAGAAGTTGATGAGAAGAAGGAAGAAGAATTAGAAGTTGATGAGAAGAAGGAAGAAGAAGAAGAAGAAGAAGAAGAAGAAGTTGATGAGAAGAAAGAAGAAGAAGAAGAAGAAGAATTAGAAGTTGATGAGAAGAAGGAAGAAGAAGAATTAGAAGTTGATGAGAAGAAGGAAGAAGAAGAATTAGAAGTCGATGAGAAGGAAGAAGAAGAATTAGAAGTTGATGAGAAGAAGGAAGAAGAAGAATTAGAAGAAGTTGATTGATGATGAGGAAGAAAAGGTGGAACATATTATAGAAGGAAAAAATATTAAAAAACTCATATTATTTAATTATCTTTAATGATATGATAAAGGAAAAAGAGAAAGAAAAAGAAGAACAGAAGAAAAAGGGTATTAAAATAATAGAAAAAGGAAGAAGGAAAGCAGGAAAAGGATATTAAAATAATAGAAAAAGAGGAAGAAGAAAAGAAGTAAAATGAGTTTATGATAAAGGAAAAAGAGGAAGGCAAGGAATTTAAGGATATTAAAATAATAGAAAAGGAAAAAATTAAAAAAAATCTCACTATTTTTGGATTTTGGAGAAAATACCTCATACACTGCTATAACAAAATATATTGAAAATATTTACAAAATGATTCATACTCTGTATTATTATAGATAATTTATGCTTTAGTAATTGTAAATATTCTAATAAATGATTTTCAAAATTTAAAATGAAACTTATTATGTATTTTATTGCAACCAAATGAAAATATGCATCTTTAGTAATAGTCATAAGATTTTTATTAATATTTTTATTATTATCGTGAGTTACCACATAAACTGGAATATTGTAGTGGACGTCTCCCCTACAACTGCGTATCCGCATTCCAATGAGACAGTATCCTAGCAACCAAACGAGCGGCCCAGGGGGGGGGGGGGGCGTCACCAGCTGCTACCGTATCCTAGCAACACGGGGGAGGGGGTCGAGAAACCGGCGAGGTCCCACGGGTTTACTTCCGGCTTGCTGTGTATATAAGCTCTGGAATTTGATGAGGAAATCAGAGGCTGATTGGACACGGGAGGAGACGGACGTTCTTGCGAGAACAGTTTCGTAACGGTTTTTTCCGCCATAGCCCGCTGCATCTTGTGCAATTCCACTTGCACTGTAACGGTTTTTTTCCGCCATAGCCCGCTGCATCTTGTGCAATTACTTGCACCTGTTCTTGTTGTTGTTGTTCTTGCTACCAAGCACTAACAATCCATCCATCCATTCATCATTCTTTTTAAAAGTGGCTTTGTCACTTTATAATTTTTTGACACCTCACGAGCGCTCAGGATTGACAATCTTAGCATTCCCTCCCCACAGTTAGTGTGAGTGACCCACACAACTGCGAGGGAAGTGCTAACTGTTGTCCTTCCTGACGTGGTTGGAGGGCTTTCTCTCTAACTAAATTTTTTCCAATACTTACCCTGGCCGAGGCACCTGCTGAATTTTTTTTAATTCAGTATTCGTGCTAGAGCCCCCCCAGTGGTGCACACCTCACGGAGTGGGATTGTGTGTTTCCGGTGGGGGTCGGGGAAAACCTGGGCCAATCCAGCAGTGACGTCTGTGATCGTGCAGGCACACCACTGTTCGGGGGTCGTCCTTAAGTACAAGTATTTTTTTTTTAGCACTTAAGGGCCTTGCATAACCTTAGTGCACTAACATCATATATGTAAAGTTCAACCAAAGTTGTACCCAAGGGGTGGTTCCCAGCCACCCCAACCATGCCCTCTGGGAGGGGAAGCTCCAAGCCCCCCTCTGCTCGTCCAGGCAGGGACAGGCAGAGGCGGGAAGCCAATCATGACCCACGACTGCCACGACCAACGACAAACTCTGACAATAACTCTGACAATGTAACGGTTACCGACAAAACTACGCAACAAAGACCAAACATTCAAGTTTCAACTGAGAAGGCCCGAGTAATCCACTTTCGGACTATTGACACGTCTACCTCCTTTGACAAAATTAATGGCTTCATTATACATAAGGCCATTAAGGATCAGATAGGGGACGTGGAGAAAGTCCGAAAGACAAGAAAAGGCGAACTCCAAGTTACTGTTAAGGACGCTCAGCAAATGAGGGACGCCTTGAATCTTAGAACATTTCATTCAACAACAGTGGAACCATATATCCCAGCTTTTCTCAACACCTGTAAGGCTGTAGTTAATAGCTACGAATTTCAGGGGATGACAAATGACGAAATTAAGTTCCACATGAAAGATCAAGGAGTCGTCGATGCTTTCGTTTTTAATAGAAAGACCACAGACGGTGAACGCAAACGATCAACTACAGCTGTACTGACTTTTGAAGGACTTGTTAGGCCCACTCATGTCTTGGTAGGATATGAGAGGGTCCAGACCAAAACATATATTCCATTTCCAATGCGTTGTTTCAACTGTCAAAGATTTGGACACACTGGTAAGGCCTGCCGTAACACCCAGGTATGCTCCAAGTGTGCTCAAACTGGACACAGGGACGATGACTGTACACAGACGGAGGAAAAATGCTACCACTGTTCCGGTCAGCATGCTGCCTCAGACAGGAAGTGCCCTTCCTACCTGAGGGAGTATGAGATCGGTAAGGTGAGAGCAGAGAATAATTTGGACTACAGGGAGGCTAAGAGGCAGGTGGAGATGTCCTTGCAGACACCAACACCTGGAATGTCCTTTGCATCTGCTGTATCCAAAAATACCTCACCTCCCAAAATGTGCACCATTGGAACCCAGACTGAGACCAGGACCATCTCAACACAGACTGACTTCATAATCCCCGGTTATTCAACCAAAGACGAGAACACTAATACAACCATGACTAATAACGAGACCACAAAACCCAAACCGACTCGCGACCTTACCTACCCTCAAGTAAAGAGGAGGAGAACGCAGTCACTAGAGAACTTGACAAGAGACTCAACACAACCACCAACCTTTCGCATTGTTGAAAGGTCCCCGGGGCAGGGAGCCCCTGCTGAGCAGAGTACTGGCTCTTCGGAGCTGGGAGACTGCTCACCTGATGAGGGGGATTCTTCCCTGGAACAATTTTCCCCCCGATTTACAAGAGGAAAATCTAAAGCCCAAAACGCTGACCATATCAACTCTCAGACTTAAAATTCAGTATCATCCAGTGGAATTGCAGAGGTGCTAGGAATAAAAATGCTCAATTTCATTTACTTATGTCATTATTCCGGCCGGACGTTTTTTGCCTACAAGAGACGCTACTTGCGGGTCACGACGACCCACCTGTATTCGACAACTACACGTCCTACAGGGGAGACAACCTAAGGGGGGTAGCCCTATACATTCGGAGTTCATTCGCCCAGCAAAGAGTCAGTCTGAACTTGAACCTGCAGGCTGTCGCGTGCAGAGTTAAGATTCGGACTGGCTATGTTGCCATCTGTTCACTATACTGTCCTCCGGGCGGGCTCATTGACGATGGTGAGCTTGAGGAGCTATTCATCCAACTGCCAGGAAAGAAAATGATCCTCGGCGACCTCAATGCTCACCATTTGCGGTGGGGCAGTGTCCGGAGTGACGGAAGGGGAGAGCAGGTGGCTGCAGCTATCCTCAACTCCAACTTGTCTCTTCTGAATGACGGTAGTGCGACTCGAGTGGACGAACGATTTGGCACAGCGTCGGCTATAGATCTTTCTATAGTTGACGCTGCCTTGCTATTAGATTGTAAATTTTCTACATACGACGACTCTCTGGGTAGTGACCATTTTCCGATCTGCATTTCTTATGAGTGTGGCGCCCCGACGGCTACTCCCGAGGTGCGCTACAACCTTAGGAAGGCAGACTGGGGGGCATACTCAGAAGCCGTTCGTATAGACACCATTGGACAAGACATCAACACCAAAATTACACACATACAACAAGCTATAATACACGCTGCAGATTTAACAATTCCTAAGACTTCTGCAAAAACCCACAGGCCTGGAGTTCCATGGTGGACACCAGACTGCCGACGAGTTGTCTGTGAGCGAAATAGGAGTTGCCGTTTATTTAATAGAATTCCATCACTTGTAAACTTAATTGAGTATAAAAAAGCTAGAGCCAAGGCTAGGAGAGTTCTCAGGGAGTGTAAGAGAGAGTCTTGGCGGGCGTTCGTCTCCACTATTAACAAGGATACCCCTTCCTCTGAGGTATGGTCCGCTATAAACCGGGTCAGATCCAAAGGAGGAAGGAGTTTTATCCCACAGGTGAGTAGTGGAGGGCGGATTCTCGACGATCCCCAGGCCATTGCCAACACCCTAGGCCAGAAGTTTGCGGATGCCAGTAGCTCCACCAATCATGATCCACGCTTCGGCGTGTTCCGTGATCGTGCCGAGCTCTTGCATCTCGACTTCGAGAATGGGGACGAACAGGGCTACAATCGAGCATTTTCCCCAGAGGAACTTTCCTTTGCTATTAATAAGGGCAAGGGCTCTACTCCTGGACCTGACGGTATACGATACGAGATGATTAAGCACCTTGACCAGGGAAACCTGGACAAATTGCTAGAAGTGTACAATGAGATCTGGACGTCCAGAACGTTTCCAAACTCATGGCACTTTGCCCATGTCGTACCGATCCCGAAGAGGGACAAATGCCCGAATAACACCAACTCATTCCGTCCGATTTCGCTCACAAACTGTCTGTGTAAGGTCATGGAACGTATGATAAAGCGTAGACTAATGTATTTTTTGGAAAGTAACAACTTATTGAATGATCGACAGTGTGGTTTCCGCCAAGGTAGAAGCACACTAGATCATTTAATAAGTCTTGAAACTGACATCTCAAAAGCTCTTTGCAGTAAAGAAACATTAATTGCAGTATTTTTAGACATAGAAAAAGCTTTCGACATGACATGGCGGACTGGCCTCATGATGAAGCTCCACGCCATGGGTCTGAGAGGTAATTTACCAATTTTCATCAGTAATTTTTTGCAAGACCGGACTTTTTCCGTCAAACTAAAAGGTAACGTAAAATCAGACATATTTGTCTTAGAAAATGGAGTTCCACAAGGTAGCGTTTTGGGCCCGATTTTATTTCTTGTAATTATTAATGATTTCCTATCACCAGCCCCCAGCTTGAGTGACCTCAAATTCTCCTTGTTTGCTGACGATTGCGCAATCTGGCGCTCCTCTCGAGTTGAGAGGCTATCTGCACAAAGGGTGCAAGCCGGCCTAAAAGCCGCGGAACAGTGGGCAATACAATGGGGATTTAGGTTTTCAGTTGAGAAGACAGTAGGAGTAGTCTTCACTAAGAAACGTAACATTAGAAATCCAGTATTAAAATTAAATGATACTCCTATTAAATTTCAGACTTCAGTAAAATTTCTCGGTGTTCATTTTGACCGGAAATTAACGTGGAAAAACCACATTAACGAACTTGAAAGTAAATGTCTTAAAGTCACAAACATCCTGAAAGTTTTATCAGGTACTACATGGGGAGCCGATAGGAAATCTTTATTAATGGTGTATAAGACCCTGATCAGATCAAAACTTGATTATGGATGCCAGTTGTATGCTTCGGCATGCGACACCACACTCGCAAGGCTAACCAGAATACAGAACCGATGCCTTCGTCTATGTCTGGGTGCCTACAGGTGTACACGTGTAGTTAAACTAGAGGTTGAGGCCCACGTCCCTCCACTTCACATCAGGAGGGACATGTTGACGCTAAGGTACGGGTTGAGTGCGGCTAGGAAGCGCGGCACAGGCCACCCAGGTTGGTGTGCTGTTGCCAACTTCCGTTTCCTGCAGCTGCGTAAGTCCCCGTCCTCGGTTGTCCGCCTCCAGACCTTGTGCCAGGGTGCTGGTATCCATTTCGGAGATGTTGATAGATACGTTCCACCGTTGTGTCCGCCATGGGAGAACCCCAACCTCCATGTGGAAACATCGTGGCTTCCGGGAGCAAAGAATGACTTTCATCCTGAGCTCCTGAGGCAACTTTTCTATCAATTTCTTGAAGGATTCAGCACCTATACTCACGTGTACACCGACGGGTCCAAGACTGACGACAACGTTGGAGCCGGTATCTGGAGCAGAGACGAGGAGTGGAGCTCCCGCCTGCCGCGGCATGCAACTATTTTCTCTGCAGAAATGTTCGCAATTAGTAAAGCCATTGACATTGCAATAACAAGCAATGTCAGTGATGTTGCTGTCATTTCAGATTCCATGTCAGCTCTTAAAGCAATTGAAGGTGGTGATACTACCAGCAATGAAATACAGGGCAACATTATTAATAAATTACATGAGTGTGCCAAGAATATTGTGCTGGTGTGGGTGCCTGGGCATTGTAACATTTGGGGCAATGAACAGGCAGACAGATTAGCAAGAGCGACTGTGGGTCTCGGGGAGACAACTAATGTGCCCTGGGAGACTCAGTCGTGTCTCTCCTTGGGGAAGACATATACATTTGAAAAGTGGCAACATGATTGGACTAGGCTAAATCTCCACAACACCTGGAAGCCTAACATAGGTAACTGGCCCTCAGCATACAGGAAGAATAGGAGGGAAGAGGTCGTTCTCGCCAGACTTAGGCTGAACTGCACCTATCTGACCCACCTAGGGGCCTACCTTGATCAGTCCTTTCCACCCATCTGTTCCACTTGCAACCAAACTCTCTCCATCAAACATATTCTGACTGAGTGCAGCCAGTACGAACCAGAGCGCCGGCAGCTGGTTATCCTAGCTGCCGAGCAAGGCTTCGTGCTGACTGTACCCAACCTATTGCAAGATGATGTCACCATCAGTGACGTTGTAATAACCTTCCTCAAGGAGACCCATCTTATCGGCATGCTATGATTGACACACGCATGAACTCTTTTTATATCTATTATATGTATACAACCATGCCTAAAGAAAATAAAAATGAATAAAACAAAATTAAAACATACAACATGAGAAACACATCACAAACCTTATCATTACATACAACACTCACATTTATCAAGTTAAACTGACACCCACCAACACATATTCAAACAAAAAGACACGGGCTACAAAAGACTTTAAAAAAAAAAAAAAAAAAAAAAAAAAAAAAATCACAGAGAAACTAGTCACCTGACAAGCCATTTCATCTGGTTTGTCAGTAAATCACCATCATATCACTCATGCATACCATAATTCATCCCAAATTAAAAACAACAAGAAGAAAGAACTAACCAAAATACCAAGAACAAGAAGAACACAAGAATAACAAGAAAAGAAGAAACAAGAACATCAGATTAGTTGTAGCAAAAAAGAAGACCAAGATTAGAAGAAGAAAGAAAACATCAGCTCCGGCCGAAATAGCCTAATGGCGAAGAGGCCAGAAACCCCTAACAACTTTGAACTAATGAGGAAATCAGAACTCACCAATATATACAGCACAATAGATCCAGACATTATTCTTATCAACGCACATGGTCGGAAAAAAGGTGATAAAATCAAGATTTTTAACTATCATGTACATCAAATGAACATCTATGATGAACCACACGACGGCATAGCAATAGCTATAAAACGCAATATACAGTATAAAATCATAGACAACTTTCATAGCAACTTTCTTGCAGCCGAAGTAAACACAACCAGAGGCCCAATATTAATTGGAACGTCTTATTTAACATTTAGAAGGCCAATATTCCCTACAGGTGATATTTTAAAACTAATGAGACAAAATAAACCAGCATACTTTATAGGAGACCTCAATGCTAAACACACAACCCTAGGAAATAATATCAGAAACCCAGGAGGAAAAATTCTACATGCTTTCATCGAACACGGGACAATAACTCACCTTGGGCCCGACTTCGCAACTTACGTATCAGCCGGTAACACTGGGAAACCTGATATTGTTTTAACCAACAGGCATCACCATCTCAATGTACATTTAAAAGCTGGACCCACAACAACCAGTGATCATTTACCCATAATAGCAACTTTATCCACGTCTCCGATACAAATTCCATCAATCCCAAGATTTTCACTTAATAGAGCAAATTGGGACAAATTTAAATTGGATCTCAGCAAAAACGAACCAACACTCCTACACAATAAAGACACAACTGAGATCGACAAATCATTGGACAAATGGTACAATGAAGTAACATCAGCAATGCAAAACAATATCCCAAAAACAACATACCGTACACTACCACATGCACAATTAACACATGAAGAGAAAATGATACAAATTAGATTCACCAATCTATATGAATTCACCAAAATACACGGGTGGAACAATGACATCAGAATATTATACAGGAATCTAAAAGAAGAACTGAAAGAAATAAGTAAGAACAAATACAATGAAACATGGAACAAGCTGATTCAGGACACACAAGCAGATCACAGAAACCCAAAAGCATTCTGGAAAAAAATTAAAAACCTAATGGGAACTAATTCGGAAGACACGAGTTATATTAAGGACAAAAATGGTAGAAAAGCAACAGAACCACATGAAAAAGAGCCAATATTTAGAGAATTTTGGAAAAACATTTTCACAATCAACGACGAAGATAATAGAAGCTTCTGCCAAGAAACTGAACAGGCTACCAGAATATATTTGAACCAGAACACAGAGAAATGGAAACCCACAGAAAAAATTAACCTCAACTCTTTAAACATCAACAACTCAATAATTGCTCCCCTAACTCAAAATGATATTGTAAAAACAATAGCAAGTTTTAAGAATAAAGCACCTGGCATAAGCCAAATTAATAAAGTCGTATTACAAAACATTCCTCAGAATATGATCGAACAGCTCAAAAATATATACAATGCCTCACTTGCAACTGGCTTTTTTCCTACCAAATTTAAATTAGCCAAAATCAGACTCATCCCGAAAGCAGGAAAGAACCATACTCAAGCAGAAAACTACAGACCCATCTCACTACTGGAAACACCCGGGAAAATATTGGAAAAAATAATTAACCACAGACTCAGAAATTTTCTTGACCAAGAAAATAAATATAATCCGAGACAGCACGGCTTTCGAAAAAAACGAGGAACCAACACAGCAATAGCTTTAATATACGAGTCAATCGCAAATGCTGCAAGCAACAAAGAACAATGTAATATAATTTTAAGAGATGTTTCAAAAGCGTTTGACAAAGTTTGGCATGAAGGAATGAAGTATAAAATAATCAAATTGGATATGCCTACCAACATCACAGCACTACTGTGTAATTTCTTAGATAACAGAAAGGCTAAACTTATCATTGACAACCATCTAGGACAAACCTTCAACCTATATAGTGGAGTTCCCCAAGGGAGCAACATATCACCAACATTATTCACTGTATATACGGCAGATATGCCGCAACCACGGCAATCAGAATATATAGCATATGCAGATGATGTTACACAGATAATCAGGTACCCGGGAAAATCCAAACAAATGATGGCCATTAGAACATGCAGAGAAATAGAGTTAATAAACAACTATGAACGAAAATGGAAGATAAAAACCAATGTCCAAAAACTCCAAATAATTCACATCGCAAAAATGAACCCATGCCCTATTATCATTAACAATCAACAAATACCATATGTTGCCAAGGGAAAAACACTAGGACTCAAGATCTCCAGAAGCGGAATAATCCCTCACATCAATGAAAGATTAGCTATGGCAAGATCACAACTTACAAAACTTAGAAGATTCCGCCAATTGAACACCAACACGCAATTGCACCTATATAAAGCACTGATCAGGCCACACTTAGAATACCCTCCGATACCTCTGAACACAATTGCAAGAACTAATCAGCTGAAATATCAAGCAGTGCAAAATATAGCCCTCAGAAGAGCGGCAAAACACCAACCACCATACTCACAAACAGTACAAGACATACACACAGAACACGGCATAGACCCACTCAACATCAGAATACACACCCAAGCAAATGCAATATGGGAAAAAATCCAACAAGAACAGGATCCCATACTTAACAAACTAATTGATGAAAACAACAATATATCACATAGATGGTGGCCTAGAAGCAGGAAAAATGAAATTGAAGAACCAGAGCCTCCATATACAAAATAACAATAAAACAACAATAAAAAACACAACAAATATGAACCAAAAGATGGGCACAACTCTCCAGTCACACAAGGACCTGGAGGGACCCACAAATAAACAAAGACCAAAATAGTTCACAAAAAAAAAAAAAAAAAAAAGATGAGGATCATCCCTGCAGTGCCACAAGGACCTGGAGGGACCCCCCACCCCCACTCTAAGATAATATGCCCCATGGACACTTAGAATAACTTAGCTTAGCTTGGCTGAGACCGGCCTTCCCTAACACCTTGAACCTCTAATGCAGCACAGTTACGGAAGACAAAAAAACCCGTCTCCGCAAGGTGGATAGCCCACCTGCTGTTAACCTTCTCCTTTACTTCCCACTTCTGAACTTTACCTTGTACTTTATCCTTCTCCCACTCTTAGAGCTATGCTCTATTCTCTCCGTACAACCAACCAACCAACCAAGATTCATTCTACTCTACGTTCCTGAACACGCAACACCTCCTCCAAGCAAGCTCCTCGCTGTCCAGCTCTCATTCAACCTGGAGGCCAGCAACAGGCAACATCTCCTCTAACGAAGCTCCTGCACATCTACCTCCTTCAGCACGCTACTCACCGAACGTGCCTACTGAGCAGCTCCTCACCACATGGCATCTCCAGCACCAGACTGTCTTTCATATAATTTATATTATATAAGAAAACCACCACCTAGAGTTTCCATCAATCCCATCCTGAGTGCTAGACAACATAATATCACGTAACCCTACAAATGGTGACCCCCGGAAAAACGCACTCACACAGGATGGTGGACGGACGGATCTCTCTACCGACTTTCAACCACAACGTCGAGGACTGGTTAGATCATGTGGAAGCAGCCCTCGTCGGCTCACAAGCGACTGACGAGCAAAAGTATGGCGCCCTGCTCTGCGCCTTGCCCACGGAAGTCGCCACGCAGGTCTCACAGACCATTTCCAAACCTCCAGATGACAACAAATTCGCTACCCTGCAGGATGCCTTGAAGACGCGTTATCAACAGACCAGCCTCAATCTCCTGCAAGACCTATCCTCTATCTCCCTCGGGAACTCAACCCCGGGATGTCTCTGGGAGGAGATGTGTAGGCCGGACTCCCGTCACACAGACAGACTCCCCGACTCTATCCTGCGCCAGCTTCACGCACAAAAGCTACCCACAGAAGTACACAACATCCTGTCCGCAGTAGATTACTCTACGACACCAGAACTATATGCAACAGCGGCAGACAGAATTTTCAACGAGTGCGCTGCTGCACCCCTTGCCGCCACGGTCACACCAGTACCTACCACCGAACTTGTAAGCCGGGTCAACACCCCTCAGCCGAGCAATACCTCACAAGATATCAAGGACCTGTTGCAAACTTTGAACCGCAGGATGGACACCATTGAGCAGTTCTGCTCCTCCATACCCGATGCTGTGCCAGTTCCTGACTCACACACCACGCCCAACAAGTTCCGACGCACAGCAGCCAGCCCCCAGCACAACAAATATACCCTCTGCTGGTATCACCAGACTTTCGGCTGCAATGCTCGAAACTTTGAGCCCTATTGCACCTATTCGGGAAACGGCAACACCGGAGGCTGGTAGACGCCTCAGCCTCCGTCCCTTCAGGCGTCTCATTACTGCACGTCACCGACCGCACCTCCGGCAAGAAGTTCCTCATCGACACAGGTTCATCGGTCAGCCTCATCCCTCCCTCACTACAAGACAAGTCAAAGCAACCCTCTTATGACCTGTTCGCTGCCAACGGTACCTCCATCGCCTCCTACGGCGTACGCACCCTCGCCTTAGACCTCGGTCTGCCCAAGACTCTGCGTTGGTTATTCGTGATAGCAGACGTGTCTCAACCCATCCTTGGTTTCGACTTCCTCACCTTCCACAAGCTCGGCGTCAAACCAAGTCATCTATGCCTCATCCATGAGCCTACAGCACGCAAGATCCAGGGTTCTCGTGCCAGACACACCGACACTATCACCTGTCTTGCGCCTTCCAACGAGTTCTCCTCCCTGCTCGACGAATTCAAGGAGCTTTTCTCACCCCGAGTCTCCCTACCCCCACCACCTACATCGGGAATTTTCCACCACATCGAAACCAAAGGACCACCAGTCTTTTCACGCCCTCGCCGCCTGCGCCCTGAGCTCCTGAACACAGCCAAAGTAGAATTCAACAAACTACTGCAAGACGGCATCATTCGCCCTTCAAGGAGTCCCTGGGCATCGCCTCTTCACATGGTTCCTAAGCAAACACCCGGCGAGTGGAGGGTGTGTGGCGACTACAGAGCCCTGAATCTCGTCACCAAACCTGACAGGTACCCTATTCCGCATGTCCAGGACTTTCACCACAAACTTCATGGCAAGACTATCTTCTCGAAGATCGACTTGGAGCGTGCCTTCCACCAGATCCCAGTAGCACCGGCAGATACCCAGAAGACAGCCATCACCACTCCGTTTGGACTCTTCGAGTACACTTTCATGAGTTTTGGCTTACCCAATGCAGCACAGACTTTCCAGAGGTACATGGACCATATGCTTCGCGACCTCGATTTTGTCACCGTCTACATTGACGACATCCTCGTCGCATCTTCGACGCCTGCCGAGCACCGCCACCAACTACAACTCCTTCTCCAACGCCTGCAGAACAACAACATGAAAGTTCATCCTGCTAAGTGCCTCTTTGGAACCTCGGCCATCGATTTCCTCGGTCACAGAGTCTCGCCCAGTGGCATACAACCCCTACCACAGAAGATAACTGCGATTAGGGAGTTCCCCAAACCTGAAACGGCGAAGAAACTCCGAGAATTCCTGGGTTTAGTCAACTACTACCACCGCTTCATTGACAAAGCTGCCACCGTCCTAGCCCCCCTACACGACCTTCTCAAGGGACACCCAAAGAAGTCTCACAAGTCTCTCGTGTGGACTCAAGGGGCTACTACGGCATTCACCACTATCAAACAGCACATTACACGCCTCACTCTCCTGGCCCACCCCGCACCTAACGCCTGGACCACTCTCACAACAGACGCTTCTTCTACTGCAGTGGGCGCCGTCTTACAGCAGGAGATCAACGGAATTCTCATGCCCGTTGCTTTCTTCTCACAACGGCTTCAACCACACACACCTCAATTACAGCGCCTTTGATCGAGAACTCCTGGCCATATACCTGGCTGTCAAACATTTCCAGCACTTCCTCGAGGCCCGTCAGTTCACCATCTTCACTGATCACAAGACCCTCGTCCACGCCTTCGCTTCAGCTCCCCAGTCACATACACCTCGTGTCCTGCGCCACTTGGCTTACATCTCGGAGTTCTCCAGCGACGTCCAACACATTAAAGACAGCCACAACGAGATCGCCGACGCCCTCTCTCGTTGTATATCCAACATTCTTCCCTCATCTCCACCCATTGATTATGGGCAGCTAGCCGAGGCTCAAGAGAAAGACGAAGACCTGGCAGCATACAAGACATCCCCCTCAGGCCTCACACTCCAAGAACTCCCTGTTCCTGGCACAAAGATAAAATTGTGGTGCGATGTATCCTGTGGGCAGCCTAGACCGTTCGTGCCTTACGTCTACCGCCGCGCTGTTTTCGACCACATCCATGGTCTCAGCCACCCGGGTGTGCGGGCCTCCCAGCGCCTCCTCACGCAACGTGTCGTCTGGCCCGGCATCAAGTCTGATACTAAGAAATGGGCTGCCCAGTGCCTCGCCTGCCAGTCCTCCAAAATACATCGTCACATACGGGCCCCCTTACAAACCTTCCCTATTCCCAAAGGACGTTTTCAAGTAGTACACCTCGACATCGTGGGACCTCTTCCATCATCCTACGGTAGCACCTACATCTTCACTTGCATCGACCGTTTCACCAGGTGGACAGAAGCAATTCCCATGCCCAATGCTACAGCAGAGACTACTGTCCGCGCCTTCATGTCCGGTTGGGTTTCCCGTTTTGCCCCCCCCCCCCCCCGCAACCGTAATCACTGACCGAGGAGTCCAGTTTGAGTCACAACTCTGGCAGCACCTCCTACAGTTCCTCGGCACGTCTAGACAACGCACTACAGCATACAACCCTCAAGCCAACGGCATGGTAGAGCGTTTTCACCGGCAGCTGAAGGACGCACTCAAGGCACAGCACGACCCTTACAGCTGGACTGATGCACTTCCTTTAGTGCTCCTCGGCATCCGTGCGTCACGCAATGAGGATATGGACTGTAGCCCAGCAGATCTTACACTAGGCGAGCCCCTTCGGCTACCCGGGGATTTCTCACTCCCTCCTCATCCCCACCAAACCACTCCAGCCGTTCGTCACGACTTACTCCAAAAGCTACGACAAGCAGTTTCTGCATTCAGAGCTACTGCTCCACGCCAGCCTCCTCGGCGCCCTGAACACATCCCTCCTGCACTACTCACAGCCGAGTATGTTTTCGTCAGGCATGATGCTCATCGCAACCCATTACAACGCCCCTACGATGGACCCTTCCAGGTGGTTACCCGTTCAGCAAAGTTCCTGACGATTATCCGGAATGGCAGACATGACACCATCAGCATAGACCGAGTCAAACCGGCCACCTTACCCGTCGGGCCCCCAGCCCAGCAGCACCATCAACAAACTACGCCTGCACCAGTCTACCCGCAGTTACCACCGGCAGCAACACCACGCCCACGACATTTCTGGGCACCCTCTTTTCACCCTCATGTACACCCTGTTCCTGCTGTAGAACCTGCTCCTGTCATAGACCCTCCTCCTGTCATAGAACCTGAACCTGTAATAGACCTCCCTCCTGTCATAGAACCTGCTCCTGCCATGGACCCTCCTCCTGACATAGAACCTGCACCTATCATAGAACCTGCTCCTGCCATGGACCCTCCTCCTGACGCAGCCCCTGCAGCAGCAGGAGCACAACAACCATTGCTTGTACAACCTCCTCTAATCCCAAACCCTCTTTCTCCTCCTAATTCTCCCACAGGTTTTGTGTCACTAGACGGAGTTGTTACACGTAGCGGCCGAGTCGTACGTACACCTGCCCGGTATGTGTTTTGTGTGGGACACAACCCGGACAACATCCAGCCTCCCACCGCGCCGGGAGGGGAGGGGCAGTATTGTAGTGGACGTCTCCCCTACAACTGCGTATCCGCATTGCAATGAGACAGTATCCTAGCAACCAAACGAGCGGCCCAGGGGGGGGGGGCGTCACCAGCTGCTACCGTATCCTAGCAACACGGGGGGGGGGGGGGGGCGTCGAGAAACCGGCGAGGTCCCACGGGTTTACTTCCGGCTGCTGCGTATATAAGCTCTGTCTCTCCATTAAGATTCATTCTACTCTACGTTCCTGAACACGCAACACCTCCTCCAAGCAAGCTCCTCGCTGTCCAGCTCTCATTCAACCTGGAGGCCAGCAACAGGCAACATCTCCTCTAACGAAGCTCCTGCACATCTACCTTCTTCAGCATGCTACTCACCGAACGTGTCTACTGAGCAGCTCCTCACCACACGGCATCTCCAGCACCAGACTGTCTTTCATATAATTTATATTATATAAGAAAACCACCACCTAGAGTTTCCATCAATCCCATCCTGAGTGCTAGACAACATAATATCACGTAACCCTACAATATCATGTGTTGCTAGATAATTAAAAAACTTTAAATGATTATATGTTTTTATAGAATGAGCAACATTTTGAAACTCTAAAGTATAGATTGACATCAATTTTATTTCTGTTGAAATATTAAATCATAATAGTCTTAGCCTATCAAAAATATAATAAATAAATCTAAATTGATGTAAGTTGTTTTTTGTCAAATATTTAAGAATTTAAAATACGTGTCATTATTATAATTCATTTTTATATCATATTAATTCTTCCCAAACTACTATTTTTTATTCATCTTCTTCCTCATTCTCATCTTCTTCATCCTCATCCACATCTTCATAATTATTTCTTTGATTAATATTCTCAAATTTTCCTTCTGTTTCTTCAAATTCACAAACATCTGTTTCCCTTTCCCACAGGTCGGCAGTTTCCCTTTTAAACCCTTTATAAAAACAATCATTATTTTTCTCTTTGTATTCTCTAAGAATTTTACTTATAGTTACAGCATACTTTTTACTTATAGCTCTCCTGATAACTTTGGATGTTTTAAGTATTTGTCTTATTTGCTGTGGTGCTGTTGAAATATTATCCATAGATACATCGGAATAATATGCACTATTTAAATAGGACAAATATAATATTAAATTACCCTCATGAACTCCAATACAATTTAAACCAAATGAAATTAAAGCATTCACAGGAAAAGTATTTTGTTTTTGAGTATCTACAAATGTTTCCGATTCGATATTTACTAAATTGGATCCTATACCATATATGGATTTTCCATTGGGTTTAAGAAACCACCCAATGGCGTATTATTGATAATTTTCAGTTCATTTTCTACATCAGCAGCGGCTGAGGCGGTGGTGGTGGTAGTAGTAGTATTTATAAAAGGAAAATATTGTTGTAGGGGTATCGAGATATTAATGTTGTCTAGCACTCAGGATGGAAGGAAACTCTAATGTGGTTTTCTTGTATAATATAAGTTATATGATAGACAGTCTGGTGCTGGAGGTGCTTGTTCAGGAAGATGGGCAGAATGAGAGTTGGTTGGTGAGGAAGCTCAGAGAAGGACAGCTGGTGGATCGCCATGCTCGCTGGCGGGAGCGAGGACCACCAGGCAGGCGAGGAGAAGCGAAGGGAGCCAGGCAGCGGCGGAGGAGGAGGTGTTGCTTGTTCAAGAAGAATGGTCAGAATGAATCTCAATTCAAGTTGTTTGGGATTACTGGCCTCTTCGCCGTTAGGCTATTTCGGCCGAAGCTGATTGGTTGGACTTCTTTTTTCTCTTTGTTCTTCTTTTAGTTTTTACTTTCCATTCTTCTTCTTGTTCTTCGTCTTCTTCTTTTTGGTCTTGTTCTGTCTGGTCTTCTATTATGATAATATTATCAGGTTCTTCGTTGTTCATATCTTGATTGTTCTGGTCTTGTTTGTTCTTATCTTGATTGTTCTTGTCTCGGTTGTTTTTGTCTAGTTTGTTCTGTTCTTGATTCTTGACTGCAAGGAGGGCCTCCTTGTAAGTCAATATTTCCTTAGCCCGCAGCCTGGCCACCCTGCACTCCTCCCTCCACTTGGGACAAAGCCGGTCGGAGGAGGAGTGAGGGCCACCACAAGCCGCGCACTTCTTAACGGCCGCCTGGCAGTCAGCGTCGGTGTGGCCGGGTGCCCCGCAGCTTGAGCACACCACGCGAGCACGACACTTCCTCGCCAGATGGCCATATTTCTGGCAATTGTAGCAGCGAGTGGGTTTTTGCTGTTGAGGTTTTACTGGGATTTTCTCCCAACCCAGTATAACGGAGCTAGGAAGTTCCTTAGGAAAACCAACCAGGGCAGTTGTGCTGGTCAGCTTCCTAAGTACTGAGAGCTGATCTCCAATCAGCTCGGCAAGTTCGTCTCTTTCGAGATACTCAATTTCAGAGTGGGAAATGACTCCCAAAACTAAGTTATCCTGAAGTAAGGCGTCAAACATGACGTCGACTCCATTGATAATCGTTCTGTAGGGTAATTTGTGGGCCTGCCCCCATTCCTCGAAGGTGATGACAAGGGTACCGCCGCTACTCCGGACGACCCCTGTCACCCCCTTTAGTCCGATGTGGTCAAAAAAATCTTTTATAACAAGAAGATTGAGTTTCTTGCGCGAAGGGTGCTCGACCGGAATCAGTCTCACAACCTTCGCCTGGGCTAGGGTGATCATGATCATGGTCACGCGGTACCTCGGGGGGAAGGAGCGGGGAGCCGGGAGAACCTACCTCGCCGAGGTTCAGGTCTCAAGTCGAATCTCAATGGAGAGACAGAGCTTATATACCCAGCAGCCGCTATGAGTCATGTTGGGAAAACCCGAGAAGTCGCCAGTCTTTTGGCTCGGTTGGTAGGATACGGCGGCATTGGAATGGGGATACGCTTGGTTGCTAGGGAAGACGGTAGCAGCTGATGGCTGTGGCTACGCAGTTGTAGGCAGTTGTAGGGGAGACGTCCACTACAATGTACTCCCAAATTAATGCGACTCATTAGACATTCGTCTTGATATTGTGGGTCTTTGTTAGATAGGATATCCTTACATGGGAGAGGACATTTCTTTTTTCTATGGGGATCTGTGTACATTGAAACGCTCCATTTGGTTGGTTGTATTAAATTTTCACCGTGGATGTCGGTTAATTCATTAATTAACGGATCAATTAACTTTAGTTGTATCGTTTTATTAATATCATCGTCGAAATCTATATTAGAAATTTTAATCACAACTTCTTTATAATGTCCGCCTCCCGAAAAAAGACGACACTTTACTTCCAATAGATGAACGTTTAATTCTCTAAGAGAACTATCGACAATAATATATCTTTTCATTTTATTTACAGCTCCCATTTGTGGAATCTGTAATTATTTTGTTCGCTACATTTTAGTAAATTGAGATAATAAAGAATCCATATATATTTTATTTTTCAATTGATTTTCTCGAACTGTCATCATAGAATTTAGGTGTTGTGGTTCATTGGGTAAAACACTACAAATTATTGTCGTTGTCGGAGGTAACAACAACTAGGACAGCCTCTATTATGCTAATTACTTCTTCTTTCTTATTATTTATTTCCATTGTACTAAAATAAATTGAGGTATTTGGAATCACTTCATTATAATACACTGACGTTTTCTCGTTTGAGATGTAAAATTAATTGCTGCTGTTGATGCTGATGATGGTGAAGGTGATGGTGGGCGGTATAAAAGTTGTTGGGAAAAAGATTGTTGTCTCTTAGAAATTGGAATTGGAGATGACTTTTTATCCAGAAAACGTTTATGCTGTTTGTGTTGAGGAGAATGATAATGAACCTCTTCACCACCGTCTGAGTTATTAATTGAGTGTTCCGGTATTTGTTTAGTCTTAATTTGTCTGTTCAACATAATGATGCCGTAATCTGTGTGTGTAGTTTAAACAGAATAATAATAATTAAAGTACCTCACCATTGTATTTATAGTAAAACCATATAAAAAACACAAAAATTAACTAAAAAAATGGATAGGATAACAAATACACTGTAGGGTTTCGTGATATTATGTTGTCTAGCACTCAGGATGGATGGAAACTCGAAGGTGGTGGTTTTCTTATATAATATAAGTTATATGGTCTGGTGCTGGAGATGCCGAGTGGTGAGGAGCTGCTCAGTAGACACGTTCGGTGAGTAGCGTGTTGAAGGAGGTACATGTGCAGGGGCTTCGTTAGAGAAGATGTTGCCTGTTGCTGGCCTCCAGGTTGAATGAGAGCGGGACAGCGAGGAGCTTGCTTGGAGGAGGTGTTGCGTGTTCAGGAACGTAGAGTAGAATGAGAGAGCTGGTTGGTGAGGAAGCTGAGAGAAGGACAGCTGGTGGGTCGCCATGCTCGACGGCGGGAGCGAGGACCGCCAGGCAGGCGGAGGAGAAGCGAGGGCCACCAGGCAGCGGCGGAGGAGGAGGTGTTGCGTGTTCAGGAACCGAGGCCAGAATGAATCTCAATTGATTGATGTTGGAGATTACTGGCCTCTTCGCCGTTAGGCTATTTCGGCCGAAGCTGATTGGTTGGACTTCTTTTTTCTTGGTTCTTCTTTTAGTTTTTACTTTCCATTCTTCTTCTTGTTCTTCGTCTTCTTCTTTTTGGTCTTGTTCTGTCTGGTCTTCTATTATGATAATGTTATCAGGTTCTTCGTTGTTCATATCTTGATTGTTCTGGTCTTGTTTGTTCTTATCTTGATTGTTCTTGTCTCGGTTGTTTTTGTCTAGTTTGTTCTGTTCTTGATTCTTGACTGCAAGGAGGGCCTCCTTGTAAGTCAATTTTTCTTTCGCCCGCAGCCTGGCCACCCTGCACTCCTCCCTCCACTTGGGACAAAGCCGGTCGGAGGAGGAGTGAGGGCCACCACAAGCCGCGCACTTCTTAACGGCCGCCTGGCAGTCAGCGTCGGTGTGGCCGGGTGCCCCGCAGCTTGAGCACACCTCACGAGCACGACACTTCCTCCCCAGATGGCCATATTTCTGGCAATTGTAGCAGCGAGTGGGTTTTTGCTGGTAAGGCTTGACTGGGATTTTCTCCCAACCCAGTATAACGGAGCTAGGAAGTTCCTTAGGAAAACCAACCAGGGCAGTTGTGCTGGTCAGCTTCCTAAGTACTGAGAGCTGATCTCCAATCAGCTCGGCAAGTTCGTCTTTTTCGAGATACTCAATTTCAGTGTGGGAAATGACTCCCAAAACTAAGTTATCCTGAAGTAAGGCGTCAAACATGACGTCGACTCCATTGATGTTCACAAGGGGAGGCAATTTGTGGCCCTGCCCCCATTCCTCGAAGGTGATGATAAGGGTACCGCCTTTACTGCGGACGACCCCTGTCACCCCCTTGAGTCCAATGTGGTCAAAAAAATCTTTAATAACAAGAAGATTGAGTTTCTTGCGCGAAGGGTGCTCGACCGGAATCAGTCTCACAACCTTCGCCTGGGCTAGGGTGAACATGGTCACGTGGTACCTCAGGAGGAAGGAGCGGGGAGCCGGGAGAACCTACCTCGCCGAGGTTCAGTTCTCGAGTGTGAATCTCAATGTTGTTGTTGTTGTTGAGATTGTCGGACCGTAGTCCGACACGGGCCTTTGCCTATAGGCGGCCCGTTTGGTGGTTCCGGCTGGAGCTCGAGGAGCAGCCAGACCGGATTGGGATGGAGGTGGTCCCACCTGCAGATGGAAGGATACTGCAGGTTGCAAGTGTGAGCAGACCCCCGATCAGTGGACGCTTACCACCAACCCCCACTCTTGGACGTGGTCAGTTTCGGAGTGGCGCGCCCCCCCGAACTGGGGTCCGCACTTGCTGGGAAAGGATGCTTACTAAGCTATCTGGGTGGTGGGTATCGTGTGATGACCCGGAGTAGGTGGTGAATGTGGTCTGTATGGGCCTTTCGGGTTAGAGTGGCCGCTGGTGTTGTGTGTGTTTCTGGGGAGATTTGAGTTTTGTTGCGGAGGCTTTGTGTGACCTCGCAGTCGAGGAGATAATGCTCAAGTGGGTTGGCTGCGGGCTCCTGACAGTAGGTGCAATCCATGACGTCATTGCCGATCATCTGCCAGGAGCACTTGTACCCTAGTCGTAGTCGATGAAGACTGACTTGGGTTTGTCTTGGGGTTTTCCTGTCAGCGAAAGGTGGTTCCCCTTTTGTGGCCGCCAGGTACCATTTGGCTGATTGGGACCCGGCGTTGAGTGCATGAAGGAAGCTCTTTTTGATGTGGAGCTTGCTGGTCTTTCTGAGGTGATTCTTTATCTGTTGCACACTTGCTGGAACTTGGATGTGTACGCTACTAGAACGTGTAGCTGCCTTGGCTGCTTCGTCTGCCACGTCGTTTCCTCCGATCCCTACATGGCTGGGAATCCAGTGTAAGACGACTGGTCGGTTTTGGCTTTGGAATTCCTGTAGCTGTGCAAGGATCGAGGTGATGATGTGGACGTTGTCTCTTGGTTGACTGTGTTGCAGCGCCTGCATGGCCGATTTCGAGTCCGTATGAATTATGATGGACTTGTTGTGTTGGGTTGCAGCGTGTTGTAGGGCCTTTGAGATTGCTACCAGTTCTGTTTGTAGGGTGGAGCAGTCATTGGAAAGTCTCCATTGGAGGGTCTGACCTTGGGTGTAGAAGGCCGCTCCGGATCTATGATGTTTTGGGTCCACCGAGCCGTCTGTGAAGTATGATGCTGCATCAGCCGGTGTCTCGGTGGCTATGGCCTTGAGAGTTATTTTTTGGAGGTCCTCCTTCTGGAGGTTGGCCTTACTGTCACCTAGGTCGGTGAATTTGAGTGTGGCTGGTGGAGGGCTCCATGGTGGAGGAACAGCGTAACCATTGTCTCGTGTGTCTTGGTTGTTCTTGACGAGTGTTTCTGCTTGCAGGTGTCGGATGACCTCGCTTGCCTCGTGCGACCAGGTGGCCCCTCGCACTCTGTGGTCGAGGTGGAGGGAGGCACTGATTCGAATCTTGGCAGCTGTGGGCTTGTCTGCTCTACAGATTTTGGCGAGGAGACCGGCTGTCACCTGTTTGACTCGTACTGCCAGGGGTGGTAGCTCGGTTTCCATTTGCAGGTTGCAAATTCTGGTCCACATGGGTGCTCCGAGCATGGTCCTGAGAGCATTGTTTTGAATGACTTCTAGCTTAGCCATTTGGTCTTCTCTCAGTCCAATGAGTGCTGGAGCACTGTAATCTACCAGCGATCTGATGGCGGCCGTGTAGTAGGCTTTGAGCACATGAAGGTTTGCTCCTGCGGATTTGCTGGTGAGCGACCTCATTATATTGTGTCTGCTCTTCGTCCTTTGCCTGAGATACTCGAGTTGTGGCTTGAAGGTGAGTTTCTGGTCAAACCAGATTCCAAGACACTGGTGGGCGTTGGTCCAGACTACCGGCGTGTTTTGTATGGAGAGCATCTTGTCTGGTGTGTCAGTGCAGATGGCCATCGCTTTCGACTTGGCTGGATTTATCTTGAGTCCAAGTCTGTTGCACTCCTCTTCTATAAGTTGGAGTGCGTGTTGCGTGTTGGCTAGTCTGTTCGATCCTCTTACTATGAGCTGTAAGTCGTCTGCATAGCATAGGAGCTTGGCTGTTTGTCTGAACGGAAGCTTGACTAGGTTTTCCATCAGGACATTGAACAGCATTGGACTGAGGATGCCTCCTTGTGGGGTTCCGTTTTCATGGACCCTGTAGCTTGAGGTTGTTCCCTGAAAGCGTACTCGTGCTTCCCTTTGTGTGAGGTAGTTCTGGATCCACCCCAGCAACCTTCCTTTGACGCCTTTTTTTGCGAGCGTAGTTGTAATGGCCAATGGATTGGCTAGTTCGAAGGCTTTCTCCAGGTCGAGGAAGACCACCAGAGCTGGTTTGTTGTCCACTGTGCTGAGTATCTCGGCGATGTTGTTGCCTGTGCCGGTGTTCTCGGTGTAAGCAAAGATGTGAGGGTGTGGGCTGCCTACTTTCCACTTTAGTCGGTTGAGAGCCATTCTTTCTCCCGTCTTCGCTATGCAGCTGAGAAGGGAGATGGGCCTCGGCTTGTCTGGTTCTCTGGGCTTCGGAATGGGCTGTATGTCTGCCTTCTTCCATTCCGGTGGGAGTCTTTGTGCTGTCCACGAAGCATTGATGGCTTGCAGCAGAGCCTCATGTCCGGCTGTACCGGCATGAAAGAGCATCGAGTAGGTTATCCTGTCTGCCCCAGGAGCTGTGTCCTTGCTTCGTTTTAGCGACTTTTGGAGTTCTTGCTGGTTGAATGGTCTGTCAGTGTCATCTTCACTGTTGCAGGCCTCTTCGATCGTCTGGAGTCTGACCTGTCGCAGACGCCGTTGTGTCTCCTCCGCCTGTCTCGGGAGGTTTTTTGTTGCTGCTCGGTCAGCGAACAGTTTTGCAAGTCTCTCGGCTTCCTCTTCTGGGTTGGGATGGGTTGGTGGTGGTGGTGTTGCCTTCCCAGATGCCCTTCGGATCTGGGCCCACATCTTGCCAAGGGAGGTGTGCTCGTTGAGTTCGGAGCACCACTTGAGCCAGCTTGCGTGTTTTATTTCTTCCTTCTCTTCCCTGGTGTCCTTGACTATGACTTGCAGGAGATGTCTGTTTGTTGCCGTGGGATGTCTCCTGTAGTTTCTTCGGGCCATGTTCACTCTGTGGTTGAGTTCTTTCACCCTGGGACAGTAGTACCAGTAGTCATTGTACTGTCTTGATGTTGGTTTTGTTTTTGGGATGGCCTCTTCTGCCGCTTGGTGAAACGCCTCGACCAATTGGTGGTGGAGGGTTGTCTCATCCACGGGTGCTGGGCCGGCCGGCTGTGATTTTTCGCGCCAGTTAGCTAGGTGTTTCTTGAAGAGTCCCCAATCTGCCTTTTAGGTATTGTATCTCCATCTCGGGGGGGGGGGTGGAGTGGGGAGTTTATTCACCTTCAGTGTTGTCAGGGTGGCGAAGTGGTCGCTGGTCAGCGTGGGGTGTATCTGCCAGGAGGCCGAAGGCTGTAGTGCACTGGAGACGAAGGTTAGATCTAGCCTTCCTCCCCTAGTGTGGGTGGGCTCACCGGTGTTCAGGAGGCAGATCTCGGGTGTATCTTGAAAGGTGGTGTATAGGTGTAGGCCGTCTTCATTTGTGGGGCTTGCCGAGCTTAGGAAGGGATGATGTGCATTGAAATCCCCTCCTATGAGTGTGGCGTGGTCAGCGGCCGAAGCAAATAATTGAGTAACCTCCAGTGAGCCCCTTGGGTTCTTGTAGATGTTGTGAACCGTTAGTTCCCGTTCTTGTAGGGTTACTTTGACGGCCTGTGTCTCGATGTTTTCGCCGCATGGAAATTGCTGCGTGACATCGGCGGAGGGTATGCTTGACTTGACCAAGATCATGCATCCTCTTGTTGACGCCTGCGTGAAATGCCTCCTGTATGTCTTGTAACCGCTGAATTTGAAACAGTGGTGTTCTTGTAATAGTGTTTCTTGTAGAAGTATGATGTCAAGCTTGTCCTTGGCTGCTGCTTCTTGTAGGAGGTGTTTCTTGTTTTTAATGCCCTGAGCATTCCATGTTAGGATGTTCAGGGTGCTGGTGGTTTCCACCACTGTTTCATCGGGGATTTCTGGTGGTCCTCGATGGAGATGTCCAAGTCCGGTTCCAGCTGGATCAGGTCCATATCTTCGTGTTCTGTGGTTTTTGTCTTCTGAGCCGTGGTTCGGTTCAGGGGAGTTGAGACGTCGAGTTTCTTTCTGGGAGCTGTCGGTATCTTGGGTTCTCTGGTGGCCTTCTTCGGTGTGGAGTGTACCTCGGCTGTCACTCGTGTGGGGACCGGCGTGGGTTCCTCCACTGAGGTGGCTGGAGCTGTGGCGACTTGCCCGAGGACGCTCCCCATGAGTATTTGGAGCTGTGTTGCTTGGATCTTGTGGCCCAGTAGTCCGGCTAGGCCCTCCGCGAAGGTTGTCAGTACCTTGGCTAGGTCTGATACGTGTATCATTCCTTCTGGTGCCTTGGTGTGTGCTTCTTTTGTCTGTCTCGTGGTTGTCTGCTGCTTGGGTGGCTGAGGTGTGGCCGTGGTGAGGCCAGGAAACTGGGCTGCACTTTGGGTGTTGACTGGCTGAGGAGGTTGTCTTGGTTGTTTTGGCCTCTGGGTTCCCCACACGAAGGTACTTGGTGGGGCTGGTGTGTAGGCGGTGGGTGCCGGTCTTGCTGCTGGTCGGTTTGCCTGGACCCTCTTTGTTCTCTCGGAGCATCCAGGATTCCAGGCGTGGTGTTTGCCCCCGCAGTTGGCACACTTGGGGGCAATTTTTTCTCCATTTTTCAGCTTGGTGAGGCAGGAGTGTGTGCCGTGCTTCTGTGCGCAGACTGCGCAGATCTCCTTGTACGTGCACCGTGTCTGATGGTGCCCGTATTTCTGGCATCTGAAGCACCGCAGGGGCTCTGGGACAAAGGGCCTCACTTCGTAGGTCCCCCAGGTTTTGAGGTCTATGGTGCTGGGGGGTGAGCCGTAGTGCGTTATGAGCACTTGATTCGTGGTGGCCGTCTTGTCGGACATGGGAGAGCATCTCTCGGCTTTTAAAATCTTCGGGTGGTTCTCCAGGGGTTCGAGAGGTAGATCCTTTGGGTATCGGAGGACTACCGACTTCATCAGTTTCTGGGCGGGGTCTAGCTTGGTTGAAGTGACGGTGGTGGTGTTCTGCAGGTAAGTGTCGAGGGTGGTGGCGGAGTCCTTGTCTTTGGGGTGAACGATTATCTCCCCCTTTAGGTTGGGCCGCACTGAGAACTTGGCCAGTGGATTCTGCTTTTCCATCTCTGTGACGGCGGCATACGTTGTTTTTGCGTCCGTTTTCGTGATCCTGAATTTTGGCAGTGTCGTTGAGGGTGAGCTGGTGGTGGTGATGGGTGCCTTGGGGGCTGCTTGACGGTAATCGTTTCCCGAAAAAGCACGTCGGCGTTTCTTGTTTTCTACCTTCGTCCAGTTGTCCTCAGTGGCGGTAGCAGTGGTGGTGGAGTTGTTGGAGGTGGTGGTGTTGTTGGAGGTGGTGGTGTTGTTCTTACTTTTCAGGGCTTCATTGAAGGCACGTAACTGGTCTGCTTTCTCAGTGCGGAGCCTGTCGTAGTTCGGGTCGTCAGGATGGCGGTTCAGGCGGGGATCGCGGTTAGGAGGGCGTACGCGCTCCATAACCGTGGGTTTTTTTTTTTTTTTTTATTAGATCCTACCTATTCCGTTTGAGTAAATAGCAAAGGAATTACAGCACTCCCCACTGGCTGGTGGTCGTAGAGTGGTTCCTGAGCTTCTCTCCCGGAGCCCCGATGGGGAAGCCTACTTCCTAGTGTATGTGACTGCTCACTTATAGACGTGAGCTAAGTGTGCCTATTTGGGAAGGATAAGGATAGCAACCCTCTTTCCAGGTGGACCCGCACGATCACGGTTTTCCTGGAAAGACTCGGCTGGGGAGGGTTTGCTCCGACCCCCTTTCGTGTTCACAATCTCCTGGGAGGGAGGTGAACAGTTACAGGGGGGACCGCAGGACGAATACACTTTTTGAGGGTGCAGGTCCCTAGGCCAGAGCGAAAAAAGGAAAAATAGTAGTAGAAGGAAAAGAGCTCAAACCACGCCGGGAATATCGCGCTATAACTGCTCTCCAGCTGGAGTGTGGGTCACTCACACCACCAGTAGGGAGGGCAAGCTAATGCTCGATAAACCGAGAACGCTCGTGAGTAGATGTGGACGATGACGGTCGTGGGTGGTCCGGTCCGTGAAGATGGCCAACAATGGCGCAGGGGAGAAGGCGGTCTTCAGAGTTCCGGGTCCAGCAGGAGGTCTTGTTGGGAGGTCTTCTTGGTCCAGGAGCGATGCGAGAAGTGGAATCTCAATGGAGAGACAGAGCTTATATACACAGCCGCCGGAAGTAAACCGTGGGAAGTCGCCGGTTTCTTGACTCCGTTGCTAGGGAAGACGTGGCTGGTTGTTAGGATACTGTGGCATCTGGTGACGCCCCCCCCCCCCCTGGGCCGCTCGTTTGGTTGCTTGGGAAGACGTAGCAGGTGGCTGGTTGCTAGGATACTGTGTCATTGGAATGCGGCTACGCAGTTGTAGGGGAGACGTCCACTACAACACTACCTTTATTTTATTGCTTACACTGTATGGGGTTTTATTCTTGGTTAAAAACTAAACACGACGACGACGACGACAAAGAAACGGTGACAACGTGTCCCAAGTGTTTTTCTACCTTAGCTGTAAATTTATATATTATTAATGGAAAATTCTACGGTATTGACCACCAAGTTAACAATCAACAAATCTCTGACTTTACTAAGGCTGCTTTCAATTCACAAAATACCCATTTCTCTTCTAGAGGACTCTGTGATATTTACACTGAACCTCATGCAAGAGAAAATACCATATATAGAACAAGAATCCTCTCAAGTTCTTTCGAAAATGGAATATCTTAAAATTACCCAATATAATTATATTCAAGAAAGCAATATTTCTTTTCTTTATATTTATAATGGGATTAATAATATTATTGACTATACTAATAATACATTTTTAAACGCTTATCAAAATTTTGATTCTGTTTCTTTGGCAATAGACACATCTAAAAACCATTAATTATTTTATATGAAAATCAAATTTCAGTACAAAAACTATTGAAGATAAATCGTAACATGGTTGATCATCGACGAAGTTATATATTTCTAACTGAAAGTGTTAAATGTCATAAAGAAGTTTTAAGATCCTTAATAAATTAAACCGGGTGGAGCACGAACTATAACATCATACATTTAAGTTGGTTTTCTGAAATTTTGCTGTTTTGTTGGAATGTACTGAACAATTCTTATAAGAAATGGACCACAAGAAAAATATAACTGGGTTTCCTTGTTTAATGTCACCATAAATGCTTCATTGGAAGTTTTATTAAAAAATATACCATATTGTGTAAAAATAGTTTTTATTATTATTATTGATCATAAAACATGTTTTTGCAAAAAAGGTTTAGAAAGGGTTGTGCTGAAAATAAATTAGTATGCATATAGTTTTTTGTCCGATAATATTCTAACAATTTGTTATTTCAAGATTATTTGTTTCGTTTGTTTTTAAATCCATTTTTAAGACAATTCAATAAAAACTTATTATTTTTATAATTGAATTTTTTATATAAAAGGAGTTGTAGGGGTATCGAGATATTAATGTTGTCTAGCACTCAGGATGGAAGGAAACTCTAATGTGGTTTTCTTGTATAATATATAAGTTATATGATAGACAGTCTGGTGCTGGAGGTGCTGTGTGGTGAGGGGCTGCTTGGTAGAGACGTGCGGTGAGTAGCTTGTTGAAGGAGGTTGATGTGCAGGAGCTTCGTTAGAGAAGATGTTGCCTGTTGCTGGCCTCCTGGTTGAATGAAATGTTAACAGCGTGGAGCTTGCTGGAGGAGATGTTGCTTGTTCAGGAAAATGGGCAGAATGAGAGTTGGTTGGTGAGGAAGCTCAGGGAAGGACAGCTGGTGGGAGCGAGGACCGCCAGGGAGGCGAGGAGATGCGAGGGGCAGCCAGGCAGCGGCGGAGGAGGAGGTGTTGCTTGTTCAGGAAGATTGGTCAGAATGAATCTCGAGTACGAGTACGAAGTTTTTAGTTAAGAGGTGAAAGAAGATTATTAGGGGTTAAGGAAAAAGTGGTGAAACTTAAATACAGCACGAGTAGAAAGAATCTGGGCTCAACCAGATCGCTTCATCTTTCTTATTGGTGTTTTATCTTTGTTCTGCTCCCTTGGGTCGTCAGACCTTTGTATTAATATTGGTTTATTTTTATAATGCTGCTTATTATTATTATTTTTATTATTGTTGGAGTTAGTGAGCTCGCCCAGGTCCTTGTGTAACTGGGAGGGTAGTCACATTTTTTTTTTTTTTTTTTTTGAGGTGTTAGTTAAGTGTTAGTTGTGTTAGTCTAAAGGTACACTGTATGGAGAGGCCTGCCAGGTACTTAGTGGAGCTGGTAGGTCACTCTCATCTTTATTCCTCTATTAATGTTTTATGTGTAACTGTGTATATTAGGGCAGGAGGTGGTTCAATTACTTCTTCCTGGCTAATGTAGCTGGGAGGGTAATCACATTATTATTATTATTTTTTTTTTTCCGGAGTTAGTGAGCCCGCCCAGGTCCTTGTGTAGCTGGGAGGGTAATCACTTTTTTTTTTTTTTTTTTTTTTTTTTTTTTTTTTTTTTACTAAGATGTTAGTTCAATGTTAAATGTTAATTATTAAATATTAGTTATGTTAGTCTAAAGGTACACTGTATGGAGAGGCCTGCCAGGTTCTTAATGGAACTGGTAGGTCACTCTCATCTTTTATTCTCTCTATTAAGGTTTTATATGTATATTGGGGCAGGAGATGGTTCAATTACTTTCTTCCTGGCTGATTTAAACCAACTGTGTTCTTGGAATTCTTCGTTGTCTATATTATTTATCCAGTTTTGATATGTTTCTGTGTTAAGTTCAGTCACTTTTTTCCAAATATGTACAGCTTTGTTGTGTATATCTACATTGATTGCTAAGAGATTTGCTCTCTTATGTACATAGCTGTTCATTACTGATGTGGTCTGTATATTTTATGTTATATATAAATCTAAAGGCTATATTTTGTACTGTTTGTAACCTTTTAATGCTCGTTTTACTAAGGGTGTTCAATGGGATGGGTGGGTAGTCCATAATTGATTTGACAAGGGCAATATATATCTTTCTCTTGTTATTAATGCTAAGCTTCTTAAAGCGTTTTATTTTTGATAATCTTATTCTTGCCTGTCGTTCTTTATCTTTTAAGTATGTTATATATCCTCTTTTTGTTAGTATTAGTCCAAGCATCCTGCCTTCAGTGTCGTATGGGTATAGTTCCTGGTCGACTATTACTGGACTTGTTTTATTCTTGGCTATTGGTATTATCTTGAATTTGTTCTTATTTGTCCTGATTTTCCATTTTTTCTCAAAATCATTTATGTTTTTTATCGCTCTTACCGTGTAAAGTGCCATAAATTGGGTTGATTTTCCTGGGTATGATACTATTTGAGTAATATCATCAGCAAACATTACATATTCGCTAAAGGGGGTAGGTTGAGGTGTGTCTGAAGTATAAATTGTATATAATGTTGGAGAAAGGCATCCTCCTTGAGGTACTCCACTCTCAAGATTAAACATAGTTCCCAAAAAGTTTCCAATTTGAATTTGTGCTCTCCTACCATCTAAATAGTTACACAATATTCTTAGCAAGTATTCATTAAGTCCCAGTTTTAATATTTTATATTTTAAGCCTAAATGCCAAACCTTATCAAAGGCCTTAGAAACATCCCTTAAAATTATATTGATCTGGTTACCCTTGCTTTTTTCTATTGCAATTATTTCCGTTATTATGGCTATTGCAGTTAGGGTATTTCTATTGGGCATAAATCCATGTTGTCTATTGTTAGTTTTCCCATGCTGTGTTAAAAAGGCTATAAGTCTTGTATTCAAAATTTTTTCCAATAGTTTCCCAGTAATTTCTAATAAAGATATTGGCCTGTAGTTTAATATTTCCTTATTGTCCTTACCCTCCTTCGGAATAAATATCATTTTAGCATATTTTAGTTTGTCTGGAAAGTAACCAGTTATTAAGCATGCGTTATAAATGTTTAATAGTGTATTTAAAATGTTTTCAGGTAGATTCATGATCATATTTCGTGTAATACCTGTGAGCCCAGGGGCTTTTTCCTTAAACTTCCTCAGACAGCGCATCATTTCTCCCATGGTTATTATTTGATTATTAGGTAATAAGTTATAGTCTATATATTGCCTTGGGGTGATTCTATGTATATGTCTTCCCATTTCTTCTTCTATCCTTTCTTCGTGTTCACTATCAAAATCTTCATTTTCCTCATCTGATATTTTAAAAATTTTTACCCATTCCCTTTTGAATGCTGACTCGTGTTCATTTTCCTCGTGCAATTTTATTCCGTTTTGGTCTGTAATGTATGGTGTTTCTTGCTTGTTGTGCCCCATCATCTTGTTTATGGAAGTCCAAAATGTTTTTGTGTCTTTAGTCATGTCAGCCGCCATTATAATATCGAGACCAACAGGAGGGACAATAGTAAAAAACTGTGAAGGGGGGATATACAAGTGGACATATCAAGAAAAATCCCTAAGTGAAGATTACGTCTGGTCACTAATTACTACGGACAAACTAAAGATTACGACCAATGACTTTAAAATAGTAGACCCGTCAGAGTTTAAAAGAGTCAGAAGCGGGAAACAGGATGATAGGTCTCCACTTCAACAGTTACAATCCAAGTATAAGAAATAATGGACAATAGACAAACAGTAAGAACTTTAAGAATAATACAACACAACGTAAGAAACTGGAAGACCGAGAGAATTAACCTAAGTAATATATATCAAGAAATTGACCCTGACATTATACTAATAAACAGTCACGGTGAGACAGAAAACAACAACATAAAACTCTTTAACTATTATGTAAACCAAAGAAATAAATCGGGCGAGAAAAATGACGGAGTAACTATAGCGGTTAAAAGAAACTTAAAATTTAAACTAATTGATGACTTCCAGGATGAATTTCTGGCAATAAAAATAAATACAACTCAAGGAGACGTAATAATTGCTACTACTTATCTGCCACCGAGACGACCCTACTTACCTATAGAAGACCTATTAAAATTGGCTAACAGTAGTCATCCGATGTACATCTTAGGAGACTTTAACGCCAGACATAGGATTTTTGACAATACAAATAATAACGTCGTGGGAAACGCCCTTAATCAATTAATTAATTTAGGGAAAATCAATCATCTGGGTCCTAACTTTCCAACCTGGAGAAATCACAATACACAATCGACACCAGACAAAATTTTTACCAACAACAAAGCCTTTTTCAATTACCATATAATACAGGGACCTCTTACAGGCAGTGACCATCTGCCAATTATACTAACACTGTCAACAAGCCCCATACAGATACCAATAAAAAAGAGACTGAAAATGAGTAAAACAGACTGGGACAGCTTCAAAGACGACTTAAGTAGTCACCACTCGATTAACCTACAAGGGAAAACAACAGAAGATATAGACTCAGAAATGGACAGACTGCACTCAGCAATAAAAACATCTATAACCAAACACACTCCTACTTCACACTTTAGAACATTACCCAACAACAGACTATCAGAAGAAGTTAAATTAATCCAGACCTATTACAATGAAATAAACAGGTATATGGAAAGACATGGCAGTAACAGATGGCTATATACGACACAGATAGCACTACAGATAAAATTAAGAGACGCATGTAAGGAAGCAAACAATAAAAAAATGGAATGAATCTCAATTCAAGTTGTTTGGGATTGCTGGCCTCTTCGCCGTTAGGCTATTTCGGCCGAAGCTGATTGGTTGGACTTCTTTTTTTTCTTTGTTCTTCTTTTAGTTTTTACTTTCCATTCTTCTTCTTGTTCTTCGTCTTCTTTTTGATCTGTTCTTCGTCTTCTTTTTGATCTTCTTCTTTATGGTCTTCTTTTTTCTGGTCTTCTGTAGGGATATCGGGTTCTCGGTTGTTCATGTCGTGGTTGTTTTTGTCTTGTTTGTTCTTTTCTTGTTTTTTCTTTTCTTGATTCTTGACTACAAGGAGAGCCTCCCTGTAAGTCAATTTTTCTTTCGCCCGCAGCCTGGCCACCCTGCACTCCTCCCTCCACTTGGGACAAAGCCGGTCGGAGGAGGAGTGAGGGCCACCACAAGCCGCGCACTTCTTAACGGCCGCCTGGCAGTCAGCGTCGGTGTGGCCGGGTGCCCCGCAGCTTGAGCACACCTCGCGAGCACCACACTTCCTCGCCAGATGGCCATATTTCTGGCAATTGTAGCAGCGAGTGGGTTTTTGCTGGTGAGGTTTTACTGGGATTTTCTCCCAACCCAGTATAACGGAGCTAGGAAGTTCCTTAGGAAAACCAACCAGGGCAGTTGTGCTGGTCAGCTTCCTAAGTACTGAGAGCTGATCTCCAATCAGCTCGGCAAGTTCGTCTTTTTCGAGATACTCAATTTCAGAGTGGGAAATGACTCCCAAAACTAAGTTATCCTGAAGTAAGGCGTCAAACATGACGTCGACTCCATTGATGTTCACAAGGGGAGGCAATTTGTGGCCCTGCCCCCATTCCTCGAAGGTGATGATAAGGGTACCGCCTTTACTGCGGACGACCCCTGTCACCCCCTTGAGTCCAATGTGGTCAAAAAAATCTTTAATCACAAGAAGATTGAGTTTCTTGCGCGAAGGGTGCTCGACCGGAATCAGTCTCACAACCTTCGCCTGGGCTAGGGTGAACATGGTCACGTGGTACCTCAGGAGGAAGGAGCGGGGAGCCGGGAGAACCTACCTCGCCGAGGTTCAGTTCTCAAGTGAATCTCAATTCAAGTTGTTTGGGATTGCTGGCCTCTTCGCCGTTAGGCTATTTCGGCCGAAGCTGATTGGTTGGACTTCTTTTTTTTCTTTGTTCTTCTTTTAGTTTTTACTTTCCATTCTTCTTCTTGTTCTTCGTCTTCTTTTTGATCTTGTTCTTCGTCTTCTTTTTGATCTTCTTCTTTCTGGTCTTCTTTTTTCTGGTCTTCTGTAGGGATATCGGGTTCTCGGTTGTTCATGTCGTGGTTGTTTTTGTCTTGTTTGTTCTTTTCTTGTTTTTTCTTTTCTTGATTTTTGACTACAAGGAGAGCCTCCCTGTAAGTCAATTTTTCTTTCGCCCGCAGCCTGGCCACCCTGCACTCCTCCCTCCACTTGGGACAAAGCCGGTCGGAGGAGGAGTGAGGGTCACCACAAGCCGCGCACTTCTTAACGGCCGCCTGGCAGTCAGCGTCGGTGTGGCCGGGTGCCCCGCAGCTTGAGCACACCTCGCGAGCACCACACTTCCTCGCCAGATGGCCATATTTCTGGCAATTGTAGCAGCGAGTGGGTTTTTGCTGGTGAGGTTTTACTGGGATTTTCTCCCAACCCAGTATAACGGAGCTAGGAAGTTCCTTAGGAAAACCAACCAGGGCAGTTGTGCTGGTCAGCTTCCTAAGTACTGAGAGCTGATCTCCAATCAGCTCGGCAAGTTCGTCTTTTTCGAGATACTCAATTTCAGAGTGGGAAATGACTCCCAAAACTAAGTTATCCTGAAGTAAGGCGTCAAACATGACGTCGACTCCATTGATGTTCACAAGGGGAGGCAATTTGTGGCCCTGCCCCCATTCCTTTACTGCAGACGACCCCTGTCACCCCCTTGAGTCCAATGTGGTCAAAAAAATCTTTAATCACGAGAAGATCGAGTTTCTTGCGCGAAGGGTGCTCGACCGGAATCAGTCTCACAACCTTCGCCTGGGCTAGGGTGAACATGGTCGCGTGGTACCTCAGGAGGAAGGAGCGGGGAGCCGGGAGAACCTACCTCGCCGAGGTTCAGTTCTCAAGTGTATCTCAATTCAAGTTCAAGTTGTTTGGGATTTCTGGCCTCTTCGCCGTTAGGCTATTTCGGCCGAAGCTGATTGGTTGGTCTTCTTTTTTCTCTTTGTTCTTCTTTTAGTTTTTACTTTCCATTCTTCTTCATGTTCTTCGTCTTCTTTTTGATCTTGTTCTTCGTCTTCTTTTTGGTCTTGTTCTGTCTGGTCTTCTATAATATTATCAGGTTCTTCGTTGTTCATATCTTGATTGTTCTTTTCTTGTTCGTTTTTGTCTTGTTTGTTCTTTTCTTGTTTGTTTTGGTCTTGGTTGTTTTTTTCTCGAGTCTTGACTGCAAGGAGAGCCTCCCTGTAAGTCAATTTTTCCTTAGCCCGCAGCCTGGCCACCCTGCACTCCTCCCTCCACTTGGGACAAAGCCGGTCGGAGGAGGAGTGAGGGCCACCACAAGCCGCGCACTTCTTAACGGCCGCCTGGCAGTCAGCGTCGGTGTGGCCGGGTGCCCCGCAGCTAGAGCACACCTTGGGAGCACGACACTTCCTCGCCAGATGGCCATATTTCTGGCAATTGTAGCAACGAGTGGGTTTTGGCTGTTGAGGTTTTACTGGGATTTTCTCCCAACCCAGTATAACGGAGCTAGGAAGTTCCTTAGGAGAACCAACCAGGGCAGTTGTGCTGGTCAGCTTCCTAAGTACTGCGAGCTGATCTCCAATCAGCTCGGCAAGTTCGTCTCTTTCGAGATACTCAATTTCAGAGTGGGAAATGACTCCCAAAACTAAGTTATCCTGAAGTAGGGCGTCAAACATGACGTCGACTCCATTGATAATCGTTCGGTAGGGTAATTTGTGGGCCTGCCCCCATTCCTCGAACGTGATGACAAGGGTACCACCGCTACTCCGGACGACCCCTGTCACCCCCTTTAGTCCAATGTGGTCAAAAAAATCTTTAATCACAAGAAGATTTAGTTTCTTGCGCGAAGGGTGCTCGACCGGAATCAGTCTCACAACCTTCGCCTGGGCTAGGGTGATCATGATCATGGTCACGCGGTACCTCGGGGGGAAGGAGCGGGGAGCCGGGAGAACCTACCTCGCCGAGGTTCAGGTCTCAAGTGATATCTCAATCAAAGTTCAAAGTTGTTAGGGATTTCTGGCCTCTTCGCCATTAGGCTATTTCGGCCGCAGCTGATGTTTTCTTTCTTCTTCTAATCTTGCTCTTCTTTTTTGCTACAACTAATCTGATGTTCTTGTTTCTTCTTTTCTTGTTATTCTTGTGTTCTTCTTGTTCTTGGTATTTTGGTTAGTTCTTTCTTCTTGTTGTTTTTTATTGGGGATGAATTATGGCATGCATGAGTGATATGATGGTGATTTACTGACAAACCAGATGAAATGGCTTGTCAGGTGACTAGTTTCTCTGTGATTTTTTTTTTTTTTTTTTTTTTTTTTTTTTTTTTTTTAAAGTCTTTTGTAGCCCGTGTCTTTTTGTTTGAATATGTGTTGGTGGGTGTCAGTTTAACTTGATAAATGTGAGTGTTGTATGTAATGATAAGGTTTGTGATGTGTTTCTCATGTTGTATGTTTTAATTTTGTTTTATTCATTTTTATTTTCTTTAGGCATGGTTGTATACATATAATAGATATAAAAAGAGTTCATGCGTGTGTCAATCATAGCATGCCGATAAGATGGGTCTCCTTGAGGAAGGTTATTACAACGTCACTGATGGTGACATCATCTTGCAATAGGTTGGGTACAGTCAGCACGAAGCCATGCTCGGCAGCTAGGATAACCAGCTGCCGGCGCTCTGGTTCGTACTGGCTGCACTCAGTCAGAATATGTTTGATGGAGAGAGTTTGGTTGCAAGTGGAACAGATGGGTGGAAAGGACTGATCAAGGTAGGCCCCTAGGTGGGTCAGATAGGTGCAGTTCAGCCTAAGTCTGGCGAGAACGACCTCTTCCCTCCTATTCTTCCTGTATGCTGAGGGCCAGTTACCTATGTTAGGCTTCCAGGTGTTGTGGAGATTTAGCCTAGTCCAATCATGTTGCCACTTTTCAAATGTATATGTCTTCCCCAAGGAGAGACACGACTGAGTCTCCCAGGGCACATTAGTTGTCTCCCCGAGACCCACAGTCGCTCTTGCTAATCTGTCTGCCTGTTCATTGCCCCAAATGTTACAATGCCCAGGCACCCACACCAGCACAATATTCTTGGCACACTCATGTAATTTATTAATAATGTTGCCCTGTATTTCATGTCAGCTTTAAGAGCTGACATGGAATCTGAAATGACAGCAACATCACTGACATTGCTTGTTATTGCAATGTCAATGGCTTTACTAATTGCGAACATTTTATCTCAATGGAGAGACAGAGCTTATATACCCCGCAGCAGCCGCTATGAGTCATGGTGGGAAAACCCGAGAAGTCGCCCGTGAATAGTTTCGTTGCTAAGATACGGTAACATCTGGTTGGTTGCTAGGGAAGGCGGCACATTGGAATGCGATACCCAGTTTGTAGGGGAGACGTCCACTACAGAGTACGTGCATAGAAAGGAATCTATACTTTATAACAGTTACAATGTCCACATCAGAGATAATGCCCACATCAGAAACAATGCCTACATCAGAGATAATGCCTACGCCTATTTCAGAAAAGTTGTCAGAGGATTTATTATACATTAATAAATTAAACCGGATGGAGCACGAACTATAACACATACTCTACACAGCATACATTTAAGTTGGTTTTCTGAAATTTCGCGGTTTTGTAAGAATGTACTGTAACAATTCTTACAGAGACAATGACCACAAGAAAAAATAACTGGGTTTCCTTGTTTTTCTTCTAAACAAATGGGACAATTAAATATAATATGTTTGGAATATACAGGGATTGTTTCCCCCGTTTTCAATTCATAGAGATAACAATCTTCACGTTCTTCATTGGAGTATATTATATGTTGGTAGGGATTATGAATATAAATTAAGACAGAGGATACTGGAGGAGTATTATCACATTTTAGACATAATGTCCCCATAAAAGCTTCATGGGAAGCTTTATTAAGAAATATAGCATTACAGGGTATTTGTTACATTATACTGTAGGGGTATCGAGATATTAAAGTTTTCTAGCACTCAGGATGGAAGGAAACTCTAATGTGGTTTTCTTGTATAATATATAAGTTATATGATAGACAGTCTGGTGCTGGAGGTGCTGTGTGGTGAGGGGCTGCTTGGTAGAGACGTGCGGTGAGTAGCTTGTCGAAGGAGGTAGGTGTGCAGGAGCTCCGTTAGAGAAGATGTTGCCTGTTGCTGGCCTCCTGGTTGAATGAAATGTTAACAGCGTGGAGCTTGCTGGAGGAGATGTTGCTTGTTCAGGAAGATCGGTCAGAGTGAGAGTTGGTTGGTGAGGAAGCTCAGAGAAGGACATGCTCGCTGGCGGGAGCGAGGACCGCCAGGCAGGCGGAGGAGAGGCGAGGGTCGCCAGGCAGCGGCAGAGGAGGAAGTGTTGCTTGTTCAGGAAGATTGGTCAGACTGCATCTCAATGGAGAGACAGAGCTTATATACACCCAGCAGCGGCTATGAGTCATGGTGGAAAAACCCGAGAAGTAGCCGGTGACTAGTTCCGTTGCTAGGATACGGCGGGCAATGGAATGCGGATACGCTTGGTTGCTAGGGAAGGCGGTAACAGGTGGTGCGTGGCAGCTTGTAGGGGAGAAGTCCACTACAATACTCCCCCTCCCCTCCCGGCGCGGCGGGAGGCTGCATGTTGTCCGGGTTGTGTCCCACACATAACACATACCGGGCAGGTGTATGTACGACTCGACCGCTACGTGTAACAACTCCGTCCAGTGACACAAAACCTGTGGGAGAATTAGGAGGAGAAAGAGGGTTTGGGATTAGAGGAGGTTGTACAAGCAATGGTTGTTGTGCTCCTGCTGCTGCAGGGGCTGCGTCAGGAGGAGGGTCCATGGCAGGAGCAGGTTCAGGTTCTATGACAGGAGGAGGGTCTATGACAGGGGCAGGTTCTATGATAGGAGGGAGGCTTACTACAGGTTCAGGTTCTATGACAGGAGCAGGTTGTACATGAGGGTGAAAAGAGGGTGCCCAGAAATGTCGTGGGCGTGGTGTTGCTGCCGGTGGTAACTGCGGGTGGACTGGTGCAGGCGTAGTTTGTTGATGGTGCTGCTGGGCTGGGGGCCCGACGGGTAAGGCGGCCGGTTTGACTCTGTCTATGCTGACGGTGTCATGTCTGCCATTCCGGATAATTGTCAGGAACTTTGCAGAACGGGTAACCACCTGGAAGGGTCCATCGTAGGGGCGTTGTAATGGGTTGCGGTGAGCATCATGCCTGACGAAAACATACTCGGCTGTGAGTAGTGCAGGAGGGATGTGTTCAGGGCGCCGAGTAGGCTGGCGTGGAGCAGTAGCTCTGAATGCAGAAACTGCTTGTCGTAGCTTTTGGAGTAAGTCGTGACGAACGGCTGGAGTGGCTTGATTGGGATCAGGAGGGAGTGAGAAATCCCCGGGTATGCCGAAGGGGCTCGCCTAGTGTCAGATCCGCTGGGCTACAGTCCATATCCTCCTTGTGTGACGCACGGATGCCGAGGAGCACTAAGGGAAGCGCATCAGTCCAGCTGTAAGGGTCGTGCTGTGCCTTGAGTGCGTCCTTTAGCTGCCGGTGAAAACGTTCTACCATGCCGTTGCCTTGAGGGTGGTATGCTGTAGTGCGTTGTCTAGACGTGCCGAGGAACTGTAGGAGGTGCTGCCAGAGTTGTGACTCAAACTGTACTCCTCGGTCAGTGATTACGGTAGCGGGGGGGCCAAAACGGGAAACCCAACCGGACATGAAGGCGCGGACAGTAGTCTCTGCTGTAGCGTTGGGCATGGGAATTGCTTCTGTCCACCTGGTGAAACGGTCGATGCAGGTGAAGATGTAGGTGCTACCGTAGGATGATGGAAGAGGTCCCACGATGTCGAGGTGTACTACTTGAAAACGTCCTTTGGGAATAGGAAAGGCTTGTAAGGGGGCCCGTATGTGACGATGTATTTTGGAGGACTGGCAGGCTAGGCACTGGGCAGCCCATTTCTTAGTATCAGACTTGATGCCGGGCCAGACGACACGTTGCGTGAGGAGGCGCTGGGAGGCCCGCACACCCGGGTGGCTGAGACCATGGATGCGGTCGAAAACAGCGCGGCTGTGGACGTGAGGCACGAACGGTCTAGGCTGTCCACAGGATACGTCGCACCACAATTTTATCTTTGTGCCAGGAACAGGGAGTTCTTGGAGTATGAGGCCTGAGGGGGATGTCTTGTAAGCTGCCAGGTCTTCGTCTTTCTCTTGAGCCGCGGCTAGCTGCCCATAATCAATGGGTGGAGATGAGGGAAGAATGGTGGATATACAACGAGAGAGGGCGTCGGCGATCTCGTTGTGGCTGCCTTTAATGTGTTGGACGTCGCTGGAGAACTCCGAGATGTAAGCCAAGTGGCGCAGGACACGAGGTGTATGTGACTGGGAAGCTGAAGCGAAAGCGTGGACGAGGGGCTTGTGATCAGTGAAGATGGTGAACTGACGGGCCTCGAGGAAGTGTTGGAAATGTCTGACAGCCAAGTATATGGCCAGGAGTTCTCGATCAAAAGCGCTGTACTTGAGGTGTGGTGGTTGAAGCCGTTGTGAGAAGAAAGCAACGGGCATGAAAGTTCCGTTGATCTCCTGCTGTAAGACGGCGCCCACTGCAGTAGAAGAAGCGTCTGTTGTGAGAGTGGTCCGGGCGTTAGGTGCGGGGTGGGCCAGGAGGGTGAGGCGTGTGATGTGCTGTTTGATAGTGGTGAATGCCGTAGTAGCCTCTTGAGTCCACATGAGAGACTTGTGAGACTTCTTTGGGCGTCCCTTGAGAAGGTCGTGTAGGGGGGCTAGGACGGTGGCAGCTTTGTCAATGAAGCGGTGGTAGTAGTTGACTAAACCCAGGAACTCCCGGAGTTTCTTCGCCGTTTCAGGTTTGGGGAACTCCCTAATCGCGGTTATCTTCTGTGGTAGGGGTTGTATGCCACTGGGCGAGACTCTGTGACCGAGGAAATCGATGGCCGAGGTTCCAAAGACGCACTTAGCAGGATGAACTTTCATGTTGTTGTTCTGCAGGCGTTGGAGAAGGAGTTGTAGGTGGTGGTGGTGCTCGGCAGGCGTCGAAGATGCGACGAGGATGTCGTCAATGTAGACGGTGACAAAATCGAGGTCGCGAAGCATATGGTCCATGAACCTCTGGAAAGTCTGTGCTGCATTGCGTAAGCCAAAACTCATGAAAGTGTACTCGAAGAGTCCGAACGGAGTGGTGATGGCTGTCTTCTGGGTATCTGCCGGTGCTACTGGGATCTGGTGGAAGGCACGCTCCAAGTCGATCTTCGAGAAGATAGTCTTGCCATGAAGTTTGTGGTGAAAGTCCTGGACATGCGGAATAGGGTACCTGTCAGGTTTGGTGACGAGATTCAGGGCTCTGTAGTCGCCACACACCCTCCACTCGCCGGGTGTTTGCTTAGGAACCATGTGAAGAGGCGATGCCCAGGGACTCCTTGAAGGGCGAATGATGCCGTCTTGCAGTAGTTTGTTGAATTCTGCTTTGGCTGTGTACAGGAGCTCAGGGCGCAGGCGGCGAGGGCGTGAAAAGACAGGTGGTCCTTTGGTTTCGATGTGGTGGAAAATTCCCGACGTAGGTGGTGGGGGTAGGGAGACTCGGGGTGAGAAAAGCTCCTTGAATTCGTCGAGCAGGGAGGAGAACTCGTTGGAAGGCGCAAGACAGGTGATAGCGTCCGTGTGTCTGGCACGAGAACCCTGGATCTTGCGTGCTGTAGGCTCATGAATGAGGCATAGATGACTTGGTTTGACGCCGAGCTTGTGGAAGGTGAGGAAGTCGAAACCAAGGATGGGTTGAGACACGTCTGCTATCACGAATAACCAACGCAGAGTCTTGGGCAGACCGAGGTCTAAGGCGAGGGTGCTTACGCCGTAGGAGGCGATGGAGGTACCGTTGGCAGCGAACAGGTCATACGAGGGTTGCTTTGACTTGTCTCGTAGTGAGGGAGGGATGAGGCTGACCGATGAACCGGTGTCGATGAGAAACTTCTTGCCGGAGGTGCGGTCGGTGACGCGCAGTAATGAGACGCCTGGAGGGACGGAGGCTGAGGCGTCTACCAGCCTCCGGTGTTGCCGTTTCCCGAATAGGTGCAATAGGGCTCACAGTTTCGAGCATAGCGGCCGAAAGTCTGGTGATACCAGCAGAGGGTAAATTTGTTGTGCTGGGGGTTGGCTGCTGTGTGTCGGAACTTGTAGGGCGTAGTATGTGAGTCAGGAACCGGCGCAGCAGCGGGTATGGAGGAGCAGAACTGCTCAACAGTGTCCATCCTGCGGTTCAAAATTTGCAACAGGTCCTTGATGTCTTGTGAGGAATTGCTCGGCTGAGGGGCGTTGACCCGGCTTACAAGTTCGATGGTAGGCACTGGTGTGACCGTGGCGGCAAGGGGTGCAGCAGCGCATTCGTTAAAAATTCTATCTGCCGCGGTTGCATATAGTTCCGGTGTCGTAGAGTAATCTACTGCGGACAGGATGTTGCGTACTTCTGTGGGTAGCTTTTGTGCGTGAAGCTGGCGCAGGATAGAGTCGGGGAGTCTGTCTGTGTGACGGGAGTTCAGCCGACACATCTCCTCCCAGAGACGTCCCGGGGTTGAGTTCCTGAGGGAGGTAGAGGATAGATCTTGCAGGAGATTGGGGCTGGTCTGTTGATAACACGACTTCAAGGCAGCCCGCAGGGTAGCGAATTTGTTGTGATCTGGAGGGTTGGAAATGGTTTGTGAGACCCGCGTGGCCACTTCCGTGGGTAAGGCACAAAGCAGGGCGCAATACTTTTGTTCGTCGGTCGCTCGTGAGCCGGCGAGGGCTGCTTCCACATGGTCAAGCCAGTCCTCTACGTTGTGGTTGAAAATCGGCAGAGAGATCCGTCCGTCCTCCATCCTGTGTGAGTGCTTGTCTCCGGGAGTCACCATTGTAGGGGTATCGAGATATTAAAGTTTTCTAGCACTCAGGATGGAAGGAAACTCTAATGTGGTTTTCTTGTATAATATATAAGTTATATGATAGACAGTCTGGTGCTGGAGGTGCTGTGTGGTGAGGGGCTGCTTGGTAGAGACGTGCGGTGAGTAGCTTGTCGAAGGAGGTAGGTGTGCAGGAGCTCCGTTAGAGAAGATGTTGCCTGTTGCTGGCCTCCTGGTTGAATGAAATGTTAACAGCGTGGAGCTTGCTGGAGGAGATGTTGCTTGTTCAGGAAGATCGGTCAGAGTGAGAGTTGGTTGGTGAGGAAGCTCAGAGAAGGACATGCTCGCTGGCGGGAGCGAGGACCGCCAGGCAGGCGGAGGAGAGGCGAGGGTCGCCAGGCAGCGGCAGAGGAGGAGGTGTTGCTTGTTCAGGAAGATTGGTCAGACTGCATCTCAATGGAGAGACAGAGCTTATATACACCCAGCAGCGGCTATGAGTCATGGTGGAAAAACCCGAGAAGTAGCCGGTGACTAGTTCCGTTGCTAGGATACGGCGGGCAATGGAATGCTGATACGCTTGGTTGCTAGGGAAGGCGGTAACAGGTGGTGCGTGGCAGCTTGTAGGGGAGAAGTCCACTACAATACAAATAATTTTTATAAAATTTATATAATTATTATTGTTGTTTTTATTACCATTGTTTGTGATATTTTCATAAAGATCATAACATGTTTTACAAAAAAAAAGGTTTAAAGGGAGGTGCTGAAAATAAATTAGTATTCCATTTAGCTGCATCTCATATAGTTTTTTTTTTTTTTTGTCTATAATATTCTAACAATTTATTATTTTGTAGTGGATTATCAAGATATCGTTTTAAGAGATTATTTGTTTCGGTTTGCTTCAGATCCATTCATTTGATAATGACTAACAAAAAACTTATTATTTTTATTATTGAGGTTTATATAAAAGGAATATCGTGCATAGAAAGGAATTTATACTTTAACAGTGTTACAATGCCCACATCAGATACAATGCCCACATCAGAGACAATGCCCACATCAGAGACAATGCCCACATCAGAGACAATGCCTACATCAGAGAAGTTGTCAGAGGATTTACAATACTTCTACACGGTTTATAACATGAGTAAATCTGATTTCAAAAATTATGTAGATACACATATTTTCCTAAAAATGGTACCTCTCTCCGACAGTAATAAAGAAATAATACGAGAGTGGTTAAAATATCAAGAAGTTGACGATGACAGTAAAATTGAAGAATATATTGAAGAATGGGATGATAAATTAATCGATTATATTTTAGGAGAAGACGACGGCACACATAAATGTCTGGCACTTTTATGGCAACACTACCATGACAAATTGGTCTTGCATCGTTATTACAATACTTCGTATTGGAAGGCGAAGTGTTTATCCACGAGGAGTAACCCCTAGTGGATGTTAAATGTCCATAAATGCTGTATGGGAAATTTATTTAAAAAAATATACATAATTTGTTATAATATCTTCCTTGTTTGTAAGATTCCAATATTATTTTTTATTATTTTTATTAATATAAAAGTACGTGAGTAGAAAGAAATTTATACCTTTTAAATCAGTGTTACAATGAAGTCATCTAATACAATGAAATCATCTAATGAGCTTGAAATATGCATTCTTGTGAAAAACCTATGTGAATCTGATTTCATAAATGATGTGGAGAAACTTATAAAAGGGGGACTTCTCTCAGTCCGTAATAAAGAAAAAATACGAGATTGGTTAAATTATCAATTAGTTGACGGAAATATTGAAGATTATATTGAGGACTGGGATGATGAATTGTTCAATTATATTTTGGGTGATGACGACGGCACTCTTAAATCTTGTGGATTTTTAAATCAACTAACATATGACACTATGATCTTGCATCGTTATTACAATACGATGGTGAGGAAGGGGATAGAAATGGAATGCCCGCAAGAATTATTACAGTGTATCCCATTAATACTGTAGGGTTTCGTGGTATAATGTTGTCTAGCACTCAGGATGGATGGAAACTCTAAGGTGGTTTTCTTATATAATATAAGTTATATGGTAGACAGTCTGGTGCTGGAGGTGCCGTGTGGTGAGGAGCTGCTCAGTAGAGACGTTCGGTGAGTAGCGTGTTGCAGGAGGAAGATGTGCAGGAGCTTCGTTAGAGAAGATGTTGCCTGTTCCTGGCCTCCTGGTTGAATGAAAGCTGGACAGCGAGGAGCTTGCTGGAGGAGGTGTTGCGTGTTCAGGAACCGAGAGCAGAATGAGAGCTGGTTGGTGAGGAAGCTCAGAGAAGGACAGCTGGTGGGTCGCCATGCTCGCTGGCGGGGGCGAGGACTGCCAGGCAGCGGCGGAGGAGGAGGTGTTGCTTGTTCAGGAAGAATGACCACAATGAATCTCGATACGATACGAAGTCTTTAATTAAGAGGTGAAAGAAGATTATTAGGGGTTGAAGGAAAAAGTGGTGAAACTGAAATACAGTAGGAGTAGAGAGAATCTGGGCTCAACCAGATCGCTTCATCTTTTTATTGGTATTTTGTCTTTGTTCTGCTCCCTTGGGTCGTCAGACCTTTGTATTAATATTGGTTTATTTACATAATGCTGCTTATTATTATTATTTTTATTATTGTTGGAGTTAGTGAGCTCGCCCAGGTCCTTGTGTAACTGGGAGGGTAGTCACATTTTTTTTTTTTTTTTTTTTTTTTTTTTTTTTTTTTTTTTGAGGTGTTAGTTAAGTATTAGTTGTGTTAGTCTAAAGATACACTGTATGGAGAGGCCTGCCAGGTTCTTAGTGGAGCTGGTTGGTCACTCTCATCTTTATTCCTCTAATAATGTTTCATGTATAAATGTGTATATTGAGGCAGGAGGTGGTTCAATTACTTCTTCCTGGCTGATATAGCTTGGAGGGTAATCACATTATTATTATTATTATTATTATTATTATTTTTTTTTTTTTTTTTTTTTTTTTTTTTTTTTTTTGAGTTAGTGAGCCCGCCCAGGTCCTTGTGTAGCTGGGAGGGTAGTCACATTTTTTTTTTTTTTTTTTTTTTTTTGCTAAAATGTTAGTTCAATGTTAAATGTTAAATCTTAAATATTAGTTATGTTAGTCTAAAGGTACACTGTATGGAGAGGCCTGCCAGGTTCTTGTGGAGCTGGTAGGTCACTCTCATCTTTTATTCTCTCTATTAATGTCTTATATGTATATTGGGGCAGGAGATGGTTCAATTACTTTCTTCCTGGCTGATTTAAACCAACTGTGTTCTTGGAATTCTTCGTTGTCCATATTATTTATCCAGTTTTGATATGTTTCTGTGTTAAGTTCAGTCACTTTTTTCCAAATATTTACAGCTTTGTTGTGTATATCTACATTAATTGCTAAGAGATTTGCTCTCTTATGTAGCTGTTCATTACTGATGTGGTCTGTATATTTTATGTTATATATAAATCTAAGGGCTATATTTTGTACTGTTTGTAATCTTTTAATGCTCGTTTTACTAAGGGTGTTCAATGGGATGGGTGGGTAGTCCATAATTGATTTGACAAGGGCAATATATATCTTTCTCTTGTTATTAATGCTAAGGTTCTTAAAGCGTTTTATTTTTGATAATCTTATTCTTGCCTGTCGTTCTTTATCTTTTAAGTATGTTATATATCCTCTTTTTGTTAGTTTTAGTCCAAGCATCCTGCCTTCAGTGTCGTATGGGTATAGTTCCTGGTCGACTATTACTGGACTTGTATTAATCTTGGCTATTGGTATTATCTTGAATTTGTTCTTATTTGTCCTGATTTTCCATTTTTTCTCAAAATCATTTATGTTTTTTATCGCTCTTACCGTGTAGAGTGCCATAAATTGAGTTGATTTTCCTGGGTATGATACTATTTGAGTAATATCATCAGCAAACATTACATATTCGCTAAAGGGGGTAGGTTGAGGTGTGTCTGAAGTATAAATTGTATATAGTGTTGGAGAAAGGCATCCTCCTTGAGGTACTCCACTCTCAAGATTAAACATAGTTCCCAAAAAGTTTCCAATTTGAATTTGTGCTCTCCTACCATCTAAATAGTTACACAATATTCTTAGCAAGTATTCATTAAGTCCCAGTTTTAATATTTTATATTTTAAGCCTAAATGCCAAACCTTATCAAAGGCCTTAGAAACATCCCTTAAAATTATATTGATCTGGTTACCCTTGCTTTTTTCTATTGCAATTATTTCCGTTATTATGGCTATTGCAGTTAGGGTATTTCTATTGGGCATAAATCCATGTTGTCTATTGTTAGTTTTCCCATGTTGTGTTAAAAAGGCTATAAGTCTTGTATTTAAAATTTTTTCCAATAGTTTCCCAGTAATTTCTAATAAAGATATTGGCCTGTAGTTTAATATTTCCTTATTGTCCTTACCCTCCTTCGGAATAAATATCATTTTGGCATATTTTAGTTTGTCTGGAAAGTAACCAGTTATTAAGCATGCGTTATAAATGTTTAATAGTGTATTTAAAATGTTTTCAGGTAGATTCATGATCATATTTCGTGTAATACCTGTGAGCCCAGGGGCTTTTTCCTTAAACTTCCTCAGACAGTGCATCATTTCTCCCATTGTTATTATTTGATTATTTGGTAATAAGTTATAGTCTATATATTGCCTTGGGGTGATTCTATGTATATGTCTTCCCATCTCTTCTTCTATCCTTTCTTCGTGTTCACTATCAAAATCTTCATTTTCCTCATCTGATATTTTAAAAATTTTACCCATTCCCTTTTGAATGCTGACTCTTGTTCATTTTCCTCGTGCAATTTTATTCCGTTTTGGTCTTTAATGTATGGTGTTTTTTGCTTGTTGTGCCCTATCATCTTGTTTATGGAAGTCCAAAATGTTTTTGTGTCTTTAGTCATGTCAGCCGCCATTATAATATCATTCCATTTTTTATTGTTTGCTTCCTTACATGCGTCTCTTAATTTTATCTGTAGTGCTATCTGTGTCGTATATAGCCATCTGTTACTGCCATGTCTTTCCATATACCTGTTTATTTCATTGTAATAGGTCTGGGTTAATTTAACTTCTTCTGGTAGTCTGTTGTTGGGTAATGTTCTAAAGTGTGAAGTAGGAGTGTGTTTGGTTATAGATGTTTTTATTGCTGAGTGCAGTCTGTCCATTTCTGAGTCTATATCTTCTGTTGTTTTCCCTTGTAGGTTAATCGAGTGGTGACTACTTAAGTCGTCTTTGAAGCTGTCCCAGTCTGTTTTACTCATTTTCAGCCTCTTTTTTATTGGTATCTGTATGGGGCTTGTTGACAGTGTTAGTATAATTGGCAGATGGTCACTGCCTGTAAGAGGTCCCTGTATTATATGGTAATTGAAAAAGGCTTTGTTGTTGGTAAAAATTTTGTCTGGTGTCGATTGTGTATTGTGATTTCTCCAGGTTGGAAAGTTAGGACCCAGATGATTGATTTTCCCTAAATTTATTAATTGATTAAGGGCGTTTCCCACGACGTTATTATTTGTATTGTCAAAAATCCTATGTCTGGCGTTAAAGTCTCCTAAGATGTACATCGGATGACTACTGTTAGCCAATTTTAATAGGTCTTCTATAGGTAAGTAGGGTCGTCTCGGTGGCAGATAAGTAGTAGCAATTATTACATCTCCTTGAGTTGTATTTATTTTTATTGCCAGAAATTCTTCCTGGAAGTCATCAATTAGTTTAAATTTTAAGTTTCTTTTAACCGCTATAGCTACTCCGTCATTTTTCTCGCCCGATTTGTTTCTTTGGTTTACATAATAGTTAAAGAGTTTTATGTTGTTGTTTTCTGTCTCACCGTGACTGTTTATTAGTATAATGTCTGGGTCAATTTCTTGATATATATTACTTAGGTTAATTCTCTCGGTGTTCCAGTTTCTTACGTTGTGTTGTATTATTCTTAAAGTTCTTACTGTTTGTCTATTGTCCATTATTTCTTATACTTGGATTGTAACTGTTGAAGTGGAGACCTATCATCCTGTTTCCCGCTTCTGACTCTTCTAAACTCTGACGGGTCTACTATTTTAAAGTCATTGGTCGTAATCTTTAGTTTGTCCGTAGCAATTAGTGACCAGACGTATTCTTCACTTAGGGATTTTTCTTGATATGTCCACTTGTATATCCCTCCTTCACAGTTTTTTACTATTGTTCCTCCTGTTGGTCTCGATGTTGGGATTCCATGTTTTGTTGTAGTGATAACTTTTAATCCTATATCTTCAGCAGATTCAGGTTGTATATTGTGTTCAGTTTCCATCTTATCTTCTCTCCTCCTACTCCTTTGTCTTGTAGACTGTCCTTTTGTTATTTCTATTTTCTCTTTGTCACTTCTAGTCATTTGTCTGGGATCTCTATCAGTCGCTTGTGTTCCTTGTGTATCAGCTGTTGCTCCTTGCTCAAACCTTTGTTTGTCTAGCTGTAGTCTTTCGCTCAGTTCGCTTGCGTATGTTGCCTGAAATAGTTTTTCGGATTGTGGATTCTCTGGAAATATCATCTCTGGTAGGTTATTCAATTTAAACATTTTCCTTAATTCCTCATTGTATGATCCGGGTGCAATGATATTGTGCAAATGTGCATGGATCATACTAATCATTACCTTATCATGTATTGGCTCACTTAGGTTTAATATGGTGGATTCTGGTCTATGAGCCTCTTGGACCGCTCTCTTGGCTATTTCGACATATGTCGTATCCTTCTTGTCTTGTTCCTTTTTCCTTATTTCTTGTTCCTTGTACTTTATCATGTGTTTTTTTATTGGGCATGCCATGGCTAACGTCCTATGTCCTATGTATGCATTCCCGTTTCTCTTACAGTTGAATCTCAATGGAGAGACAGAGCTTATATACCCAGCAGCCGTGAGTCATCTATGAGTCATGTTGGGAAAACCCGAGAAGTAACCTGTCTTTGGCTCCGTTGCTAGGATACTGCGGCATCTGGTGGAAGGCACGCTAGTTTGGTTGCTAGGGAAGGCGTCGCAGGTGGCCTGCAGCTACGCAGTTGTAGGCAGTTGTAGGGGAGACGTCCACTACAATACCATCATCACAAGTTCGTTAATTGTATTTCATTATTGTATTCCTCTCACCATCCAAATTATAACTCTACATAAATTTGTAATCCATTCAACTTATTATTTCTGCCTGTTACTTACGTAAAGTCGCGCGGGTATGATATGTACAATTGAGGGAGGGAGGGAGGGAGGGAGGATGAGGGGGAGGGGTTGGGCTAGGCTGGGCTGGGCTATAACGAACGTTACGGTTACGTTTTTAAAGTGTGGTGGTGCAACAGTGTACAGTATAAAGAATGGATTACAGTGGACGACTAGACACATACACTAAAAATGTATTAACTAAGCCGGTTGGTTTATATATTTTTAGACTAAGTGTAATATTTGTATAAACTCTCCCTCCTACCTTTTTTAGTTTAACAAATTTATTGGCAGAGCTTGTAGTACAGTTTGCCTATTCTGAGTAATTCAGTCAGGTCTTGACACTGAGGGTGGTATCACTTCTCACTGTCACGCAGGACAGAGGTTCACACACAAAGAAATACATCATATTCATTAACAACTATAAATGTATATAGGTCAGATTCATATGGGTAATGTCACTGTTCACTGCCATGCAGGACAGAGGTTCGTACACAAAGAATGCATCATATTCATTGACACTATATATAGGTCAGATTCATGTGGGTAATGCCACTGTTCACTGCCACGCAGGACAGAGGTTCGTACACAAAGAAGGAAATACATCACATTCACCAGCAGCATATATAGGTCAGTGGATCACATATATTGGAGTCATATTCTAATTGAAGACTAATCAGTGTGGGCTAGCAAATTTGGGATAAACAGCAAGAATGTCCTCAAGCACACCTGATTCAATGAAGTAATTACATAGTTCAAGATACAATACGTCAGGTGGCCTGAAGTCTTTGACAGTGTCACATTCAATAATATAGTGTTCAAGTGTATGCTTTAAAGGTTTATCACAAAGTTTACATGCTGAGTGTTCCGGTATGGGTACAGCGTTACTAACTTGCCAAATGTGTCTGTATCCTAGCCTAATTCTGGCCACGACTACATCACATTGTCTGGTTCTGTCCTTATGCTGGCCATACCGGTACCTCTTGTTACAAAATTTGTCATATTTACTAATGCTACAACTGTCAGGTCTCTCTGCACTTCTCACTTCTTCTAGATCAGAGTTCATGATTCTGACTTGAATGTTTTTAATTACAGCATTGGACAGACCAAGGTCACGGTCAACATTTTCTTTCTTACATGCCTCATTGGCCAGTCTATCAGCACGGTCATGATACCTGATTCCAACATGGGACGGAATCCACACAAATTCGATACGAAAGTTGTTCTCATTGGCAGTTATCACATTCCTTTTAATATCACATGCAACTTTAGACATAGAGCCTGACGGGCTGTTCATTGATTTCAAAGTACTTTGAGAGTCACAGAATATCACCCCACCTCCATTTTCTTTTAGGTAGTCTGTGGCTAAGTAGATTCCAGTTAGTTCAGTTTGTGTTGTGCTGGCCCAGTTGTTCAGCCTTTGTTTGTTTGACACTATCATCTCTCTTTCTTTATATATTACAATTGCACAGCCTGTTCTACCTGTGTTTGTCTGCACAGAACCATCAGTAAAAGCATAACATTCACTTGATTTAATACTCGCTATGTGTCTGTTAATAGTTTCTAGTGTGACACATCTCACCACATCGGTGTTTAACATTTGCTTACTACCAACAGGAGTGTAATTAATAGGAACTGATATGTCCAGCCAAGGAGGAATGGCATTAATAGGTTCGTCTGGGGTGATTGGGACATTCAGTTTCAGGAGATCTGCAACACTTTTATGAAGCCACGCCCCAGAGTCTTTTGTGGAAGGTTGGCGAGATGGTCGGGAATACTTAGATAGAACATCAACTCAGTTTGAGTTGTAGTTTGAGAACCATTGTTCTTCAAAACTTTGACACAAAACATGGTATTAAGTAGGGCTATCCTCTCAGATAGGGAGGGCAGTCCGAGCTCTTTCCTCATGTTTACAATTCTGGTTGATTTTGGGCAACCTAGGATGATGCGCATGGCTTCATTTTGCTCTACCTCAAAGCTGTTGAGTTGTTTAGGCGGAATAGTCACAAGATGGAAAGCATGATAGTCAACTACAGAACGAATGAAGTGAAGATAGAAAGTACGAGCATAGGTGATGTTAATTCCATAGCCCTTGCCAACAAGGGTTCTGAGGGGTTTAATGCGCTGCATTAGTTTGTCACGAAGGTTGCTGACAAAGTTTGCATCATTCACACAAATTCCAAGATATTTATAGGAGCTACATAGTTCCAAGGGCATGCTGTTAATGTTATAGTCAAGAGGCAGAAGGTGAGCAGGACGAGGATTGAGGACCCTCGTCTTGTCAACAGATATTATGAGACGGCATTCAACAGTTCTCCGAGCAAATACATCCAGCAAGGCTTGGAGCCTGAGTTTGGTTTGTGTCATAATGCAGATATCATCAGCACAGCATATTACGGCTTCGTTTGGCTGAACTGGAATGTCAGCAATAAGCTTGTGCATCAGTATATTAAAGAGCATAGGACTTAACACTCCTCCCTGAGGCGTGCCCAGCTCAAGTGATCTTATTCTGGAACTTTTAACTCCCCTAAACAGAACACTGGCATACCTGTTGGACAGATAACCCTTTATCCATGTCAGGAGGTTACCTTGTATGCCAAAATTAGCTAGTTGCTCAAGTATAATGTCTCTATTAGCTACATCAAAGGCTGATTTAAGGTCTATGAAGGCTGTTTGTGTCTTATCTTTTGAGTGAACAAGATATTCTGCAAAGCATGTCTGTGTGCTACGCCCGGCCATGAACCCGTACAGATTAGGGGCGAGTTTGTCTTTGACTTGAAACATGAGACGGTTTAGAACAACTCTTTCAAGGACTTTACACATACAGGATGTAAGTGAAATTGGCCTGAAGTTTGGAAAATTAGCTTTAGGGATTGGAACTATGTTTCCATGAGTCCATGTCTTAGGCAGAATACCCTGTGTGAGGCTCATTTGATACAGATCAAGCAGTGGATGGTTAGGGATCTCATTCATCAATCTCGGGGTGTTATAGGTTATGCCATCCTCACCAGGGGAGGATGACTCACCTTTCATTAGTGCTGTTGTTAGTTCGTGGTGCGTTATAGGAAACTGGTCGGTAAGGTCTGGTGAGGAACAGACTGTTTCAATATTGAAACCCCTATTAATGTGTGAGGTGTTAAGATATTGTTGTATGTCAGGAGGCAGGGAAGTGATTCGTGACACACTAGACCATTGGTCTAATAGCATGTCAGCATATTCTACAGGGCTGTGATGAAGCTGGACTGGGGTGGGTGACTTGGTAATGGCTCTAATTTTGTTCAACATTTCTGCTAGAGTGGTTGTTCTATTAATCCCCTGTAAGAATTGTTCCCAATAAGCGTTTCTCACCTGACCTTTGAGTTCACGAAATTCTCTGTTAGCTTTGAGGAATGCCAAAAGGTTATCACTAGTTTTATTTTGCTTATAAGTGTTGGCAAGCTGTTTTACATTCTCTCCTTCTTTGGTGAGGATGGGGTCATGTGTCCACAGAGGTGGTTTAGTGCTGCCCCCCTTCCTCCTTGACTTAACCCAGGTGGTATAATATGTGGTAATGACATTTACAAGATCACAGCAAAATTCATCCACTGACCCAGGTGTATATCCAGTAGGGTGTGTCAATTTTGTCAACATGTTAAAAATCAAATTTGGTAGTCAAAATATTGTGCCTCTTTATGTCTAAACTTGAGATTAGCAAACAAAAATGAATTGAAATAACCCTCACCTACATCAATTATACCTTAAAGTTTCAAATATCAGTATTTCAACAAATTAATGAGACTTGATTAGAATTATTCACTTGATATTAACTAATCTCATGCAAGCATATGGATTATGGAGTATTTTATGGTTCTATAGCTTGTGTACAATATGCATGTCAGAACATGAACATGAACAGGCTCTCCGTGTGGGACAGTTTAATTCTTGTTTTGACTTGTACCAAGCGTGAGGATAAGGCGCCCGGCTCACTCTCCTTCTAGTTATCATAGACGGTGGTTTGCTCTCATTGCACTTGCACCTACTCTACCAGACGAATTCTACATTTTAATTATTGTAAGTAGGGCATATTGATTGTCGCAGTTACTTATATCATTGTATAAAGCATTATGTTCTAAGAAATTATTATGTTATTTCTGTTACAGCATTTTTGATAAACAAATTGATATTTTTTGAAACAACAATTGAATTATGAAACATTGAAATATTTTTCTATTTGTCAGATAGTGTGAAGATGTCAAAATTGAAGACAAGAAGTCAGTTGTCAACCCACTTGAGCCTGCTAGTTGGTAAAGGGAAGGAGCTTCCTGTATCAGAACTTCCAACAGTGAAAGACATGCTAAGATTAGGGTTACTCCTTCGAGAAAAAAATGCAAAGGACAGAAGGAACTATACAGATAAAGAACTCATAAATGACATGATAGTCCCTCTTCTGCATCAATGGACAAAAGCTAATGCACTATTCAAACCACCTGTGATTAATCAGTGTCGAACTATTGAGCTAAAACTAACGAAATTATGGCACAAAGCAGTTGAAACATCACTTGGTAAAGGAAACTTGGCCAGGAAAAATGAATTTCTGCACACACTTGATACTCTGTTTGACATTTTGACCTGCAAGTGCTCCATACAATTATGTTCTGAATCCAACTGTTCTCACTCAGGTAAGAGAGAAAATAATTCCCACATTGATTGTGGTTGTCCTCGTGAAAAGAAGATCCCTGTTTTAGAGCTTGAATTTATAAAGGCACAGAGGACAAAGGCAGAAGGCCAAGGAAGTATGCAAATGGGTTCAATAGATTATTCAGAAACAAAGAAGCAGATTGCTAATGCCAAGAAGAGAGAACAAATCCGAGAGAGGGAACAAAAGAAGAAAATGAAGAGTGAAAAAGCCATCCAAAGAGAGGAAGAGCTGTGTCAAGATGTTTATCACTTCTTTGATAGTTCTTCTGATGAACAGGAAGCAACATCAGATGATAGTTCCAAAGAGCCATCTGAACCTTAACCAAAGAAAATGAAATACAACACAAGAAATATTTCAAACATTGCTTTAGCTAGTATTCGCCACCATGCTGGACTTCGTGAGGCTGCAGAAATTGCAACTGCCGCTTGGATAGATGCAGGCCTCATCAGCCGAGAGGATGTATCTTTGGTGATAGATCATAATAAAATTAGAAGAGCACAAGAAAAAATAATGAAGGAAATATCTGATCAGCATTAAAAAGATTTAAGCGAGGGAGGGCTCTCCTGTCTTTTGTTTGATGGAAGAATAGATGACACAAAAGTTTTGCTAGAAGTAGAGGGAGTGAACAGAAAGTTTCCAGGTCTCATCAAAGAAGAACACTACTCTGTCTGTTCTGAGCCTGGTGGTCGGTTTTTGTTTCACTTTGCTCCCGAAACTGAAGTAGAAGGGAAGAAACATGCAGAGGTCATTGCTGATCATATTTTATGTTGGGTTCAGGAGAGAGGACTTGGCAGTTCACTGCAGGCTGTTGGTGGAGATTCAACTGCAGTGAACACCGGATGGCAGGGGGGTGTAATGACGCATTTAGAGAAAAAACTAGGAAGAAGACTTGTTTGGATTGTATGTGATTTACATACAGGCGAGCTACCTCTTCGTCATCTCATCCAGGAACTTGATGGTCCTACAAAGAGCAACAACAAGTGGTCAGGTCCCCTTGGCATCATGCTGGATGAAGCAACACAACTAGAAATAAATACAACCTTTCCAAAGGTCGAAGTTGGCCCTCCCCTTCCGGCGTTGTCTGAAGGAGTCATCAAAGATCTCAGCACAGATCAATCCTATGCTTATCGTATTGCCCAAGCAATAAGATCAGGAGAAGTGCCTCAGTCATTGGCTCTCTTGGAGATTGGACCTGTCAGTCACAGCCGTTGGTTAACTACAGCTCTTCGTTTCTGCAGGATTTGGATTTCCAAACACGAATTGAAGGGCAAAGTGCTGAAGAATTTGAGGTTAATTGTTGAATTTATTATTGGAGTTTATCTTCCCCAGTGGTTTAGTGTGAAACTTAATCCTATGTGGGTGGATGGGCCCAATCACCTTTTGTTTCAATTGCAGCTAGTAAGAACACAGAGGAAGGTAGTGAGGGACATCGTGTTACCTGTGGCAAGAAGGTCCGCTTGGTATGCTCGATCAGAAGCAGTTTTGCAAGCAATGCTTTGCAGTCAATGTACCAATCTCCGAACCGAGGCTGTAGAAGTCATTCTAAAGATTAGAGGAACGCTAATAGATGACGACCAGTTGGGAGACTGTTCGTTTCATTCAAGAAAAGTTCCCCCAATAAACGTCAATGCCACCAAATTGTCAGAATTGGTTGACTTGAGTTTGGAAGTCTTAGAGCCACCATTGACAACAAGTCTAACTAGCCAAGAATTGAGAAACCTTAAAGAGACTCCAATGCAGGTGCCGAAGTGGCCTTCCCACACTCAAAGTGTGGAGAGATGTGTGAAAATGGTCATAGAAGCAGCGGACCATGTTTACAGCCATGAGAGGCGAGAAGGTTACATCAAAGCACAAATAGCAAGCAGACTACTGATGACAAGAAACCAAAGCAAAGAGAGTATGAAGGCATTGGTTACTTTCAAATAGACTACGGATAATAAAATATAATAATTTGGAACTTGAAACAGTAACATGTGTGCAAACGCTGGTTATGTTATAAATTCACAAATATGTACATTTAAAAATCCATTTGATGTAGGTAGGACTTATTATAAAAAAAAATTTTGCCAGAATATTGTTTTGCATGCTTAAAGACTACAATAAATTGCTACCAAATTACTCGATTTTCAATTTAGCCAGTTCACCCCCTAAATTGACACACCCTAATATCCAGCGTACCATCTGTGGATGTAGGCCTTGAAATGCAGTTTAAGATTATCTGGTATATTAATTCTGAGCTTAGGATGGGGTTCACACTTGACATCAGCAACAGTGTATCCAGTAAGTATTGCATAATGATCACTGACTAGGTGGTCTGAGATGACCTTAGCCTTGACATTACTGTCTACTAGGTTATACCCAATTACATAATCAAGTCTGCCCCCCGTCAGATGTGTCACTTTGTCTGTGTCGTATACAGTGATATTATGATTATTGATGTAATTCACGAACACCCTCCCATTAGAGTTACACTGGACATCACCGAGGACAGTGTGACGAGAGTTAAAGTCACCCATACACAGCATAGCATTGTTACCTGATGGCTTTGGTAACACGTCCGCTCGCAGTTCATTACACCGAACATAGATGTTATACAGCGAAAATTGACTGTTTGCTGTCTTTACTGTAAATTGTTGATAGTGAATACTTTCATCATTGTGAGTTTTGATCCATTTACAGACCAGACCATTCTTTACATATGTGAGCAGGCCACTTCCTGCTCCACTATTATATGCTGTAAACCCAGCTATCCTGGGTGCAACTTTCTTCTGGGTGCTCGACGTGTAAGGTTCTTGTAAGCCAATTACATCAATGTCAAAAACTTTAACAAACCATTGTAGATCATTAATTCTGCGATTAACACTCCGGATGTTCCATGAAATGAACCGAAGCGTTCGTGTTACTTTTCCCACCTTGAATTTAACGTAGAGAGTCGCACGCTGGCTTCATAGATCAGCCTGAACAATAGGCTGACCATTCCAATTTCTGTACCTCTGGATTTCCTGATAATGTTCTTCACAGCCCTTATTCCAGTAGGATTTTTATACGCGGGTTCCTTCATCAGACCCGCGAGTTCCTTCTCCGTAAACAATGGAAAACTTACAGGGTCATGAACAGTCTTCAGACCTGGGACTATTATAGAGACCACGCTGGCAGTCTGGGGCTCATTCTCCCCATCCATGCTTCCATCACTATCGGTCTCGCTCTGGCTACTCACCCTCAAGTTGGCATCATTATGAGAGGAGGCACGAGCTCCTTCAGAAGCTCCACTAACACTATCACTGTCATTGTTCACTGGTACACTTACTTGGCAGGCTTTAACCTGACCTGCATTGGCTAACGAAGGAGAGTCACTGTGCCTGTTGACTTCAGGTGGTGGAGGCGATCCGGCCGCATTGGCATCACTGAGTGGGACTGCTATTGTGGCTGGAGGCGACCTCACAGGACAACTGGGGTGCAAGGTCGTCACACCCTCCTCCCTGGACCTGGGACACTGCCCCCTGGGTGGGGAGGTGTTGCTGTTCATTTCAGGTGCTGGAGGCGACCCCGCAGTGTTGCTGTTGGCATCACTGAGTGGGACCGCTTTTGTGGGTGGAGGCGGGCTCCCAGGGCAACCTGGATGCCAGGCCGTCACACCCTCCTCCCCACACCTGTAACACTGCCTCCTGGGTGGGGAGGTGTAGCTGTTGATTTCAGGCGTTGGCGGCGACCCTGTAGCGTTAGAGTTGGCGTCACTGAGTGTGACCGCTATTGTGGGTGGAGGCAGGCTCCCAAGGCAATCTGGATGCCAGGCCGTCACACCCTTCTTCCTGCATCTGGCACACTGCCACTCAAATGGGGAGTCCTGCTCTCTCCCGTCCTGAGAGGCACCTTCCTTGATGGGGCAGCTGCTTGTGCTATACATTCCTGCGCAGCCGCAGGTGGCTGGCGTGTGACAGTATTTCGCCACATGATTGACCCCAAAGCAGTTGTAGCACACCACAGGGGGAAGAGTCCACCGACTGATGTTACTAGGGGTACCATACGTGCTGCCAAAGAAGCTGTACTTCTCAGGAGGTGGTTCCTTCCTTTTCCAAACAATGATGATCCTACTAAGTTGTGCACCATCCTTATAAAGTCTTCTTGCACTGTGGACGCCCTGAAGTGACAGAGCTCTCTTGGGGGGAATACCCTTGGGGAATTGGGTGACAAGGTATTCCTTTATTTTTTGGGGTCGAACAGGTTCATCTCGCTTAATAAGCTGTATTGAGCCGACCTTTCCATCAATGAAGTGTTGGATAGCTTCTGTCTCCTCTCGGCCTACATAGACAAAACGAGGGGTGTTACCTGGCACGACAACATTCAGCTTAGCCGTGCCATAATCCTTATTCAGGGCAGTCAACCAATTAATCTTCATCAAATTGGTTGCGTTCTCGGGGAAGGCAAGGCGCATGTACTTAGCCCGGGGAGCAATGGGAGAGGGGGGGATGCCCCTATTGGCTCTCCTCTGCTTCCTTCCCTGGGTCCTCATTTTGCGTTTCTGCTGACGTGTCTTAAACTTCTGAAAGCCAGCTTCAGTGTCGCCATGACTGTCCTCTGAATCTTTTTCAAGGACATAGGCAGAGCGCCGCCCAGCGATGACTCCTGCCATGGTTAGATTTAGATGGAATCTAGGTCATATACACTGGGGCACAGAGGCGATATGTAGGCCAGCGATGTCCTTGAGACAAGGGGAGAGGGAAGCCTGACATCATCGGTGTGAGGGTAGGAGGGCCTCCTGGGAGCGGAGGGAGTGTGGTGTCGAGGGGGGGGGGGACTAAGGTAACAGGAGTATTCTCAGTTTATAAGCACTTTTATTACACTTCACTTGTTCTTAATAGTATCTCTGTTTTTCTGGTTAGATACAGTATAAAAGTCAATTTTAGTTTCAAAAGAACTATCCTGCTTGGCACCATATAAGGGGGGTTTGTTTATACAGACCTTCACCACATGGCCGGGGGTGACCGCGGGAGTAGGCCTGCCTGGCTGGGGTCTTACACACCCACTCCCCAGTACTCAACCCACGACACGTTAGTTCACTTGTTATACAGGCAACATATTTGCAGTTGTTGACCTATCGGTTAAGGTAATCCTCCAAGTCATAGTGTTAGGAAGAACACCTAATATTCAGTAACACCCTGTGAAAATACTGTTCCTCTAATCCCAGTGAGTACCACTTTAATCTTAAAAAGATCACAGGTGGTCCACCACACCCCCACCACACACTCACGGGTGATCTAGTCAGATCTCTTGTGCGTATTCCGGGTAGTGGCGGCCTAAACAACTCATTGGTCGACACAATCGCTCTCAACCTGGGCAGGGTATCTACTCTGGTCGCCTCTAGGCCCGTGATAACAACGACTATTCCACCCTATCTCACTAAATCCAAGACCTCTAAGGTTAACTCTCAAGAAAACCAGAATAGTGTCCAAAATAAGCTGGGAGGAGATGCTACGGAAATACAGAACGAGGTGCTCAAATTCTGCCAGAATATAGGTAGTGCTACCGCGTCGTCTACCACAGCCTCCCATAAGCGATCACTACCGGACTCCGAGGAAAGTGCTGGCTTAGAGCCGGTGAAAAAGAAAATCTGCATAACTCAACAGGTGGCTGCCATTGTGTCGTCTAGCCCATCCGGGTACCTAATTAGACTTACAATTCCTCAATATATTGACTATGCCAACACTACTATAAAAGTACTTACGGAAGAGGTAAACACCCTGAGGTAGCAAGGGCATCTGTTTCAAATGCTATTCAAGAACAAGGATCGCTTGATCGATGTTGTCAAGAGATTAGGGATTAAGTGCACAAAATAATTTCTGATAGGGGTATCTCCCCTCTAAAACAAATACAAGAGTTAGCTTAAAACTACTACAAATGCTCCATTCAATACTATGCTCTTATGCTCTAATGTAATATCCAAATATCTTATAATCCAATAAATAATAAATGCAAATTTCATTGGTATCATTAAACCTATTACCCATAAAATAAAAGACAACTTGATAAACTTGGAAAATGAGATACAAAAATATAATACAGAATTTTTAATAACAAATAATACAATTTTACATAATGAAATCACAACTCAGTCCATCATCAGAAAATTTTATATTTGTTATATTTTTCATAATAAGAGAATGAGTAAAAAATTAAAAATATTGCCTATTAATATCAGAATATTTTTTTAATACAAACCTAACTGTAGAAGAACAACAAGTTTTTTTTTCAAATTGAAATATGTCGGCGAATACCTCCTTAATAAGAGAAGATTCAACATCCTGTGGGAATGTTGTGGGGTTTCGTAGTATTAAGTTGTCTAGCACTCAGGAAGGATGGAAACTCTCAGGTGGTTTTCTTATATAATATAAGTTATATGGTAGACAGTCTGGTGCTGGAGGTGCCGTGTGGTGAGGAGCTGCTCAGTAGAGACGTTCGGTGAGTAGCGTGTTGAAGGAGGTAGATGTGCAAGAGCTTCGTTAGAGAAGATGTTGCCTGTTGCTGGCCTCCTGGTTGAATGAAAGCTGGACAGCGAGGAGCTTGCTGGAGGGGGTGTTGCGTGTTCAGGAAGAGAGGCCAGAATGAGAGCTGGTTGGTGAGGAAGCTCAGAGAAGGACAGCTGGTGGGTCGCCATGCTCGCCGGCGGGAGCGAGGACCGCCAGGCAGCGGTGGAGGAGGAGGTGTTGCTTGTTCAGGAAGAATGGCCAGAATCAATCTCAATGGAGAGACAGAGCTTATATACCCAGCAGCCGTGAGTTATCTATGAGTCATGATGGAAAAACCCGAGAAAGTCTCATGTCTTTGGTTCCGTTGCTAGGATACTGCGGCATCTGGTGACGCCACCGCCTGGGCCGCTAGTTTGGTTGCTAGGGAAGAAGGTAGCAGCTGGAGGCTGCGGCTACGCAGTTGTAGGCAGTTGTAGGGGAGACGTCCACTACAATACTCCCCCTTCCCTCCAGGTGGTGTAGGAGACTTGTTGTCTGTAGAGTTGCTTAGCACATGTGAGGCAGACCGGGCGGTACATGCCTCATGTGAGACAACGGCGATGGCGTGAATGAGCCGGTCGCTGAATACAACTGTCTATATACACACTATCTGTGGGAAGAGAGAGGTAGGAAAAGGGTGTGTGGAGGCGATGAATGTTGTGCTTTCCTCACGACAGGTACAGGGTCGTCAGATGCGCCTGCTGGGGTGTGTTTGGGCCTGGGTCAGGAGCAGGGGCTGCATCAGCAGAAGCGGATTACGGCTCGTGACAGCAGCTGGGTCCACGACAGCAGCAGGGTGCAGGACATTAGCAGGGAGTACCTGAGGGAGAAAAGAGGGGTGTGTGGGTCCGCACTCAGGAACAGAGGCCGCGTCAGGGGCGGCAGGGGTTTGTAGTGATGGTTTGTCAGACCACAGCTTACATCTCAAGGAAAGCCAGACTTGACCCGACATTAGGGGGGTCAAGTGTAAGGGTATCCCTCGCAGGTGCTCAAGGGTGTTACAAACCAACTAGCTCCCCTCCCATGTGACATGTCACCACAACACACATGTAAGGGGGCACCAGCCGGCTCTCTCCCAATATACACAATGTCCTACACCACAGAGGGGGGCCAGTCTTGACCCGACATTAGGGAGGTCAAGTGTAGGGTAACTCACACGGCCCCACCTGATGACTTTCCCAGAAGATAAAACTTATGGTCTCTGAGAAACGTCCAGACCTGACCTCACATTGGCCAGGTCAAATGTAAGGAGACCCTTCGCCGCCGCCCCCCCGGCCAGCTCAACCTGACGGCTCGCCTCCCAATATATAGGACGTCCCAGTCCTCCCTCAGGGGAATTGGCAGAGAGAGATACCCTTAGACAGAGCCAGTCCTCCATCGGCGATACACAGGCAGAGGGGATTCGCAGAGAGAGAGTTGTCTTGTAACAAGGTGGCCAGCTACTACACCGAGTCCTGCTTGAGAGAAGTCAGGGGCCGGAGGCAAGTCGCCTCTGGTCGCCGCCAGTCGCCTCCGGTCAACTCCAGTCGCCTCCGGTCAGGACCGAGACTTCCCTCCGGCTCCCAGCTAAGCAGTCTCCCATAGAGACAACCCAGGACTACCTGCTAGGCCTCCCCTAGGTCACGTGAGTGTTTGTCAGAGCTTCCATGGGATGAGTTACCTACGTGGGAAGTGTATTCATTTCATGTCCGTGTCCAAGAATCAGTGTCTAGTAACGTAATATAATGTCCTAGTAACTTCAATAGAAGGTGTTATTAATGTGTCCATGTCATGTTCGTAATTAATAAAGAGTTGTAACGAAGCAGTGTTTGAGAAGTCGCCTCTTAAGACGTAATAGATGTGTATTGACGTAGAAGATACGATAAGTGTACGATAAGTGTAAATAACTATCACGGCCACGCTACCAAAATCTTCCTCTCTTTTATACTCTTATACTATCAATATTCTACCTATATGTAATCTTCTTCTTGTGAGTTTTGTCTCATTATAGGTTACTGCTGGGCCGGGGTCGGCGTCTGAGGCAGGACGGGTGTGCTGGGGTCGGTAGGATGTGGTGCTTGGGGCAGGAAGAGGAGCTGGTGTCTGCTTAGAGTAGCAGAGCTGCTTCTGTGTGGATAAGCCACTCTTCCATGCTGCTTGAAGACTGGGAGCGTGATTAGTGTCTCCTCCATCCTGTGTGAGTGCGAATCTCCAGGAGTCACCATTTGTAGGATTTCGTCCGTTCTCCATCCTGTGTGAGTGCTTTTTTTCCGGGGGTCACCATTTGTAGGGTTACGGGATATTATGTTGTCTAGCACTCAGGATGGATGGAAACTCTAAGGTGGTTTTCTTGTATAATATAAGTTATATGATAGACAGTCTGGTGCTGGAGGTGCCGTGTGGTGAGGAGCTGCTCAGTAGAGACGTTCGGTGAGTAGCGTGTTGAAGGAGGTAGATGTGCAGAAGCTTCGTTAGAGAAGATGTTGCCTGTTGCTGGCCTCCTGATTGAATGAAAGCTGGACAGCGAGGAGCTTGCTGGAGGGGGTGTTGCGTGTTCAGGAAGAGAGGCCAGAATGAATCTCAATGGAGAGACAGAGCTTATATACCCAGCAGCCGTGAGTCATCTATGAGTCATGTAGGGAAAACCCAAGAAAGTCGCCGGTCTTTGGTTCCGTTGCTAAGATACTGCGGCATCTGGTGACGCCGCCGCTTGGGCAACTAGTTTGGTTGCTAGGGAAGATGGTAGCAGCTGGTGGCTGCGGCTATGCAGTTGTAGGCAGTTGTAGGGGAGACGTCCAGTACAATACTCCCCCTTCCCTCCAGGCGGTGTAGGAGACTTGTTGTCTGTAGAGTTGCTTAGCACATGTGAGGCAGAACGGGCGGTGCATGCCTCATGTGAGACAACGGCGATGGCATGAATGAGCCTGTCGCTGAATACAACTGTCAATATACACACTATCTGTGGGAAGAGAGAGGTAGGAAAAGGGTGTGTGGAGGCGATGAATGTTTTGCTTCCCTCACGACAGGTACAGGGTAGTCAGATGCGCCTGCTGGGGTGGGGCCTGGGTCAGGAGCAGGGGCTGCGTCAGCAGAAGTGGATTAGGGCTCGTGACAGCAGCTGGGTCCACGACAGCAGCAGGGTGCAGGACATTAGCAGGGAGTACCTGAGGGAGAAAAGAGGGGTGTGTGGAGGCGATGAATGTTGTGCTTCCCTCATGACAGGTACAGGGTAGTCAGATGCGCCTGCTGGGTTGTGTGGGCCTGGGTCAGGAGCAAGGGCTGCGTCAGCAGAAGCGGATTAGGGCTCGTGACAGCACCTGGGTCCACGACAGCAGCAGGGTGCAGGACATTAGCAGGGAGTACCTGAGGGAGAAAAGAGGGGTGTGTGTGGGTCCGCACTCCGGAACAGAGGCCACGTCAGGGGCGGCAGGGGTTACTGCTGGGCCGGGGTCGGCGTCTGAGGCAGGACGGGTGTGCTGGGGTCGGTAGGATGTGGTGCTTGGGGCAGGAAGAGGAGCTGGTGTCTGCTTAGAGTAGCAGGGCTGCTTCTGAGTGGATAAGCCAGTCTTCTATGCTGCTTGAAGACTGGGAGCGTGATCAAATTCTCCTCCATCCTGTGTGAGTGCTTATCTCCGGGAGTCACCATTTGTAGAATTTCGTCCGTTCTCCATCCTGTGTGAGTGCTTTTTTTCCGGGGGTCACCATTTGTAGGATTTCGTGGTATAATGTTGTCTAGCACTCAGGATGGATGGAAACTCTAAGGTGGTTTTCTTATATAATATAAGTTATATGGTAGACAGTCTGGTGCTGGAGGTGCCATGTGGTGAGGAGCTGCTCAGCAGAGACGTTCGGTGAGTAGCGTGTTGAAGGAGGTAGATGTGCAGGAGCTTCGTTAGAGAAGATGTTGCCTGTTGCTGGCCTCCTGGTTGAATGAAAGCTGGACAGCGAGGAGCTTGCTGGAGGAGGTGTTGCGTGTTCAGGAAGAGAGGCCAGAATGAGAGCTGGTTGGTGAGGAAGCTCAGAGAAGGACAGCTGGTGGGTCGCCATGCTCGCCGGCGGGAGCGAGGACCGCCAGGCAGCGGCGGAGGAGGAGGTGTTTCTTGTTCAGGAAGAATGGCCAGAATCAATCTCAATGGAGAGACAGAGCTTATATACCCAGCAGCCGTGAGTCATCTATGAGTCATGTTGGGAAAACCCGAGAAAGTCGCCGGTCTTTGGTTCCGTTGCTAGGATACTGCGGCATCTGGTGACGCCGCCGCCTGGGCCGCTAGTTTGGTTGCTAGGGAAGATGGTAGCAGCTGGTGGCTGCGGCTAGGCAGTTGTAGGCAGTTGTAGGGGAGACGTCCACTACAATGTAACTGTGATTTTGTTGTTGTTGATGCCAATGGTGTTGGTAGATAGTGTAAAACGAACAAAATGTATCCCATTTTCATGGGTCCATGAAGACGTAGTTATTTTAATATTATATGTAGTGTCAGTGTCAAGATAAATAGGATTTTTTGATATATTTAAAGATTGCTCTATAGTAGAAACGATACTAATGAGATCGCTGAACCAACGATCATGTCCTAATGACAATTTCCCGATTTTATTTTCAATAAAACTATTGATATGAGGATATTGCTTTAATGGGAAATTGGTCTTCAACATTTTCCCAATTGATGTCACTTTGTTTTCCAATTGACATTTTTCTTGAAATTGTTTCCACAAACAATAAAAAAATTGGGTATCAGTGGTGGATATTGAAAATAACCTTTGGTAAAAAAGTTTAACGTTGTTCAATGTCATTTTGCTATGGTCAAATTTTTTACTCCACATTAAATATTTCGCTTTGCTAGTATCATCGTTGTCAGTTGTGATTTTGGCAGATATCAAAAATTGCATAATCGACATAATATCTACTTCTCTTAAGTATGAACCACAATCCACCATTATTAATTTAGAGTTCCTTATAATATTATGCATCAACTCCAATGTATGGGAAGATACTGGTGTATTATCGCCCTTTTGTTTCCACTCACAAAAAGGAACAAATAATTGATCATTTTCTGTAAAGGGAACAAATAGAAATCTATTGGGAGTGTGAGTTATTGAATCATCATCATGTGCATAATCAATATATATTGCCGTATTTTCTGTAGTAAAAGGCGTCTCATTATTGGAATAGGGTACTATTATTGATGATACGGCTACAGTTGCTGTGGTTAAGGAGGTTAATGCTTTTACAGAGACATACAGACGAGATTTTAGCTTGAGTCTTTCTTCAGGACTAACAAATGTTACAGGGACACATTCTTTGAGTTTTTGCGGATTCTCCTCCTCAGTTTCTGTTGGTTCAACCTCTTTTCCTTTTCTTATAGTACCTCTACTCTATGGCCGTGTAATAATATTAAAAGATCCTAAAATATTATCGATGCGTTGAAAATCAAATCTCTTCAGATTGATTTCTCCACCCTTATCTCTGTCACCACTAGGATCCATTAGAGTAATATTAGAGTTTGAGGGTTTACAAAATTTCATTGTCGATATACTCTGGCATATGGGAGCATGCGTCTTATGAAGTACTGTAGCGTACTGAAAGTGGCCAGTTGTCAATTCTCTTTGTATGGGCACACAAACGTACGTACATGTAGATATCTCACACTCAGGAATGAGGTAGAATAGAAACTCACAATGAGCTTTCAGTATATATATTGTTGTACAGTGCAGTGCTTAGGAGTGACTAGGTGAGGAGAAACTTGCTCAGAGGTCCCGTAGGGCGAGGAGGCTTCTGAGGAAGCTGAGTGGTGAGGAGCTGTGAGAGATGTTGCTGGTCCAGTAGCCGAGTGTAGAATGGTCTCCCTGGAATCGAATCGAAAAATTCTAGTGACAGGGGGGAAGGAGGTTCAGGGGAAGAATAAAGGGAGGATTGAAGTGAATTTAGGAGGAGAGAATAGGTGCAGTGGTTAAACACCGCTTGCGTGAGGGAGTATAAGTTGGAGGCAGCAGCAACTCGCCCGGACGTGGCCAGGAGGCGACTGAACAGAGTCAGGCTAGCGTCAGGTCAAGCGTCAGGTGCGTGTTGGGTTGGGCCATGGATTCTCAGTGCTTGGTCGGCTAGATTGTGTGTGTTGTTTTCTTGTGTGGAGGAAATGTCTTGGTATTCTTCTTAGCTTGATGTAGATTTTCTTCTAACTCTCCTCCTCTTCTTGCTCTCTTGGAGTGTCCATTCGTTCGTGTTTGGGTCTTGTTGTTCGTCTTCCTCGTGTCTTAAGTCCTCATAGGTGTGGAAGAAGTCGGAGATGGTGAGGTTGACCACGTGGGCTTCAGCTCCACGGGCCTCGTGGTGTTCTTGATTCTGTGTGGCGGGTGTCTTTTCTTGTGTTTTCTTTTCTTGGGTTTTCTTTTCTTGGTTTTTCTTTTCTGCTGGTTTTTTCTTGTCTTGGGAGCGTACAGCAAGGAGGGCCTCTTTGTAGCTCAGTTTCTTGTCGAGTCGCACCTTGGGTATCCTGCATTCCTCCTTCCATTTCGGGAAGGTCCGATCAGCGGAGGAGTGTGGGCCGCCACAGGCAGCGCATTTTTTTACTGTGTTGGGGCAGACCGTGTAGCGGTGTCCGGGGTTGCCGCACAGGGAGCAGGTGTCCTCCTGCACTTCACACTTGTTGACAGTGTGTCCGTAGTGCTGGCATTTGTAACAGCGTTTCGGTCTGCAGTAGGGCTTGACTGGCACAGTTACCCACGCCAGTTGAGCCTCCTTGGGTAAGGTTGTATGGTGTCCGATGAGGGCAGTGGTGTCGGACAGCTTCTTCACAACTTGGAGTTGCCCCTTGAGGAGCTCACTCAGCTCTGCTTGGTCCACGTGGGCAATTTCGGCGTGGGAGATTACTCCCAGCTTCAGGTTGTCCCACTTGTAGGCAATCATTTTAAATGGAATGCCGTTGATGTCTGGGATCTCCGCGAGCTGTACGGGCATACCCTTCTCGGCGAAGGTGATCTTGATGTCACCATGGAGCTTCAGTCGTTCCACCTTGGTGACTCCCACGATCTCATTAGTTTCAAAGAACTTCTTGAGAACTAGGAGGTTTAATTTCTTGGGGCAGGTCGGCGTATCCGGACGTATCCGCGCCACGTTATCAAACTCGTAACCGTTCATGGTGAGAGAGGGTTAGAGAGTGGTCCACAAGCACCCTCTCCCTGGCCAGGCATGGCCGTATTTATACAATTTACGAGGATCAGGATTTGGGGTGAGCGTAGCTAGAGGACCAATCACAGCGGCTTAAGCGTAAGGTGTGAAATGCTCTGATCCTGAACCAGAGGTTGAAGGTCGAGACTAGGTCGGCGATCGTACCCCTACGTCCTCTGCATAGACCTAGTCTCTCGCGGTAGCTGGCTGTACGCGGGGGCGCTTGTGGTAGAAGCGGTACCGCTCTTGCCTCGCAAGCAAGATGTCACGGGTTCGATTCCCGGGCAAGCGGAAGTTGTTTGGACACTCTTCCTAGCCCCCGTGGTCCCTGTTCACCTAGCAGTAAAGTAGGTACCTGTTGTAAATCGAAAGGTTGCGAATTCGTATTCAGGGAAAGTTGTTGGAGCTTCTAAACTTGAACTGACACAATCCGGAGGAGTGGTGACCCGAGGATCACACACCCAACACAGACAAAACCAAATACGTGCGCTATGCGCTAACCAAATAAACGCAGTCGTGTAAAGCCACGGCACTATCTCTCCCACTACAATTCCCTTCCTAACCTCCTGCTCCTTCCTCTGTCATCTTCCCCGCTCTGCCTTTCGCTACCAACAACTTTTGGAGCTTCTAAACTTGAACTGAACTCTTGCCTCGCAAGCAAGATGTCACGGGTTCGATTCCCGGGCAAGCGGAAGTTGTTTGGACACTCTTCCTAGCCCCCGTGGTCCCTGTTCACCTAGCAGTAAAGTAGGTACCTGTTGTAAATCGAAAGGTTGCGAATTCGTATTCAGGGAAAGTTGTTGGAGCTTCTAAACTTGAACTGACACAATCCGGAGGAGTGGTGACCCGAGGATCACACACCCAACACAGACAAAACCAAATACGTGCGCTATGCGCTAACCAAATAAACGCAGTCGTGTAAAGCCACGGCACTATCTCTCCCACTACAATTCCCTTCCTAACCTCCTGCTCCTTCCTCTGTCATCTTCCCCGCTCTGCCTTTCGCTACCAACAACTTTTGGAGCTTCTAAACTTGAACTGAACTCTTGCCTCGCAAGCAAGATGTCACGGGTTCGATTCCCGGGCAAGCGGAAGTTGTTTGGACACTCTTCCTAGCCCCCGTGGTCCCTGTTCACCTAGCAGTAAAGTAGGTACCTGTTGTAAATCGAAAGGTTGCGAATTCGTATTCAGGGAAAGTTGTTGGAGCTTCTAAACTTGAACTGACACAATCCGGAGGAGTGGTGACCCGAGGATCACACACCCAACACAGACAAAACCAAATACGTGCGCTATGCGCTAACCAAATAAACGCAGTCGTGTAAAGCCACGGCACTATCTCTCCCACTACAATTCCCTTCCTAACCTCCTGCTCCTTCCTCTGTCATCTTCCCCGCTCTGCCTTTCGCTACCAACAACTTTTGGAGCTTCTAAACTTGAACGAACTCTTGCCTCGCAAGCAAGATGTCACGGGTTCGATTCCCGGGCAAGCGGAAGTTGTTTGGACACTCTTCCTAGCCCCCGTGGTCCCTGTTCACCTAGCAGTAAAGTAGGTACCTGTTGTAAATCGAAAGGTTGCGAATTCGTATTCAGGGAAAGTTGTTGGAGCTTCTAAACTTGAACTGACACAATCCGGAGGAGTGGTGACCCGAGGATCACACACCCAACACAGACAAAACCAAATACGTGCGCTATGCGCTAACCAAATAAACGCAGTCGTGTAAAGCCACGGCACTATCTCTCCCACTACAATTCCCTTCCTAACCTCCTGCTCCTTCCTCTGTCATCTTCCCCGCTCTGCCTTTCGCTACCAACAACTTTTGGAGCTTCTAAACTTGAACTGAACTCTTGCCTCGCAAGCAAGATGTCACGGGTTCGATTCCCGGGCAAGCGGAAGTTGTTTGTACACTCTTCCTAGCCCCCTTGGTCCCTGTTCACCTAGCAGTAAGAGTACTGTAGGTACTTGTTGTAAGTCGAAAGGTTGCGAATTCGTATTCAGGGAAAGTTGTTGGAGCTTCTAAACTTGAACTGACACAATCCGGAGGAGTGGTGACCCAAGGATCACACACCCAACACAGACAAAACCCAATACGTGCGCTATGCGCAAACCAAATAAACGCAGTCGTGTAAAGCCACGGCACTATCTCTCCCACTACAATTCCCTTCCTAACCTCCTGCTCCTTCCTCTGTCATCTTCCCCGCTCTGCCTTTCGCTACCAACAACTTTTTGGAGCTTCTAAACTTGAACTGCTGTACGCAGGGGCGCTTGTGGTAGAAGTGGTACCGCTCTTGCCTCGCAAGCAAGATGTCACGGGTTCGATTCCCGGGCAAGCGGAAGTTGTTGGGACACTCTTCCTAACCCCCTTGGTCCCTGTTTACCTAGCAGTAAAGTAGGTACCTGTTGTAAATCGAAAGGTTGCGAATTCGTATTCAGGGAAAGTTGTTGGAGCTTCTAAACTTGAACTGACACAATCCGGAGGAGTGGTGACCCGAGGATCACACACCCAACACAGACAAAACCCAATACGTGCGCTATGCGCTAACCAAATAAACGCAGTCGTGTAAAGCCACGGCACTATCTCTCCCACTACAATTCACTTCCTAACCTCCTGCTCCTTCCTCTGTCATCTTCCCTGCTCTGCCTTTCGCTACCAACAACTTTTGGAGCTTCTAAACTTGAACTGCTGTACGCGGTCAGCAACACATACACAGCACACTCTCTAACCCTCTCTCACCATGAACGGCCACGAGTTTGATAACGTGGCGCGGATACGTCTGGATACGCCGACCTGCCCCAAGAAATTAAACCTCCGAGTTCTCAAGAAGTTCTTTGAAACTAATGAGATCGTGGGGGTCACCAAGGTGGAACGACTGAAGCTCCATGGTGACATCAAGATCACCTTCGCCGAGAAGGGTATGCCCGTACAGCTGGCGGAGATCCCAGACATCAACGGCATCAACAGAATCAAGAACACCACGAGGCCCATGGAGCTGAAGCCCACGTGGTCAACCTCACCGTCTCCGACTTCTTCCACACCTATGAGGACTTAAGACACGAGGAAGACGAACAACAAGACCCAAACACGAACGAATGGACACTCCAAGAGAGCAAGAAGAGGAGGAGAGTTAGAAGAAATTCTACATCAAGCTAAGAAGAATACCAAGACATTTTCTCCACACAAGAAAACAACACACAATCTAGCCGACCAAGCACTGAGAATCCATGGCCCAACCCAACACGCACCTGACGCTTGACCTGACGCTAGCCTGACTCTGTCCTGTCGCCTCCTGGCCGAGTCCGGGCGAGTTGCTGCTGCCTCCAACTTAAACTCCCTCACGCAAGCGGTGTATAGCCACTGCACCTATTCTCTCCTCCTAAAATTCACTTCAATCCTCCCTATATTCTTCCCCTGAACCTCCTTCCCCCCTGTCACTAGCATTTTTCGATTCGATTCGCTGTTCGCTGCTTGGCTGGTAGGCGCGCGGCCGGAGCTCAGTTGGGAGTTGTAGGGGAGAGGAGCCACTACAGTACCTCTTCGTTTGAGGGGACTTTTTTTTGTCTAGTCTCAATATTGTTAATTAGTTGACATATTACATCAAGGTTGAAAAGTTCATCACTGTTGTCGTCGTCAAAATTCTCATACCAACTAATTCGTTTATATTGTTCGAGAAAATTGTCAATTGTTAATTCCATTATAGTTGCGTTGTTTTACCCTTTAACTTAAAAAAAAAATATGTATTTTAAAAGTAAAAGCGAGATTGAAGTGTATAAACGAATTATTAAAGAATTAAATAAACAAACCAACGAACTACCAATCATAGAGGTTAAAAGGCGCGGTTTATTTAATTTTAATTAGCGTTTCGAAATTGATTTATATTTTCCTGAAATAATTTTAGGTGTAAAAATTCAAGGACCAACACATTTTACTGACATTACACAAATTAATCGCAATTTTAAAAAAAGGGAGTTAGCAGACCAAATTAATCTTAAAATTCTTTACATACGTTTAAATATATTTTGACAAAATGGAATAAAAAAATGAAAGTTAAGTCTAATAAAGAAAGTTTTATAAATTATTCGATAAAAATAATGACAGCAGACAACAAATTGCAGCAATCCACAAAACATAATTTAATATATTATGAGAATTTCTATTGTAGTAATGGAATATTAGATTTAGCAGATTCGTATATTAAACCACTAATGGGGTATGTATCTGATTATTTTGGTAAGTATTTTGAAAATTCGAAACAGCCAAATATTCAAACACAGGTAAAGCCTTGGAGGTATTCACTCTTGAATGACAATTTATCTATTAATTCAGATATTGACGAATCGATAATTATCGATGTTATAATTACTAAAAAAAACATAACAGTTGTCATAAATGTGGAAAAAATGCGAAAACTTGCGGCTATTACAAGCTTCAACCTACTGTATTGTAGACTTGCTGATGAATTAATAGAAACCCATCATTATTGTGATGAATGTATAAAATTAAAAAAATGAGTAGCAAGATATTTTATAGTAATTATCCTGAAACTTTTGTAGTGGACGTCTCCCCTACAACTGCGTAGCTGCAGGCCACCTGCGACGTCTTCCCTAGCAACCAAACTAGCGGCCCAAGGGGGGGGCTTCACCAGATGCCACGGTATCCTAGCAACTGAGTCAAAAGACGGGCTACTTCCTGGGTTTTCCCTACATGACTCACGGCTGACTCACGGCTGCTGTGTATATAAGCTCTGTCTCTCCATTGAGATTCATTCTGGCCTCTCTACTTGAACACGCAACACCTCCTCCTCCGCCGCTGCCTGGCGGCCCTCGCTTCTCCTCCGCCTGCCTGGCGGTCCTCGCTCCCGCCAGCGAGCATGGCGACCCACCAGCTGTCCTTCTCTGAGCTTCCTCACCAACCAGCTCTCATTCTGCTCTCGGTTCCTGAACACGCAACACCTCCTCCAAGCAAGCTCCTGCTGTCCAGCTTTCATTCAACCAGGAGGCCAGCAACAGGCAACATCTTCTCTAACGAAGCTCCTGCACATTTACCTCCTTCAACACGCTACTCACCGAACGTGTCTACTGAGCAGCTCCTCACCACACGGCACCTCCAGCACCAGACTGTCTACCATATAACTTATATTATATAAGAAAACCACCTTAGAGTTTCCATCCATCCTGAGTGCTAGACAACATTATATCACGAAACCCTACAAATGGTGACCCCGGAGTGACCACTCACACAGGATGGAGGAGAAACTGATCACGCTCCCAGTCTTCAAGCAGCATAGAAAACTGGATTACCACGAAACCCTACACTTTTCTATTATTGTCAAACAGAAATATCCTCTAATTACATATACATCATTTGTTTACTCTATAAATGATTTTAAACAACAAGATTACTTTGATACCCTATGTTTAGAAGATATTGAAAGACGAATATATTCCCTTTTTCAATATCATATTATATGGTATATAGATATTTAGACATTAATATGTCCCATAAAATTTCAATCAATCACTTTTATCTATTAGTAGCAAAAAAATTTTCCGGTTCAGTACAAATCCTAAACCTCTCCCATTTCCCAGTAAAGAAAAATGTATATTGCTCATGTTAAAAAATATTTTCCGTCAATCAGTTCTCTTACAACAACTAATTCCTCAATTTATTATTTTTTGTAGAAATAATACTTGTTGTGTTATAGACGATAAACAAATTTGCGAACAATCAAATTTACCTATGTTAGAGAAAAAATCAGTTTTGTCACCTCCTTTGAGCATATTTGATGTGCGTCTCGTCGACATTCTTCATTAAGCAACACACAGCAAGCGAGCTAAGAAGTCCTAAGTGTATATTTGGTAGTACTGATCCTTTTTTATAATATCCTGAGTATATTTTGTGTGTACGTAGACTTGCAATAACCCCATAAGCAATGGAGAAGCAACTTACTGCTGATGAACAGGAAGAGGAACAGGAAGATTATCATCAACTTGATAGGCATAATTTTCAGCATTTTTTTACAACAACAACAGCAGCAGTAGCAACTGCAGCATCAGCAGCAATTGTTTCAGGATGAAGAGGAAAAGAAACGATAAGAACCAGAGGAAGAGGAGGAGAAGGAGAAACAGAAACAGCAGACTGAGATATACAAATTAATTGAAGAGGGTAGAAATCCCTTTCCTCCCTATCAACCTCCTCCCTATCAACAACTACCCCCCCCCCCCCCACCATATCAATCTCCTTCCCATGTTTTTACAATATTGTTGGATGTCCATAAAAATGGATTTCCTAGTTTTGTTTCTCATCTTGAAGAGGTATTTAATGCACCTTTACTACAAGATACATATTTAAATTTATGTTTAACCTATCTGCGTTATCCAGGATTAAATTATCATAAACTTAGAGAATTTAACATTTTGTCTTACAACAGTTTTGGTGATTATATTTATGGACATCCAACTGAGAAATTTGATAGCATGGGTAATAGGATTTATAAAGTTGGTTCTGTTGTGAAAATGAATAAACAGCCTGGTATGGCTGGTATTGTTGCATCTATGACTAAAAACAAAAGAATACTTCGTGTGAGATGTTGTGAATGTATACTACAGGAATATGTGATTGCTTCTCAAATCATTTACAATTCAGCATCTTTTTAGTGTAAACTGCAGTGAGTAAATAATTTTTATAGGGTAAAATGAACAAAGGCTTTTTTCTTCCAAAATTTTTACTTTATTACAGTTATAATAAAATTGTAGAAAAAATTAATAAGTTTTTCTCATACTACCTTTAAAATTTGGTCTTGGGGTCTAGTACAATTTATCAAGTAAGAGAGAATTTGGCCTATCTGGACCTGGTGTATTGGGCCTAATTGCACCAGTGATGTAGCCATCTGTAGCATCGACAGATACAGGTACAGGTACACCAGTAGCGGCATTAATTTGTTCAAAAACAGAATCGGTACCTATCTGTGTAAGGGGTGGTTGATAATTAGAGTTATTTTCGACAAGAACTTTTTTCTTCCTCTTTTCTCTTAATTGTTCATAAAATTTAAAGTTGGGTGAATGATCAACAGCAGCATCAGCAGCATCACCAATGTCCGAGTCAGCAACAGCACCACCAGTGTCAGAGCTCTGTTCAGCAGCAGTAGCATCACCAGTGCCTGAGTCAGCAACAGTACCACCAGTGTCAGAGCTCTGTTCAACAGTAGTAACAGAAGTAGTAATGTCAGCAGCTATTTCTGTAGGGGGCAGTTGAAGAGGAATGGCATCCTTTTTCTTAAATTGATTCTCCTCCATGTTATCTGAAAATTAAGTATTCATTTATTCACTTTTTATACTGCTCAAGATTGTTTGGGTGGTACATATTACGATATACATCCTTATAATGTATTCATCAATTTATCTTCAACGCCATTGAAGCTGAAGTTCATTGATTTTGGGGGATTGTATATTCCTTCAGAAAAAGCATTTATTCTTCCTCCCAACACTCCTTTAAGGAGACAAAAAAATACAAAAAAAGAGACGACTCTTCACAATTTCCACCGACCTTAACTATACCCAATAAAATAATGAAAACAAGGAGCACTATACTATCATCATCTTCATTAATGGTAACTTTATAATCACCACATAGTTGAACAGATTCATCAGCTTTAGGTACAATTACTATTGGAGCAGCCCAATTGCTCTTGGCGGTTTTCACAATAATTCCCTCACTCACATGTCTGTCTAATTCCTTCTCAACTTCACCTTTCAATGCATAAGGAACAGGTCTGGACTTAGCACATATGGGTGTAACATCTTTGTCAATGGTGATATGAGCATCATAACCCTTTATACCATCCTGTCCCTTAACAAACAAAATCTTTTATTTTTCAAGCAATTTCTCAAGACCTGGAACACTGTTACACATTCTAACACTAAATATCTCCTTCCAGTCTATCTAAAGTTCACACAACCAGTTCTTACCTAACAAAGTTAGTCTATTCACATAACTAGCTACAATTAATGGCAACTGTAAATTCTGATTTTTTTACTTTGCCTCACACTCTAATTTACCTTCTGTATTCAAAATCTCTCCAGTATAGGTTCTCAACTTGACACCTGAGTCCTCTAAAGGCACATGCGCAAATAGCTTCTCATACATATCTCTACTCATTATGAAGAAATCATCTGCAGTATCCACTTCCATGGTTACAGGTGTGCCATTAATGCACAAGTCCACATTATACCTATGTTTAACTTTCTCTTCATAACTGGTGTAAATAGTAAACACATGGGCACTCTCATGAATACTGTTTTTCATTTCCTTCTCACCACCTTCAACGACATATGCTCTACCTTTATCACTTCTGGCAAGCGCTGTAATTTCTTTCTCGCAGGCAGGAGCATTATGTCCAATACGCTGACAATTGCAACATCTTGAATTTTTTAACTTACACTGAAAGCTTTCATGTTTCACTAGGCATCTCTTACATATTAAATCAGCATATGTTCCTTGTTTTGTGGCATAATTCTTCCTTTTAGCTTCAGTTACTTTACACACTGAGCCACTACTGCCAACTGCTTCACTACCGACATTGGGAACAAATTCTCTGGTGTTTTTCTCTGCTAATTCCATGCTTGTAGCTATCTGACATGCTTTTTCAAAAGTTAAGTTAGTAGTGTTCATTAACTTATTTTGTATTTTTTCATAATTCAGACCTATCACAAACATGTCTCTTTGAGCACGGTTCAAGAACTGTCCAAAGTTACAGTGAATGGATAACTTCTTCAAAGCTACTATATAATCACTTACTGGTTCATATTTCCCTCTATCTCTTGTGCCAAATTTGTAACTTTCAGCGATCTCAAGTGGAGCAGGATCAAAATGTTACTTCAGAATCTTGGTAATCTGAATCAGTGAGGAATCTTTTGGTTTGTCTGGAGTAAGCAGATTGACCAGAGTAGAATAAACATTAGCTCCAACCTCTGTCAAAAAGAAGCTTTCCTTTTCTCTTCAGGGGCCTTCTTCTTCTGAGCATCACCACCGTCATCCATTAATTCATTTGCCAGGAAAAAGAAGCCCATTCTCTCACAATATGATGTGAAGTTCTCCTTGTCTCCATCATACTCCCCCACTCGTCCCATGTATTCACTGACGCAAGCCATGGTTGCTCTCTTCACTTAAATTCTCCAGGTTCAGAGTAGCCTTCCCTTCAGTGATCCTTATCCTCTCTTCAAGGACTTCACCAACACTTTGTGAACCCCATCCTCGTCTCCAGTGTAGTATCTTACATGATTTAATGAGAGAATGAGAAGCCACATGCTGAGTCTTACACCCGGCATTTATTGTTGTTATTGTGTGCCACGTGCCTAACACATTCGTGATTACAAAGGCCTAAACACATTCTAACTTTGGTAAGAAGTAACATAATATGCAATGTATATATAATCAATAAAGGCAGCATATAAACATACACATATATAACAGTAGGAAATGACACAACCCCAACTGCCCCACAGTCAGTAAGTTTCCACCCTGTACCCTAGCTGTCGAATCACCTTACACCGACAAGTAGTCCTCAAGTAGTTCCAGGATGTTCAACCCCACTACCAAATAGTTGGAACGCCATCAGCTTAAGCACTCCATGCCACCCTAACTCTACTCAGAAGTTGACATTGGAAGATTTGCAGAGCTTCAGGTAGATGACATCCTAGATTTTTTTTTCTCGTAAAGTTGAAAGATGCGTGACAGAGGATGATTGGAGAGTAGCAACTGCCCTGGATAGGATGGAAAAGAGAGTGGCCAAATTGATACTGCCACTGCTACTGACAGGTAGTGAGGAATGGGACAGTTTCAAAAGGGTTATCATGGTTAAGCTAAGATTAAAGTTAGGACTATCCACTGAAGATGAAGCATGGGAGGTGTTGAACCGAATCGTGTATTATGTGAATGATAATACCCGATGTTATGTAGATTGAGTGAAGCTGGTTACCTTACCTGATGGACCCCCAGCCCATCATTACCCCCAAGAATCCACGCCTGCACCAGTCTGCCCGTAGTTGCCACTTGCAGCACCACCTTGTCCACAGCATTTCTGGGTACCTTCTTTTCATCATCAGGTACCTAATACTCCTGATGCTGACCCTGCTCCTGATGAGGATCCTGCATCCGGCCCTATGGACCCAGACACCCCACTCAGTGCCCCTGAGGACTTTGCACCTGCCGCGAGAAAAGCACCACATTCCTCGCCTGTTCAACCTTCAGCTCCTTCAGCGTTGTTAGGGTGGCGAAGTGGTCGCTGGTCAGCGTGGGGTGTATCTGCCAGGAGGCCGAAGGCTGTAGTGCACTGGAGACGAAGGTTAGATCTAGCCTTCCTCCCCTAGTTTTAATCCAAGCATCCTGCCTTCAGTGTCGTATGGGTATAGTTCCTGGTCGACTATTACTGGACTTGTTTTAATCTTGGCTATTGGTATTATCTTGAATTTGTTCTTATTTGTCCTGATTTTCCGTTTTTTCTCAAAATCATTTATGTTTTTTATCGCTCTTACCGTGTAGAGTGCCATAAATTGGGTTGATTTTCCTGGGTATGATACTATTTGAGTAATATCATCAGCAAACATTACATATTCGCTAAAGGGGGTAGGTTGAGGTGTGTCTGAAGTATAAATTGTATATAGTGTTGGAGAAAGGCATCCTCCTTGAGGTACTCCACTCTCAAGATTAAACATAGTTCCCAAAAAGTTTCCAATTTGAATTTGTGCTCTCCTACCATCTAAATAGTTACACAATATTCTTAGCAAGTATTCATTAAGTCCCAGTTTTAATATTTTATATTTTAAACCTAAATGCCAAACCTTATCAAAGACCTTAGAAACATCCCTTAAAATTATATTGATCTGGTTACCCTTGCTTTTTTCTATTGCAATTATTTCCGTTATTATAGCTATTGCAGTTAGAGTATTTCTATTGGGCATAAATCCATGTTGTCTGTTGTTAGTTTTCCCATGTTGTGTTAAAAAGCCTATAAGTCTTGTATTTAAAATTTTTTCCAATAGTTTCCCAGTAATTTCTAATAAAGATATTGGCCTGTAGTTTAATATTTCCTTATTGTCCTTACCCTCCTTCGGAATAAATATCATTTTAGCATATTTTAGTTTGTCTGGAAAGTAACCAGTTATTAAGCATGCGTTATAAATGTTTAATAGTGTATTTAAAATGTTTTCAGGTAGATTCATGATCATATTTCGTGAAATACCTGGGAGCCCAGGGGCTTTTTCCTTAAACTTCCTCAGACAGTGCATCATTTCTCCCATGGTTATTATTTGATTATTAGGTAATAAGTTATAGTATATATATTGCCTTGGGGTGATTCTATGTATATGTCTTCCCATTTCTTCTTCTATCCTTTCTTCGTGTTCACTATCAAAATCTTCATTTTCCTCATCTGATATTTTAAAAACTTTTACCCATTCCCTTTTGAATGCTGACTCTTGTTCATTTTCCTCGTGCAATTTTGTTCCATTTTGGTCTTTAATGTATGGTGTTTTTTGCTTGTTGTGCCCGATCATCTTGTTTATGGAAGTCCAAAATGTTTTTGTGTCTTTAGTCATGTCAGCCGCCATTATAATATCATTCCATTTTTTATTGTTTGCTTCCTTACATGCGTCTCTTAATTTTATCTGTAGTGCTATCTGTGTCGTATATAGCCATCTGTTACTGCCGTGTCTTTCCATATACCTGTTTATTTCATTGTAATAGGTCTGGATTAATTTAACTTCTTCTGATAGTCTGTTGTTGGGTAATGTTCTAAAGTGTGAAGTAGGAGTGTGTTTGGTTATAGATGTTTTTATTGCTGAGTGCAGTCTGTCCATTTCTGAGTCTATATCTTCTGTTGTTTTCCCTTGTAGGTTAATCGAGTGGTGATTACTTAAGTCGTCTTTGAAGCTGTCCCAGTCTGTTTTACTCATTTTCAGTCTCTTTTTTATTGGTATCTATATGGGGCTTGTTGACAGTGTTAGTATAATTGGCAGATGGTCACTGCCTGTAAGAGGTCCCTGTATTATATGGTAATTGAAAAAGGCTTTGTTGTTGGTAAAAATTTTGTCAGGTGTGGATTGTGTATTGTGATTTCTCCAGGTTGGAAAGTTAGGACCCAGATGATTGATTTTCCCTAAATTTATTAATTGATTAAGGGCGTTTCCCACGACGTTATTATTTGTATTGTCAAAAATCCTATGTCTGGCGTTAAAGTCTCCTAAGATGTACATCGGATGACTATTGTTAGCCAATTTTAATAGGTCTTCTATAGGTAAGTAGGGTCGTCTCGGTGGCAGATAAGTAGTAGCAATTATTACGTCTCCTTGAGTTGTATTTTTTTTTATTGCTAGAAATTCATCCTGGAAGTCATCAATTAGTTTAAATTTTAAGTTTCTTTTAACCGCTATAGCTACTCCGTCATTTTTCTCGCCCGATTTATTTCTTTGGTTTACATAATAGTTAAAGAGTTTTATGTTGTTGTTTTCTGTCTCACCGTGACTGTTTATTAGTATAATGTCAGGGTCAATTTCTTGATATATATTACTTCGGTTAATTCTTTCGGTCTTCCAGTTTCTTACGTTGTGTTGTATTATTCTTAAAGTTCTTACTGTTTGTCTATTGTCCATTATTTCTTATACTTGGATTGTAACTGTTGAAGTGGAGACCTATCATCCTGTTTCCCGCTTCTGACTCTTCTAAACTCTGACGGGTCTACTATTTTAAAGTCATTGGTCGTGATCTTTAGTTTGTCCGTAGTAATTAGTGACCAGACGTAATCTTCACTTAGGGATTTTTCTTGATATGTCCACTTGTATATCCCTCCTTCACAGTTTTTTAATATTGTCCCTCCTGTTGGTCTCGATGTTGGGATTCCATGTTTTGTTGTAGTGATAACTTTTAATCCGATATCTTCAGCAGATTCAGGTTGTATATTGCGTTCAGTTTCCATCTTATCTTCTCTCCTCTTGCTCCTTTGTCTTGTAGTCTGTCCTTTTGTTATTTCTACCTTCTCTTTGTAACTTCTAGTCATTTGTCTGGGATCTCTATCAGTCGCTTGTGTTCCTTGTGTATCAGCTGTTGCTCCTTACTCAAACCTTTGTTTGTCTAGCTGTAGTCTTTCTCTCAGTTCGCTTGCGTATGTTGCCTGAAATAGTTTTTCGGATTGTGGATTCTCTGGAAATATCATCTCTGGTAGGCGATTCAATTTAAACATTTTCCTTAATTCCTCATTGTACGATCCGGGTGCAATGATATTGTGCAAATGTGCATGGATCATACTAATCATTACCTTATCATGTATTGGCTCACTTAGGTTTAATATGGTGGATTCTGGTCTGTGAGCCTCTTGGACCGCTCTCTTGGCTATTTCGACGTATGTCGTATCCTTCTTGTCTTGTTCCTTTTTCCTTGTTTCTTGTTCTTTGTACTTTATCATGTGTTTTTTTATTGGGCATGCCATTGCTAACGTCCTATGTCCTATGTATACATTCCCGTTTCTCTTACAGTTGAGACAGCCAACATGTGTATTCTTACATTCAGTGTAGGTATGGTCGTCGCCTGCACAATCTGAGCAGTACTTTTTTTCTTTTTCCGGACAGTCTCTCGTTGTGTGTTCTTCATATTTGTAGCAGGAGAAGCAAGTTTGCTGACTGATGAATGTCTCCTTCTTTATTTGATGTGGTGTGACTGACATGTTGAATATTAGAAAGCCCTGTTGTAAAACTTTCTCAGCCATTGACACTTCTTCAAAAGTAATCTTAAAAACATGAGTATAGTCTTTTATCTTAATGACTTCTTCAATCTTCATCCACCTGTTTTGGCGTTCCAATTCATCTTTCAGGTCTTCAGATGTCTTCCTCCCGATCTCTTGGTCGACTTGACGAACGAAAACTGATCTTTTTTGCTTTTTGTTCTGGTGGCATGACAACAACAAGGCCTTCATTGTAAAATATATCTCTGGCTTCTTTTGAAAGGATTTTATCTGAATCAAAGTCATCTTTACAGATTACTTTAAAACCTTCATTGGTGCTGAATATTCTTGTTAGTGGGACTTGCAATTTGTTGTAAGTGATTTCTGCCACTTTTCCCCTTCCAATAGAGTGTCCCTTATCTCTATGTTTTATTCTAATGCTTGTTGTCATCTTCTTGATTACATCTAATCCTACCTATAACACAGGGCTCCTGCCTGGGAGCAGTGACCCCGCCCCCCCCCCCCCCCTCTTGGACGGGCGTCGGGCTGGTAGGGTTCTGCACCCAGGTTACCTGTGACTATAGTTATGTCTAAGAAAGCTGCCACCTACCGGTGACCCCCGGACAAGGGGTGCCCTGCACTATCACAGGTTCCCTTGCCGGATCGACCGTATCGCTAAGTCCCGCCTCCAGTTCAAAGAACGGAGTGCATGAGGGGGATGAAAAAAGAAAAGAAGAGGACTTAGAGAGTAGAAACAGCCTACCTACCACGCCACGTTCGGTTAGCCAATCAGAGCACCGCAGTAAACGTGCATGTATCACGCCACCGTGGGGCACCACTGATTGGCCAATCCTGGACGTAGACGCACGGGTAGTAGTCAAAATTTGGGGAGCCCAAATATTTGTTTTCCAGAAGTTGGAATTTTCCGTACAATCTGTGATGGTAATTACACCGTCACAAAGTTGAGTAAGTACAATCACTAGGATTGATTGTCCTATCACAACAAAGTTGCAGACTGCTCAAACATGCAGCAAAAAAGGCAGGTCTTCGCAGCTCCGGGTCCAGCAGTCAGCAGGCAACGACAACCACGAAAAAGACAAAAGAAGCACACACCAAAGCACCAGAAGGAATGATACACGTATCAGACCTAGCCAAGGTACTGACAACCTTCGCGGAGGGCCTAGCCGGACTACTGGGCCACAAGATTCAACCCACACAGCTCCAAATACTCATGGGGAGCGTCCTCGGGCAAGTCGCCATAGCTCCAGCCACCTCAGTGGAGGAAGCCACGCCGGTCCTCACACGAGTGACAGCCGAGGTACACTCTACACCGAGGAAGGCCACCAGAGAACCCAAGATACCGACAGCTCCCAGAAAGAAATTGGTCGTTTCAACTCCCCTGAACCGAACCACGGCCCAGAAGGCAAAAACCACAGAACACGAAGATATGAACCTGATCCAGTTGGAATCGAACTTAGACATCTCCATCGAGGACCACCAGAAGTCCCCGATGAAACAGTGGTGGAAAACATCAGCACCCTGAACATCCTAACATGGAATGCTCAGGGCATCAAGAACAAGAAACACCTGCTACAAGAAGCAGCAGCCAAGGACAAGCTTGACATCATACTGCTACAAGAAACACTTCTACAAGAACACCACTGTTTCAAATTCAGCGGTTACAAGACATACAGGAGGCATTTCACGCAGGCGTCAACAAGAGGATGTATGATCCTGGTCAAGTCAAGCATACCCTCCTCCGAGGTCACGCAGCAATTTCCATGTGGGGAAAACATCGAGACACAGGCCGTCAAAGTAACCCTCCAAGAACGGGAATTAACTGTTCACAACATCTACAAGAACCCAAGGGGCTCACTGGAGGTGACTCAATTGTTTGCTTCGGCCGCTGACCACGCCACACTCATAGGAGGGGATTTCAACGAACATTATCCCTTCCTAAGCTCGGCAAGCCCCAAAAATGAAGACGGCCTACACCTATACACCACCTTTCAAGATACACCCGAGATCTGCCTCCTGAACACCGAAGAGCCCACCCACACTAGGGGAGGAAGGCTAGATCTAACCTTCGTCTCCAGTGCACTACAGCCTTCGGCCTCCTGGCAGCTACACCCCACGCTGACCAGTGACCACTTCGCCACCCTAACAACGCTGAAGGTGAACAAGCTCCCCACTCCACCCCCCCCCCCCCCCCCCGAGATGGAGATACAATACCCAAAAGGCAGACTGGGGACTCTTTAAGAAACACCTGGCTAAGTGGCGCGAAAAATCACAGCCGGCCGGCGCAGCACCCGTGGACGAGACAACCCTCCACCAACAATTGGTCGAGGCGTTTCACCAAGCGGCAGAAGAGGCTATCCCAAAAACAAAACCCACATCAAGACAGTACAATGATTACTGGTACTACAGTCCCAGGGTGAAAGAACTCAACCACAGAGTGAACATGGCCCGAAGAAACTACAGGAGACATCCCACGGCAACAAACAGACATCTCCTGCAAGTCATAGTTAAGGATACCAGGAAAGAGAAGGAAGAAATAAAAAACGTAAGCTGGCTCAAGTGGTGCTCCGAACTGAACGAGCACACCTCCCTTGGCAAGATGTGGGCCCAGATCCGAAGGGCATCTGGGAAGGCAACACCACCACCACCAACCCATCCCAACCCAGAAGAGGAAGCCGAGAGACTTGCAAAACTGTTCTCTGACCGAGCAGCAACGAAAAACCTCCCGAGACAGGCGGAGGAGACACAACGGCGTCTGCGACAGGTCAGACTGCAGATGATCGAAGAGGCCTGCAACAGTGAAGATGACACTGGCAGACCTTTCAACCAGCAAGAACTCCAGAAGTCGCTAAAACGAAGCAAGGACACAGCACCAGGGGCCGACAGGATAACCTACTCCATGCTTTCTCATGCCGGTACAGCCGGACACGAGGCTCTGCTACAAGCCATCAATGCTTCGTGGACAGCACAAAGACTCCCACTGGAATGGAAGAAGGCAGATATACAGCCCATTCCGAAGCCCAGAGAACCAGACAAACCGAGGCCCATCTCCCTTCTCAGCTGCATAGCGAAGACGGGAGAAAGGATGGCTCTCAACAGACTCAAGTGGAAAGTAGGCAGCCCACACCCTCACATCTTTGCTTACACCGAGAACACCGGCACAGGCAACAACATCGCCGAGATACTCAGCACAGTGGACTACAAACCAGCTCTGGTGGTCTTCCTCGACCTGGAGAAGGCCTTCGAACTAGCAAATCCATTGGCCATTACAACTACGCTCTCTGAAAAAGGCGTCAAAGGAAGGTTGCTGGGGTGGATCCAGAACTACCTCACACAGAGAGAAGCACGAGTACGCTTTCAGGGAGCAACCTCAAGCTACAGGGTCCATGAAAACGGAACCCCACAAGGAGGCATCCTCAGTCCAATGCTGTTCAATGTCCTGATGGAAAATCTTGTCAAACTTCCTTTCAGACAAACAGCCAAGCTCCTATGCTATGCAGACGACTTACAGCTTATAGTAAGAGGATCAAACAGACTAGCCAACACGCAACACGCACTCCAACTTATAGAAGAAGAGTGCAACAGACTTGGACTCAAGATAAATCCAGCCAAGTCGAAAGCGATGGCCATCTGCACAGACACACCAGACAAGACGCTCTCCATACAAAACACGCCGGTAGTCTGGACCAACACCCACCAGTGTCTTGGAATCTGGTTTGACCAGAAACTCACCTTCAAGCCGCAACTCGAGTATCTCAGGCACAGGACGAAGAGCAGACACAATATAATGAGGTCGCTCACCAGCACAACCGCAGGAGCAAACCTTCATGTGCTCAAAGCCTACTACACGGCCGCCATCAGATCGCTGGTAGATTACAGTGCTCCAGCACTCATTGGACTGAGAGAAGACCAAATAGCCAAGCTAGAAGTAATCCAAAATAATGCTCTCAGGACCATGCTCGGAGCACCCATGTGGACCAGAATTTGCAATCTGCAAATGGAAACCGAACTACCACCCCTGGCAGTACGAGTCAAGCAGGTGACAGCCGGTCTCCTCGCCAAAATCTGTAGATCAGATAAGCCCACAGTTGCCAAAATTCGAATCAGTGCCTCCCTCCACCTCGACCACAGAGTGCGAGGGGCCACCTGGTCGCACGAGGCAAGCGAGGTCATCCGACACCTGCAAGCAGAAACACTCGTCAAGAACAACCAAGACATACGAGACAATGGTTACGTAGTTCCTCCACCATGGAGCCCTCCACCAGCCACACTCAAAATTACCGACCTAGGCGATAGTAAAGCCAACCTCCAGAAGGAGGACCTCAAAAAAAAAACTCTCGAAGCCATAGCCACCGAGACACCGGCTGATGCAGCATCATACTTCACAGACGGCTCGGTGGACCCAAAACATCATAGATCCGGAGCAGCCTTCTACACCCAAGGTCAGACCCTCCGATGGAGACTTTCCATCTACAACAGAGCTGGTAGCAATCTCAAAGGCCCTACAACACGCTGCAACACAACACAACAAGTCCATCATAATTCACACGGACTCGAAATCGGCCATGCAGGCGCTGCAACACAGTCAACCAAGAGACAACGTCCACATCATTACCTCGATCCTCGCACAGCTACAGGAACTCCAAAGCCAAAACCGCCCAGTCGTCTTACACTGAATTCCCAGTCATGTAGGGATCGGAGGAAACGACGTGGCAGACGAAGCAGCCAAGGCAGCTACACGTTCTAGTAGCGTACACATCCAAGTTCCAGGAAGCGTGCAACAGATCAAGAATCACCTCAGAAAGACTAGCAAGCTCCACATCAAAAAGAGCTTCCTTCACGCATTCAACGCTGGTTCCCAATCAGCCAAACGGTACCTGGCGGCCACAAAAGGGGAACCACCTTTCGCTGACAAGAAAACTCCAAGACAAACCCAAGTCAGCCTTCATCGACTACGACTAGGGTACAAGTGCTCCTAGCAGATGATCGGAAATGACGTCATGGAATGCACCTACTGTCAGGAGCCAGCAGCCAACCCACTTGAACACTATCTCCTCGACTGCGAAGTCACACAAAGCCTCCGAAACAGAACTCAAATCTCCCAAGAAACACACGCAACACTAGCGGCCACTCTAACCCGAAAGGCCCATACAGACCACATTCACCACCTACTCCGGGTCATCACACGATACCCACCACCCAGATAGCTTAGAAAGTATCCTCTCCCAGCAAGTGCTGACCCAAGTTCGGGGGGCGCGCCACTCCGAAACTGACCACGTCCAAGAGTGGGGGTTGGTGGTAAGCGTCCATTGATCGGGGGTCCGCTCACACTTGCAACCTGCAGTATCCTTCCAATCTGCAGGTGGGACCACCTCCAATCCAAATCCGGTCTGGCTGCTCCTGGAGCTCCAGCCGGAACCACCAAACGGGCCGCCTATAGGCAAAGGCCCGTGTCGGACTACGGTCCGACAATCTCAACAACAACAACAACAGCCGTGAAGGCACAACAAATAAATAAAGACCAAAATAGTTCACAAACACCCATATTAAAAAAAAAAAAAAAACTGTAAACGAAAAAGATGGGGATCATCCCTCCAGTGCCACAAGGACCTGGAGGGACCCCTCCCCCTAACATAATATGCCCCAAGGAAACATCAAATAGAACAACTTAGCTTAGCTTGGCTGAGACCGGCCTTCCCTAACCCCATGAACCACGAACGCAGCACTGTTGACGGAAGACAAAAAACCTGTCTCCTCAAGGTGGATAGCCCACCTGCTGTTAACCTCCTCCTTTATTTCCCACTTCTGAACTTTACCTTGTACTGTACCCTTCTTGCACTCTCAGAGCTCGTGCTCTCTTCTCTCTGTATAACCAACCAACCAAGGCCATTCTACGCAACGCTCTCATACAAACAAGACCTCCTCTCAACAAGCTCCTCACCATACAGCAACTCCCTAGCACTGCATTGTACAAACAATATATATATATATATATATATATATATATATATATATATATATATATATATATATATATATATATATATATATATATATTTCATGTAAATCCACAATGAAAACGTGGATAAGATAAATCTTGATAAAATCACACGGGAAAATGGAAACAACGGAGTACCTTAGCTTTCGTCTTCAGTTGCCTCTGAAGATGTCTTGAATTTTTAGACAAACTTAATAATATTGTCCCTAGTATCACGTTCAAAATTGAAAGAGAAATAAATGAATCCCTTCCATTTCTTGATATGCTTATCATGAGAAATGGCCAAAACTATAAATTCAAGGTATATAGAAAGCCCACACAGGTAGACAGTTTCATTCACTTTTTATCGAATCACCTTGAGTCTACCAAAATGTCAGTTTTTTCTGTTATGTTCCTAAGATGTCTGCGTATTTGTGACTCTGAATTTATTGACGATGAATTGAAACACATTCGTTCTATTGCACATAAACTTGGGTACCCTTCTGTGTTTGTTGATCGTTGTTTTAATAGGGCTAAAAAATCCTTTCATTCCTCTCAAACCAGACAAGTTCCTACACTTAAGAATATTTTGACTCTGCCCTATCGTAATGAATTTGTCCCGTTAGTTCGGTCCCTCAAGCTTCTAAATATTAATGTTGTTTTCAAGTATGACTCAACCATTACTAATATGTTAATAAGGAATAGCCCAAGTTTGAATGTAAATGGTAGTGTTTATTGTATTCCATGTAGCAAATGTAATTGTAATTATGTAGGTCAGACAGGAAAAACACTGCAGCTTAGAATCAAACAACATAAGTATAATATTAGAACTGCATCTGAAAGCAGTGCCTTGTTCGTTCATGTTAGGAATAATAATCACCCCATTGCTTGGGAAAAAAGCTTAGAAGTTTTCAAATCATCTTGTGTCACAGAAAGACTTCTTGTTGAAGCTAGTTTGATTAAGGAATTAAAATCAATAAACCTTAGTGATGGCCAGTTCAAAACTGATAATATGTTACATAAATTTATTTGTCAGTGGCCCAAGGTTAAAAATGCTTTAAAAACCTTTGATCTAGATGTATGATAGTTATTTTGTGGGCCCCCTTTTTTCTGACCTGACTTGACTAGTCACGTCACCACCCTTCTCTTAAGCTCCTCTACGTGTGTGTTGGTGTGGGGATTAGTGGATGTCATCATTTTGACCTGACCTCATGTTTTTTAGGTCACCCTGTATATTTAAGCCTCTCTCTGTCCATGTAATCCAGTTGCCTCTGAAGATGTCTTGAATAAAGACGAAAGCTAAGGTACTCCGTTGTTTCCATTTTCCCGTGTGATTTTATCAAGATATATATATATATATATATATATATATATATATATATATATATATATATATATATATATATATATATATATATATATATATATATATAAAACGCCATTGTGAGTTTCCCTTCTCACCTCCATCCTTAGTGCGAGATCTCCTACGTGTACGTTTGTATGTGAGCCTAACAAAGAGAAAATAGACAAACACAAAGATAAATTTGACAACTGGCCACATACTATACTTGTACGCTACAGTTTTAGTTTTAAAAGTTCTCTTATAAAATGGCACTGACTTGACTTAGCAGAATATAACTTGCATTGCTAGAATCCTTGCAAGATTACGATTTATTTGGGTGTAATCATCTTTTAGGTTGCAAGAGATAAAGTTCTTAATCCTTTAGCTTAGTACATTTGAGTAGAAAGTCAGTGCAGTAATGTTGCTAAAAATTATGACTTTTTCACAGGGAAAAGTCTGCATAACTAACCCCAGTGGTCAGGATAATATGGTAATGAATGTTAAGAGGTATTTCAAATAAATTCTTTGTTTAGTTCTGCACAGAAACTGGTGGTGGAGGAGGGATGGCATTGGGGAGAGAAACTGGTCGCTCACCTCCCACCCCTGTCATTATTACTGTAACTGGACAAAATATTATTTATTTGTTGTTTATTAATAATTTGAGCTTATTAATATCAGTACCCTTCAAATACAGTAACATAAATATTTTTACCTTATTATTTGGCTTGTCACTGAATTTTTATGAAAATTACTGATTATATATTATATTTTTTCCATACGTAGTAGTATTTAATATTTTACATTATCAATGATAAAGCATACACCATAGGCTAGTCATAAGAGAATATATAATAATGAATGTTGGAGAGTGTGTGTTGTTGGTGGGGTTGGGGGTGTATGTGATGTTGGAAGTGTGTTCCTGACACACACACACACACACATGGGAATTAAGACAACACTGTACTGCGCACGTCATTGTCATCCTTAATATCTCTTTAATTCATATTACGCTACATAACATTCAAATCCATCGCGCTTGTAGAGTCTCAGAAAACGGGAAACGTTGGTAAAAGATAACTCACCTACTGTATGTTTTATACGAATTGTACCAACGTACGGTCATATAATATTAAGTGTATGTACTCATAGCATGAAGGAGAACTCAAGGTATCTATATGATGATTGGGAAGGTCCAATTGATACAGACTAGTGTACTATAAAGGATAAGTGTAGATCGTGTTTGAAGGTCATACTATTTACGTCTGTGAACGATTAGTGAACATAGCTACCGCAGGTATCAGATGAAAATATATGAGAGAACAATGATCTGGAAAAAGGATAAATGTATCAGACCTATGTGAAGTGTTGGAAGTGATCCGAAAACTACTTCAAAGAAAAATATCTTGTATACCTGGGTGTGAGCTTAATACACCTCGTTCTCTCTTGTGACAAATAACCAAGAACAATACAATGATCAGAGAATCTTATGAATGTGTTCAACGATTGCAACGTGTGAGGGGAGGATCCTTAAATACAGATTGAAGTGCAGTGGATATACCCACGCCATGAAAATACGACGCTAGGCATTGTTCTATGTTGGCGTCCATTCCGCCCCGGGCTACAGTTTTGAGTTAATGATGTAGCCCAGTTAATTTCCCCAGGAACTGGCAAACCAGACCCTTACTTTCGTATGTAATTTAGGATTAAGATGTATAATTATAAGACATAAGGTCACAATAAATAGGAAAGTGTACATGTGAGAACCAGAATAAAATCAAAGTGAAAATTAAAGATTGGAAACTGTAGGCCTAGTTCAGTTAGAGACGCAAGGCACCACCCTCAATGATGCCCCGTCTCTCACCAAAACAGGTCAGTGAACTCCATCGTGCTCCGTTCAGCCCTAAAAAGACTTATCTAACAGTTTTTTTACATCTTAAAACCTTGCCTGATGTTATAAAGTGAAGTAATAGTTGTACTAGTGTGTGGTGATAAAAGCCCATCAGGCATTATTCTTAGTAACGCCCCATCTCTCACCAAAATAGGTACCACGCGTTCAGAGCGTCGGCCATTACCACACTGTGAGGGACTCACCATGTGTGGTGTGACTGCTTACAGCCATTATGCACCTCCACTGTGAATCTGTGGATACCCTACATATCACCACCCAGGATAGGAGAGAATAATTGTATTTTTGAGAAGATTCGTGGTCTCTACGTGGAGCGACCTAAGAATACCAGACTTGGGACCAGTACTGGTATGATTACCTGGAAAGTAACCCCTCTACTCAACAAGAGTAGTGTGTGAACGAGGTACCTGGTATGTGTACCTAAGAATACCGAGGAGTTCCATACTTGTAGGTGTGAAGTGTACCCGGGATGTGGTGCTATGATATAACATGTGGTGCTGTAATGTATCTTGTGATGCTATAATCTAACAGGTGGTGCAGTCTGATGTGTTTGGCGTTATGGTAAGAAGGAATGACCGAGGTAAGGAGGTCATTGGTGGTTATGAAGAATGAAGATGATAATGGTAATTATTTGATGTAAGACGTATAATTGATGTGAAGTGTAATGAACATAATAGTTGTTCTTCTGATGAAGACCAACTCTTTTTGTATTGTGACGGGATGCAATATATTTTCTGAGGAATAAATTAGTTAAGTCATGCTTGATGTTTCACCCTTCTTCCCACTCTCGATTTGGTCAATGAAAAAACCCAACCCAATGCCTAGCTTACTCTGCCCGCTACCTAACGAGCTACATACTATCCAGGGGGGTCTGGTGGAAGCAAGCTTAAAATAAAGAGTAGAGTTAAGTTATCCCCTTAGAATGAGTGACCCCAGAATCGGGCAGTATAACACGCATCCAGTGGGGGTCTTGTCATGTGACTGCCTGGAGGCGAAATAAACATCCGCTGTTGAGGAGCGCTTGGCAATACGGTGCATGTTACCACTCCTTTCCATTCCATCTCTTTAATCACCCACACCTTTCTGCTTTCTCACTCCATATTTTAAAGTGTTATGTAACATAATGTTGAAGAGATACAACTTTGTCCATCTACACTTATACTTATCACAATCTCCCTAATAATACTTTAGCTTTTGTCTTTACTGAAGACAATCTTCAAGTCATGACGCCCACTAATCCCCCACACAAGAAAGGCTAACCTGACATTCCACCCCTGCAAATTCAGTTGCCTCTGAATGTCTTGAATAAAGACTAAAGCTAAGGTGCTCTAGTGTATACATAATTGAGAGAGCTCAATTGAGTGGAAATTTTGACTTAACGAACAGGGGTGGCTCGAATTATTTCATTAAATCAAGAATATACTGCGGTGAAAAAAGTACAGAACAGGGGGTCCCTGTGTTACGAACGGGTTCCGTTCCTGAGGATGTTTGTAAGTCGGATTTGTATGAAATTCAGAACACATGCTTTACAGTGGCGTATGGTGTCTATTGAAACGGGGTGTGCTGAGCATTAAAATAAGGTAAAGGCTAAACTTTAAGTTGTATAAAATATATTACATACTTATAAAAGGTAGTATACTACGCATATAAACAGCATAGAGAAATGCAAAATAGAAGAAAATTATTGTAGAAGTGTACATATATTAGCAGTGCAATTTAAACAAAAATATATTTTACTTACTATTTTGTTTATAAATTACTTCTATTCTTCTTCTTTTTGCGATGTAAACTGCATTATAACATCATCATAAAAGGAGCCTCTTTGTCTTAATTCCGTGAGTAAAGTCTTTTCAACAGTAATTCCCATTGTGTAAGATGGGTGAAAATGATGTTAAAGCATCTAAATTAAATTGCACAGTGAGCTTTAAATACTATGCAAATCAAAGCAAAGAAATATATTTTCACATTCACAGTAAACGGAAACGAAGTACGGAGCAACACTGTAGTGGATACTCTCCCCTACAACTGAAAGCCTAGCCGAATACCTTACCAACGGAGTTCAACCAACGGCGAGGTTCTCACGGGGAGTCGCCACCTGCGATACTCTTCCTTACATCTGACAAGCCTAGCCACATTCCAATGCGACAGGATCCAGCAACCGGCGAGTTTCTCACGGGAGGGGGGGGGGGGGGGGCGCCACCTGCGACGCTTGCATCCGGGTTTACTTCTGGTAGCCGAATATATAAGCTCTCAGTCTCTCCATTGAAGTTCATTCTACCCTAAGTTTCTGAACACGCATCACCTCCTCTGAGCAAACTCCTCGCTGTCCATCTTTGATTCTACCCTAAGTTCCAGAACACGCAACACCCACTCTGAGCAAGCTCCTTGCTGTCCAGCTCTCATTCTAGCTACAGCCCTGCAACACGTAACACCTCCTCTCAGCAAGCTCCTCTCTGACCAGTTCTCATTCTACTCCACGTTCCTGAACCGACAAGACCTCTCAACGAGCTCCTCATCCAACACCTCCTCTCAGCAAGCTCCTAATCACGCAGCAACTTCCTAGTGCCAAACTGCACTCTACATTCAATATATTTATATACAGAAAATGCATTGTGAGTTTTCTTTCTCCAACCCATCCTGAGTGTGAGACTACATCACGAAACCCTACAAATGGTGACCCCCGGAAAAACGCACTCACACAGGATGGAGGAGCAACGGATCACTCTCCCAGTCTTCGATCACAACATTGAAGAATGGCTTATCCACAGGGAGGCAGCTCTCATCGGCTCTACAGCTTCCGACAAACAAAAATACGTCGCCCTGGTCTGTTCCCTGCCCACAGAAGTCGCCACGCAAGTCTCAGAGACCATCACCATCCCTCCAGCTGACAATAAATTCGCTGCCATACGGGATGCTCTGAAGATGCGACACCAGCGGCCCCACACCACTCTCCTACAAGACTTATCAAGTCTACCCCTCGGCAACTCCACTCCTGCACGTCTCTGGGACGAGATGCGTAGACTGAACTCCCGCCACACAGACAGGCTTCCTGACACTATCCTGCGCCAGCTTCACACTCAGAAGCTCCCTGCAGAAGTTTGTCTTGTCCTCTCAGTATTGGACTATTCCACTACCTCGGCCACCTATGCAGCCACGGCAGACAGAGTATTCCACGAATACAATGCTGTGCGTCATGCTGCCGCAAACAACTCAGTGGTCACACCTTCACTTAGCCCCGGTTTCGTCAACCTGATCAATGCTCCTCAGAGAAGTAGCATTCCACCAGACAAGCAAGACATGAGGGTCCTGCTACAGTCTCTACACCGCAGAATGGACACCCTCGACCAGCTCTGCTCTTCCATGCATGCTGCTTCTCCTGTTCCTGCCCCACACACTGTGTCCTACCGACCCCAACATCCCCGCCCTGCCCCTGACCCCACAGCAAGCCCCCAGCACAGTGTACCTACCTTCTGTTGGTACCATCAACGTTTTGGTGCTAAAGCTAGACGTTGTGAGGCTCCCTGCAACTACACGAGGAAGCGACATCGACGGGGATTGGTGGACGCCATAACCTCCTACACTATCAAGCAGCACATCACATGCCTTACTTCTGACCTAGACCACTTTACTCCTGCTGCCCGTCACAACCCACTGCAAAAACTACAAGCAGTTTCTGCATTCAAGGCTACTGCCTCACGCCATCCTTCCCACCGACCTGAACACATTAATCCCGCACCTCCTCCGCCAGTCTGCCTACCATTGCCCCTTGCAGCACCACCTCGCCCACAACATTTCTGGGTACCCTCTTTTCATCCTCAGGTACCTACTGCCCCTGACGTGGCCCCTGCTCCTTACGCTACTGAGGACTGTGTACTTGCCGCAAGAGAAGCACCATATTCCTCGCCTGTACAACCTTCTCTTACCCACAACCCTCCTTCTACCTCTGCTTCTCCCACAGATCTCGTGTCTCTAGACAGAGTCCTCTCCCGCAGCGGCCGGCTGATCCACACCCCGCGCCCGTTATGTCTCACATGTGGGATACAACCCTGCAGACAACAAGTCTCCTGCAGCACTCGGAGGGGAGGGTGAGTATTGTAGTGGATACTCTCCCCTACAACTGAAAGCCTAGCCGAATACCATAGCAATGGAGTTCAACCACCGGCAAGGTTCTCACGGGGAGTCACCACCTGCGATACTCCTCCTTACATCTGACAAGCTTAGCCGCATTCCAATGCGACAGGATCGAGCAACCGGCGAGTTTCTCACGGGAGGGGGGGTCGCCACCTGCGACGCTTGCATCCGGGTTTACTTCCGGAAGCCGAGTATATAAGCTCTCAGTCTCTCCATTGAAATTCATCTTACCCTACAGTAAGTTCCTGAACACGCTACACCTCCTCTGAGCAAGCTCCTCGCTGTCCAGCTTTGATTCTACCCTAAGTTCCTGAACACGTAACACCTCCTCTGAGCAAGCTCCTCGCTGTCCAGCTTTGATTCTTCCCTAAGTTCCTGAACACGCAACACCTCCTCTCAGCAAGCTCCTCGCTGACCAGCTCTCATTCTACTCCACGTTCCTGAACCGGCAAGACCTCTGAACGAGCTCCTCATCCAACACCTTCTCTCAGCAAGCTCCTAACCACACAGCAACTTCCCTGCACCAAACTGCACTGTACATTCAATATATTTATACACAGAAAATGCATTGTGAGTTTCCTTTCTCCAACCCATCCTGAGTGTGAGACTACATCACATAACCCCACAACACTTCCTCTGCTGCGGGCTGGGTGCTACTGGATGGCTGCTCGACTTCACTTGCTATAAACCCCCTCCCTTCTGGTACTACTACCCATTGTGTGCGGTGACAGCTCTTCTCAACTGCAGGCTCTGCAGCTAATAGCAAGCGAACAGGAAAGCCAAGAAACAATAGTTAAGGTTAACACTGTGCTAATACATGTAAAATGTCATGTATATTTATTTACATTAAATAAAAGTATTAAATCATTATTTCATGACTGCTGTGGGTGTGCGGAGCACACCTAGCACACCCTGAATATACGCCCCCTGATGCGTTATGCATACTGTACTTACAAAACAATGTTTAAAATCCCACTATATCATGGCCTAAGTCCTTATATACATCTAAAATCATATAAGACAAATAAAATAGAGTGACAAAATATAGTAATTTAGAGTAAAAAATAAGTCAAGTAAATAAAATATTGTAAATTTCAAGTTTAATCCCGTTCGCATTGGTGGGCATTCGTAAGTTAAGGACCTCCTGTACAGTATTACACTGCAGCTACCGACATCCATCATCTTGGGTTGGCTAGATGGCTATGAAATATATTCTGTCGTCCATATTATTAATCAACATCTTCCCTTGAAGAGAGCCATCGTGCTTCAACCGGAGTTTTAAACTAAATGAGTCCTGAGGGACACCGCAGTACAGAACTTAACGGGATGTTGTGGCGGTAAAATTAACTAATTCCAATAAAATTAAATTATATTATTGGAATTAGTTAATTTTACCGCCACACATCCCTTTAAGTACTGTACTGTGGTGTCCCTCAGGATTCAATTAGTTTAAAAATCCGGTTGAAACACGACGACCCTCTTCAAGGGAAGATGTTGTTTAATAATAAAAAATGTGTAAGTTTGATCTGCATATAGACCCAGCTGGCACTTAGATGCGGTACGGTAACCCAGCCAACCCAACTTTAATAACAAAGCACGGGGTTGACTTGAGGGTAGAATTGTGGGGTATGAGATATTTGGTTCACTCTCAGGATGGGATGGAGAAAGGAAACTCACAATGTGCTCTCTATATACATATTGTATTGGATGTACAGTGCAGCTTGATGCTGGGAAGTGGCAGCGTGGTTACAAGCGTGATGTAGAGAGAGCTGGTTGGTGAGGATGCTCAGAGGAGGACCAGCTTGTGGGTCGCCATGCTCGCCGGCGGGAGCGAGGGCCGCCAGGCAGAAGTGGAGGAGGTGGTGTAACTTGAAGACTGGCTGTAGGTAGAAAGAGATAGGTCACCACGAGGTCAGGTCTTATATAGCGGAGGTAGGAGTGGCTTAATAGATGACCTCCATCATGTAAGGCGGCGCTGGTTGACCTAGACCACGAGGCATACATTGGGGAATTCGCGGGGTCAGCTACTCACTAGTACTCAGCGACAAGCGTTTGTAGAGGAGGAATCCACTACAATACTCCCCCTTCCCTCCAGGCGGTGTAGAGAATTGTTGTCTGCAGGGTTGCATGGCACATGTGAGGCAGAACGGGCGGTGCATGCCACACTGTGAGACATAACGGCGAGGGCGTGGATGAGCCGGCCGCTAGAAGCAGAAAACTGTCTAGACACACGAGATCTGTGGGAGAAGAGAGGGAGAAAAAGGGTGTGTGGGGGCGATGAATGTTGTGCTTCTGTAGCTGCAGGGGCAGCGTCCTCAAGATCACTGGCTGGGATGACTGGGTCAGGGGCGACGTCAGGAGGAGGGTCTATGATAGGAGCAGGTTCTACAACAGCAGCAGGGTGCAGGACAGTAGCAGGGAGTGCCTGAGGGAAAAAAAACGGTGTGTGGGGGCAATGAATGCTGTGCTTTCCTCTCGGCAGGTGCAGAGTCCTCAGATGCGCCTGCTGGGGTCGGTAGGACGTGGTGCTTGGGGCAGGAAGAGGAGCTGGTGTCTGCTTAGAGAAGCAGTGCTGCTCTAGGGTGTCTAACCTGCAGTGTAGAGACAGTAGCTGTAGAGCCAATGAGAGCTGCCTCTGTGTGGATAAGCCAGTCTTCCATGTTGCTTGAAGACTGGGAGAGTGATCGGTTTCTCCTCCATCCTCTGTGAGTGCATCACTCCGGGGTCACCATTTGTGGGGTACGAGATATTTGGTTCACACTCAGGATGGGATGGAGAAAGGACACTCACAATGTGCTCTCTATATACATATTGTATTGGATGTACAATGCAGCTTGGTGCTGGGAAGTGGCAGCGTGGTTACAAGTGTGATGTAGAGAGAACTGGTTGGTGAGGGTGCTCAGAGGAGGACAGCCTGTGGGTCGCCATGCTCGCCGGCGGGAGCGAGGGCCGCCAGGCAGCGGCGGAGGAGGTAGTGTAGCTTGCTGCGGCTGTAGCTAGAAGAAGAGAGAGGTCGAGTACGAGTACGAAGTCTTTAGTTAAGAGGTGAAAGAAGATTATTAGGGGTTGAGGAAAAAGTGGTGAAACTTAAATACAGCAGGAGTAGAAAGAATCTGGGCTCAACCAGATCGCTTCATCTTTCTTATTGGTGTTTTATCTTTGTTCTGCTCCCTTGGGTCGTCAGACCGTTGTATTAATATTGGTTTATTTATATAATCTGCTTATTATTATTATTTTTATTATTGTTGGAGTTAGTGAGCTCGCCCAGGTCCTTGTGTAACTGGGAGGGTAGTCACATTTTATTTTTTTTTTTTTTTTTTTTTTTTTTTTTTTTTTTTGAGGTGTTAGTTAAGTATTAGTTGTGTTAGTCTAAAGGTACACTGTATGGAGAGGCCTGCCAGGTTCTTAGTGGAGCTGGTAGGCCACTCTCATCTTTATTCCTCTATTAATGTTTTATGTGTAAATGCGTATATTAGGGCAGGAGGTGGTTCAATTACTTCTTCCTGGCTAATTTAGCTGGGAGGGTAATCACATTATTATTATTATTATTATTATTTTTTTTTTTTTTTTTTTTTTTTTTCGGAGTTAGTGAGCCCGCCCAGGTCCTTGTGTAGCTGGGAGGGCAATCACATTTTTTTTTTACTAAGATGTTAGTTCAATGTTAAATGTTAATTATTAAATATTAGTTATGTTAGTCTAAAGGTACACTGTATGGAGAGGCCTGCCAGGTTCTTAGTGGAGCTGGTAGGTCACTCTCATCTTTTATTCTCTCTATTAATGTTTTATATGTATATTGGGGCAGGAGATGGTTCAATTACTTTCTTCCTGGCTGATTTAAACCAACTGTGTTCTTGGAATTCTTCGTTGTCTATATTATTTATCCAGTTTTGATATGTTTCTGTGTTAAGTTCAGTCACTTTTTTCCAAATATTTACAGCTTTGTTATGTATATCTACATTGATTGCTAAGAGATTTGCTCTCTTATGTAGCTGTTCATTACTGATGTGGTCTGTATATTTTATCTTATATATAAATCTAAGGGCTATATTTTGCACTGTTTGTAACCTTTTAATGCTCGTTTTACTAAGGGTGTTCAATGGGATGGGTGGGTAGTCCATAATTGATTTGACAAGGGCAATATATATCCTTCTCTTGTTATTAATGCTAAGGTTCTTAAAGCGTTTTATTTTTGATAATCTTATTCTTGCCTGTCGTTCTTTATCTTTTAAGTATGTTATATATCCTCTTTTTGTTAGTTTTAGTCCAAGCATCCTGCCTTCAGTGTCGTATGGGTATAGTTCCTGGTCGACTATTACTGGACTTGTTTTATTCTTGGCTATTGGTATTATCTTGAATTTGTTCTTATTTGTCCTGATTTTCCATTTTTTCTCACAATAATTTATGTTTTTTATCGCTCTTACCGTGTAAAGTGCCATAAATTGGGTTGATTTTCCTGGGTATGATACTATTTGAGTAATATCATCAGCAAACATTACATATTCGCTAAAGGGGGTAGGTTGAGGTGTGTCTGAAGTATAAATTGTATATAGTGTTGGAGAAAGGCATCCTCCTTGAGGTAATCCACTCTCAAGATTAAACATAGGTCCCAAAAAGTTTCCAATTTGAATTTGTGCTCTCCTACCATCTAAATAGTTATACAATATTCTTAGCAAGTATTCATTAAGTCCCAGTTTTAATATTTTATATTTTAAGCCTAAATGCCAAACCTTATCAAACGCCTAAGAAACATCCCTTAAAATTATATTGATCTGGTTACCCTTGCTTTTTTCTATTGCAATTATTTCCGTTATTATGGCTATTGCAGTTAGGGTATTTCTATTGGGCATAAATCCATGTTGTCTGTTGTTAGTTTTCCCATGTTGTGTTAAAAAGGCTATAAGTCTTGCATTTAAAATTTTTTCCAATAGTTTCCCAGTAATTTCTAATAAAGATATTGGCCTGTAGTTAAATATGTCCTTGTTGTCCTTACCCTCCTTCGGAATAAATATCATTTTAGCATATTTTAGTTTCTCTGGAAAGTAACCAGTTATTAAGCATGCGTTATAAATGTTTAATAGTGTATTTAAAATGTTTTCAGGTAGATTCATGATCATATTTCGTGTAATACCTGTGAGCCCAGGGGCTTTTTCCTTAAACTTCCTCAGACAGTGCATCATTTCTCCCATGGTTATTATTTGATTATTAGGTAATAAGTTATAGTCTATATATTGCCTTGGGGTGATTCTATATATATGTCTTCCCATTTCTTCTTCTATCCTTTCTTCGTGTTCACTATCAAAATCTTCATTTTCCTCATCTGATATTTTAAAAACTTTTACCCATTCCCTTTTGAATGCTGACTCTTGTTCATTTTCCTCGTGCAATTTTGTTCCATTTTGGTCTTTAATGTATGGTGTTTTTTGCTTGTTGTGCCCCATCATCTTGTTTATGGAAGTCCAAAATGTTTTTGTGTCTTCAGTCATGTCAGCCGCCATTATAATATCATTCCATTTTTTATTGTTTGCTTCCTTACATGCGTCTCTTAATTTTATCTGTAGTGCTATCTGTGTCGTATATAGCCATCTGTTACTGCCATGTCTTTCCATATACCTGTTTATTTCATTGTAATAGGTCTGGATTAATTTAACTTCTTCTGGTAGTCTGTTGTTGGGTAATGTTCTAAAGTGTGAAGTAGGAGTGTGTTTGGTTATAGATGTTTTTAGTGCTGAGTGCAGTCTGTCCATTTCTGAGTCTATATCTTCTGTTGTTTTCCCTTGTAGTTTAATCGAGTGGTGACTACTTAAGTCGTCTTTGAAGCTGTCCCAGTCTGTTTTACTCATTTTCAGTCTCTTTTTCATTGGTATCTGTATGGGGCTTGTTGACAGTGTTAGTATAATTGGCAGATGGTCACTGCCTGTAAGAGGTCCCTGTATTATATGGTAATTGAAAAAGGCTTTGTTGTTGGTAAAAATTTTGTCTGGTGTCGATTGTGTATTGTGATTTCTCCAGGTTGGAAAGTTAGGACCCAGATGATTGATTTTCCCTAAATTTATTAATTGATTAAGGGCGTTTCCCACGACGTTATTATTTGTATTGTCAAAAATCCTATGTCTGGCGTTAAAGTCTCCTAAGATGTACATCGGATGACTACTGTTAGCCAATTTTAATAGGTCTTCTATAGGTAAGTAGGGTCGTCTCGGTGGCAGATAAGTAGTAGCAATTATTACGTCTCCTTGAGTTGTATTTATTTTTATTGCTAGAAATTCATCCTGGAAGTCATCAATTAGTTTAAATTTTAAGTTTCTTTTAACCGCTATAGCTACTCCGTCATTTTTCTCGACCGATTTGTTTCTTTGGTTTACATAATAGTTAAAGAGTTTTATGTTGTTGTTTTCTGTCTCACCGTGACTGTTTATTAGTATAATGTCAGGGTCAATTTTTTGATATATATTACTTAGGTTAATTCTCTCGGTGTTCCAGTTTCTTACGTTGTGTTGTATTATTCTTAAAGTTCTTACTGTTTGTCTAATGTCCATTATTTCTTATACTTGGATTGTAACTGTTGAAGTAGAGACCTATCATCCTGTTTCCCGCTTCTGACTCTTCTAAACTCTGACGGGTCTACTATTTTAAAGTCATTGGTCGTAATCTTTAGTTTGTCCGTAGTAATTAGTGACCAGACGTAATCTTCACTTAGGGATTTTTCTTGATATGTCCACTTGTATATCCCTCAGGTCTTAAATAGCGGGGGTAGGCGTGGCTTAGTAGTTGACCTCCGTCATGTAAGGCGGCGCTGGTTGACCTAGACCACGAGGCATACACTGGGGAATTCGCGGGGTCGGCTACTCAGCGACATGCGTTTGTAGTGGAGGAATCCACTACAGACTCACACATTTTTTTCTGCACTGATATATTTGTTGTCTTGTTTCTGATTATTTGTGAGAGGATTTTCCCATTATTAAGTATTTGTGTGTGTGACTGCCCAGACACACAAATAAATAATAATGGGCAAACACAAATAGAATATATATTTCTTTGCGCACAAATTAGTTGGCTGGCTCAGTAGGGGTGCGGGAGGCAAGACATTGTAGTGGATCCTCTCCCCTATAACTCCCAACTGAGCTCCAGCCGCGCGCCTACCAGCCAATCAGAGTACAGCCAGTTCAAGTTTAGAAGTTCCAACAGGTACCTACTTTACTGCTAGGTGAACAGGGACCAAGGGGCTAGGAAGAGTGTCCAAACAACTTCCGCTTGCCCGCGAATCGAACCCGTGACACCTTGCTTGCGAGGCAAGAGCAGTACTGCTTCCACCACAAGCGCCCCAAGGTACAGAACAGAAAAAACAGAAAAAATGCTAGTGACAAGGGGCAAGGAGGTTCAGAGGAAGGATAAAGGGATGATAGAAGTGAATTTTAGAAGGAGAGAACAGGTGCAGTGGCTCAACACCCCTTGCGTGAGGGGGTAGGCAACATGCCCTGAGGGTGCAACAATCACAATCAGGACGAGGCAGAGGGAGGGCGGGAGCAGGTCCGGGCAAGCAAAGGGCCAACGCGGGTGCTCTGGTTGTCGTCTTAGCTTAGGCAGTGTTGGCAAAGCGGAGGAAGAACCGCCCCGCCACGGCGGCGGCGCAAGCCGAGAAGCGCAGGTGGACGGACGCACAGGCCACACACGATCAAAGTAACAGAGAAGGTGAAAACATGGAAATTTAGTTAGTCGTAGGGTTGTTTGGAGAAAGATGAAGGTAAAGTCTTTGAGCTATGTCAAAGAGGAACGGAGCGAGTTGGAGGAAGGGTTTTCAATCTTTGAGCTTGAAATGTCAAAGTATTCATAGTAAGGAAGGATGAGCGTATCGTAGGAGAGTTTTTAGTAATAGCAGCAGACAGATTTGAGCTTTTTTGTCAAATTATGAACGGAGACGAGAATGAGATATAGGCTGAATGGTTTCAGTCTTGAGTAAGGTCGATTTTATTGAGAATTGGATGTCACAGACATTGGGTATGTTTTGATTTGGTTCTGAGAGTTGTGGGTCTTTGAGCTATGTCAGAGAGAAATGGAGAGAGTTGGAGGAAGAGTTTTGAATCTTTGAGCTTGAAATGTCAAAGTATTCGTAGTAAGGAAGGATGAGTGTATCGTAGGAGAGTTATTTAGTAATAGCAGGGGACAGATTTGAGCTTTGTCAAATTGTGAACGGAGATGAGAGTGAGATATAGGTATTTTCGTTTCAGTCTTGAGTTAGGTCGATATTGTTGACAGTGGCTGGTATAGAGGTTGGGTATGTTTGATTTGGTTTTGGAGAGTTGTAGTGTTATGAGAGGCTTTGTCTGGCGGGGGGGGGGGGGTGTTGTGTTTGGAGATTGGTTGTGGGAGGGGGGGAGTTTGTGTTTGGGGATTGGCGGGGGTGGCGGTTGTATGTTGATTTGAGGTGAATTAAAATTGCTTAAGGGGGGTTGTTGTGTGAGTGTGTATGTGTTTGCGTGGAAATGTAGTAAGGGGAGAGGGGGAGGGTTGGGATAATTGTTATAAGGTCAGGTATGGTTCGGTTGTCGGGAGGAGGGGGGAGGAGAGGAGAGGAGAGGGGAGGCGAGGAGAGGAGAGGGGGGCTTTGGAGGTTGTTGGGTTAATTTATAGTATGGAAGAATTTCTTAGGGGTGATATGATTTGTGTTGCTAATGAATAGTTGTATTGAGTCATAGGTTTTTTTTTTTTTTTTTTTTTTTTTTTTTTTTTTTTTTAGGACGGTCGAAGGGGCTTGTTAGAAAGGTCGGGTATAATAAGTTTTTCTTTTGGGAGGATTGAAGGTGTTGATTAGTGATTGGATAGTGAGTTAGCTTTTTTTTTTTTTTTTTTTTTTTAGGAGGGATTGTGAGTAAGGTTGGGTGGGTTAAGTTTTTCTTTCGGGAGGATTGTAGGTTTTGTTAGTGGTTGGCAGAGTTGGGTTAATTATTGCTTTCTTTCTTTCCTTTGGCTTGTAAGGACTTCTGCAATTGCGTTGTAGGTTCTTGCAGGTATTCTGAGTTCCAGGTCCCATTCTAGAGGGAGAGGGTTTGTGTACAGGTACAATGCACCCCTCCCCGACCTTATTGGCTAAGGGAGGCGTTCATGTCATCTGTATGTTGGTACCATATTGTTAGGTACACCTCTCCGACCATATTGGCTAAGGGAGGTGCCCATAAAACAGTGTTGGTAACATTCATGAGGGAGAGGGCTTGAGTACAGGTACTGTGCACCTCTCCCCGACCTTATTGGCTAAGGGAGACGTACACGTCATCTGAGTTAGTATAGGATGGGTAAGTTAGGTATTTGTTTTGGGAGGAGTGATATGGTGTGGTTAGTTAATGGTAGAATGGTTATTTTTTATTTTGTGTGGGATTGTTAGTAACGGCTGGGTAAGTTAGGTTTTTATTTTGGGGGGATTGTTTGGGTCTTTTCTTACTTTTTTAGGGGGGGGGGGACTGTTAGTGCAGGTTGAGTGGGTTATGTTTTTTTTTTGTTTTTTTTTGTCTGAGTGATCTTGAGTTTGAGTTGGTGGCGTGGGGTTTGGAGTGAGGGGGGGGGGGGGGAGGAGGGAAGTTGGGCAAGTCAGGTAAGGTTAGGTTAGGTTGGGTGGGAATCATTGGGTGTGGGGTTGAGAAGAGGTTAGGTTATATTAGGTTAGGTTGATTTGGTTAGATTGGGTGGGAATCGTTGGGTGAGGGTTAAGGAGAGGTTAGGTTTAATTTGGGGGGAAATTGTTGGCTGTGGTAATAGGGAAGTTATTAATATAAGGGAGGTGGGAGGGGAGTGTTTGGTCTGTTTAGTATGGAGGGATTTCTGTCTCTGAATCTGCGTGGGAGTATGATGTTGTCGAAATAATCCTGCCATTGAGGGTAAGTAGTGAGGAGTGATTCTATTTGTTTGTCACCTAGTTGTCTCCAGTAGATGTTAAGTGGGGGGAGGGAGCTGAGTTCATGTAGATGACTATTTGGGGTGAAGGATGACCAGTGTGTGTTATGGATGAATCTTAGTGCTTTGTTTTGTATGACTTGAAGTTTCTTGGCGCTTGTTGGTGGTGCTAGCTGGAGTGTGTTGGGTGCATAAGTCAATAGTGGGCGTATGAGGGCTTTGAATAGGTGCGTTTTGGTTTTGATTGATGCGGTTCTGAATCTGTATATTTTCCCGAGTGTTTTGTTTGCGATCAAAGCCTTCATTTTGGTGTGTGGTGTCATGGTGAGGGTGTCGTTGAATGTGACTCCTAGGATTGTGTTTGTTCGTTTGACAGTTATAGGTGAAGGGTAGGCGATGTAGGGGTTTAGGTAAATGTGACGTGGTTGTCGTCTTTTGGTGCCGAAGTAGGTGATTTGTGCTTTGTTCGGGTTGGTTTGTATTCGCCATCGGAGTTCCCATTGTGTAACTTGTTCGATTTCCCTTTGTGCTTTGTCTGTTAGGTGATCAAGAGTTCTGTGTCTGACAAGTTGGGTTACATCGTCGGCGTACTGTATTGTCAGAGAGTCGTTTGTGTAAAGAATGTATAGTGTTGGGGACAGGACTGATCCTTGTGGGACTCCCGTACAGCCAGAAGAAGAGAAAAATGCTAGTGACAGGGGGGAAGGAGGTTCAGAGGAAGAATAAAGAGAGGATGGAAGTGAATTTTAGAAGGAGAGAACAGGTGCAGTGGCTAAACACCGCTTGCGTGAGGGGGTAGGCAAAATGCCCAAAGGGTGCAACAATCACAATCAGGACGAGGCAGAGGGAGGGCGGGAGCAGGTCCGGGCAAGCAAAGGGCCAACGCGGGTGCTCTGGTTGTCGTCTTAGCTTAGGCAGTGTTGGTAAAGCGGAGGAAGAACCGCCCCGCCACGGCGGCGGCGCAAGCCGAGAAGCGCAGGTGGACGGACGCACAGGCCACACACGAACAAATTAACAGAGAAGGTGAAAACATGGAAATTTTGCTAGTCGTAGGGTTGTTTGCAGAAAGATGAAGGTAAAGTCTTTGAGCTATGTCAAAGAGGAACAGAGCGAGTAGGAGGAAGGGTTTTGAATCTTTGAGCTTGAAATATCAAAGTATTCATAGTAAGGAAGGATGAGCGTATCGTAGGAGAGTTTTTAGTAATAGCAGCAGACAGATTTGAGCTTTTTTGTCAAATTATGAACGGAGACGAGAATGAGATATAGGCTGAATGGTTTCAGTTTTGAATTAGGTCGATTTTATTGAGAATTGGATGTCACAGACGTTGGGTATGTTTTGGTTTGGTTCTGAGAGTTGTGGGTCTTTGAGCTATGTCAGAGAGAAATGGAGAGAGTTAGAGGAAGAGTTTTGAATCTTTGAGCTTGAAATGTCAAAGTATTCGTAGTAAGGAAGGATGAGTGTATCGTAGGAGAGTTATTTAGTAATAGCAGGGGACAGATTTGAGCTTTGTCAAATTGTGAACGGAGATGAGAGTGAGATATAGGTTGTTTGGTTTCAGTCTTGAGTTAGGTCGTTAATGTTGACAGTGGCTGGTATAGAGGTTGGGTATGTTTGATTTGGTTTTGGAGAGTTGTGGTGTTACGAGAGGCTTTGTCTGGCGGGGGGGGGGGTGTTGTGTTTGGAGATTGGTTGTGGGAGGGGGGTGAGTTTGTGTTTGGGGATTGGCGGGGGTGGAGGTTGTATGTTGATTTGAGGTGAATTAGAATTGCTTAAGGGGGGTTGTTGTGTGAGTGTGTATGTGTTTGCGTGGAAATGTAGTAAGGGGAGAGGGGGAGGGTTGGGATAATTGTTATAAGGTCAGGTATGGTTCGGTTGTCGGGAGGAGGGGGGAGGAGAGGAGAGGGAAGGCGAGGAGAGGAGACGGGGGCTTTGGAGGTTGTTGGGTTAATTTATAGTATGGAAGGATTCCTTAGGCGTGATATGATTTGTGTTGCTAATGAATAGTTGTATTGTGTCATAGTTTTTTTTTTTTTTTTTTTTTTTTTTTTTTTTAGGAGGGTCGAAGGGGCTTGTTAAAAAGGTCGGGTATATTAAGTTTTTCTTTTCGGAGGATTGAAGGTGTTGATCAGTGATTTGAAGGAGAGTAGCATTTTTTTTTTTTTTTTTTTTTTTTTTTTTTTTTAGGCGGGATTGTGAGTAAGGTTGGGTGGGTTAAGTTTTTCTTTTGGGAGGATTGAAGGTGTTGATTAGTGATTGGATGGAGAGTATCATTTTTTTTTTTTTTTTTTTTTTTAGGAGGGATTGTGAGTAAGGTTGGGTGGGTTAAGTTTTTCTTTTGGGAGGATTATAGGCTTTGTTGGTGGTTGGCAGAGTTGGGTTAATTTGCATTCATTCTTTCCTTTGGCTAGTAAAGGACTTCTGCAATTGCGTGGTAGGCTCTTGCAGGTATTGTGAGTTCTGGTCCCATTATTGAGGGAGAGGGTTTGTGTACACTGTACAGGAACAATGCACCCCTCCCCGACCTTATTAGCTAAGGGAGGCGTTCATATCATCCGTTGATGGTACCGTTTTTAGGTACACCTCTCCGACCTTCTTGGCTAAGGGATGTGCCCATAAAGCAGTGTTGGTAACATTCTAGAGGGAGAGGGCTTGGGCAACTCTCCTCGACCTTATTGGCTAAGGGAAACATACATGTCATCCGAGTTAGTATGGGATGGGTAAGTTAGGTATTTGTTTTGGGAGGAGTGATAGGGTGTGGTTAGTTAATGGTAGAATGGTTATTATTTATTTTGTGTGGGATTGCTAGTAACGGCTGGGTGTGTTAGGTTTTTATTTTGGGGGGATTGTTAGGGTCTTTTTTGTTTTAGGGGGGGGGAGTGTTAATGCAGGTTGAGTGGGTTAGGTTTTTTTTTTTTCTTTTTTTTTTTTTTTTTTGTCGGAGTGGTCTTGAGTTTGAGTTGGTGGCGTGGGGTTTGGATTGAGGGGGGGGGGGGGGGGAGGAGTTAATTGGTCAGGTCAGGTAAGGTTAGGTTAGGTGGGGAACGCTGGGTTTGGGCTGAGGAGAGGTTAGGTTATTAGGTTAGGTTGATTTGGATTGGTTGGGTGGGAATCGTTGGGTGAGGGTTAAGGAGAGGTCAGGTTTAATTTGGGGGGAAATTGTTGGGTGTGGTTATAGGGAAGTTATTAATACAAGGGAGGTGGGAGGGGAGTGTTTGGTCTGTTTAGTATGGAGGGATTTCTGTCTCTGAATCTGCGTGGGAGTATGATGTTGTCGAAGTAATCCTGCCATTGAGGGTAATTAGTGAGGAGAGATTCTATTTGTTTGTCACCTAGTTGTCTCCAGTAGATGTTAAGTGGGGGGAGGGAGCTGAGTTCATGTAGATGACTATTTCGGGTGAAGGATGACCAGTGTGTGTTATGGATGAATCTTAGTGCTTTGTTTTGTATGACTTGAAGTTTCTTGGCGCTTGTTGGTGGTGCTAGCTGGAGTGTGTTGGGTGCATAAGTCAATAGTGGGCGTATGAGGGCTTTGAATAGGTGCGTTTTGGTTTTGATTGATGCGGTTCTGAATCTGTATATTTTCCCGAGTGTTTTGTTTGCGATCAAAGCCTTCATTTTGGTGTGTGGTGTCATGGTGAGGGTGTCGTTGAATGTGACTCCTAGGATTGTGTTTGTTCGTTTGACAGTTATAGGTGAAGGGTAGGCGATGTAGGGGTTTAGGTAAATGTGACGTGGTTGTCGTCTTTTGGTGCCGAAGTAGGTGATTTGTGCTTTGTTCGGGTTGGTTTGTATTCGCCATCGGAGTTCCCATTGTGTAACTTGTTCGAGTTCCCTGTGTGCTTTGTCTGTTAGGTGATCAAGAGTTCTGTGTCTGACTAGTTGGGTTACATCGTCGGCGTACTGTATTGTCAGAGAGTCGATGTGTAAGGGGTCGGGTAAGTCGTTTGTGTAAAGAATGTATAGTGTTGGGGACAGGACTGATCCTTGTGGGACTCCTGCGTGCAGTGTGAAGTGGTCAGAGAAGGCAGGTGTGACTTTTATCCCCATTTTTCTGTCTGTTAGGAAGTTACATAGTAATTGTTGTGATTTTTGAGGGAGGTTAAAATTGGTGCATATCTTGTACTTTAATCCTTCGTGCCAAACTGTGTCGAAGGCTTTTTGTACGTCTTTTGTGATGAGTGCTATCTTGTATGCATCTTTGTTCATGTGGAGGTAGTTTGTCATTATATTGAGTGCGTCTTGGGTTGAGTGGTGTGCTCTGAAGCCGAACTGCTTGTAGGACAGTAGTTGTTCATCTTCAAGGTGGTATCTGAGGCGGGTGTTGTATAGTCTTTCAAAAGTTTTTCCTAAGACTTCTAGTATGCTGATCGGTCTGTAGTTTTGAGGATCTGTTGGGTTTTTGTTTGGTTTAGGTATCATGACGGCTGTGGCTGCCTTAAAGAGTTTTGGGAAGTAACCTGTAGCCAGTTGGGTGTTGTAGAGGTGTGTAATGGCTGTGACTGTTTCTGAGGGCAGGTGCTTCAGGATTGCTTGACCAATATTGCTGTCACCCGGTGTTTTCTTTTTGGTTTTGTCCAGTGCTTGTTTGACTTCTGTTGGGGTGAAAGGAGCAGTGAGGGTGTGGTCCTGTGTTGTCAGGAGATGTTCTGTCGTGAAGTGTTTGCATGTGTGTGGTGATGTTGTTTATGTGGTTTAAGATGTACCTTTGTTGTGTGGGGGGGGGGGGGGGGTGTGGGTGGAAAATGTGTTCCCAGTGTTGTTTTAGTGTTTGTGCTACGTCGGCTGGCTCATTGATTTTCCTACCATTTACTAGCAGGTGATCAAAGGGGGGTTTTGCAGTTCCTTTCAGCTTGGCGATCCTTTGCCAAAATTCTCGGGGGTTATGTGTTCTGTGTTCCTGGGCAGCCTCTACGAGTTTTGCCCAGTGAACCTCATGGTCTTGAAGGAGGCTGTGGATGATGTGTGTTCTTAGTGTGGTGATGTCTGTGTAAACTGGTGCTAGGTTAAGTTTGTTTAGTTCGAATCGTGTCCTGTAGCAGTGAAGTAGGCGTTGAGTTCTCATGGAGGGTGTGAAGGAGTATTTTCTCTTGAACCGGTGTTTAGGAATGTGGGTATCTGCTATGGCGGTGATAGTGTTGAAAAGGTGTGTCCAGGTTTCCTCAATCATCCTAGTGGGTTGGTGTTCGAGGTTGAGTGTGTATTGTTGTTCAGAGAGTGTGGTTTTGAAGGCATCCCAATCTGCGTGTTGATACTGGTATTGAGGTGAGGTTGTTGGGAGGAGGATGGGATTGTTGGAGAGGTGAAGAGTGATGGGAATGTGGTCTGAGCCTGATAGGGGGCCGGGAGTGATGTAGTGTTGGAATTGGAGGGCAGGGGTGTTGGTGATGACGATGTCTGGAGTGCCTTTGCCGTGAGCAGCGTAGAATGTGGGGAAGAAAGGGCCAATGTGGTGAAGGTTTTTGTGAGTGACCAAAGCGTGTAGTTGTTGGCCAAGGGGGTCGATGCGGTTGAGTTGGAATGCGGTGTGGTGTGCATTGAGGTCGCCCATTAGTATTACAGGTAGGTGTGAGTTGTTAAAGATGGAGTTTAGGTCTGTGAAGGGGATACGCGAGTTAGATCTTGAGTATGTTGTGCAGATGATAATCTGTCCGTGTTGAGTGTCGATCTTGGCGGCCATGAAGTGTTTGAAGGCAAAGTTGGTGATGAATTCGTGTTTCATGGAGGATCTGATGAGGATTGCAACGCCCTCGAATAGTTCGTGGGGTGATTGTCTGCTTGTGTAGCTGAAGTGCTTGATTTTGGTGTTTGTGCATGTTGAGTTGAGGAGGAGGATGTCTGGGTTGTGTTCTTGTATGAGGAGAGAGATGGCGTGTCTGTTTGAGTGATATGCTCTACAGTTGTATTGCATAATGGTGATCATGTTGTATAATTGTTACTTATATGAGATTGAAATTCTGGGGTGCAGGGATGAGGTCTAACTTGTCGAGTGACTGTGAGCGAGGTCTGAGTGTGGTGTATGCAGGTGAGGGATGGGCGGTTACGTGACTGTGTGTGTGGGGGAGTCGGGATGATGAGTGGAGTGTGCTAGGTTCGTGTCGGGGTTGTTTCCTGTTTTCTTAGGGGTAGTGCCGAATAGATTTACTTTAATTATAGATTTAGTTGAATGAGTGTATTTTATAATTCTTTTGCTGTCATGTGTGTAGGAAGAAAGGGGGGAGGTGTTCTTCCTCTTAGGTCTAGTGGTCTTGACCACCAGTTCTGTGGGGGGATGGGCTGCCATTTTATTCTTGGGAGTCTGAGGTGTTAGGGGAATCTTGGGTTTGGTTCGGATTTTTGTGGTCCGGGAGGTCATCGTAGTCGTGTGGGAAAAGTCAGGTGTAGGCAAGGTCAAGGTGGAGGGGCCGGGAGGTTTTGGACTGATTACTCTGGGGGGTGAGATAGAAGTAGATTGGTGAGATAAGTCAGGTGTGGGCATGGCAGAAGTGGAGGGGCGGAGGGAGATTGCAGTGGTTTCTCTGGGGGGAGGGGGTGGCATGTTGGTCCGGTCGGAGATGGGGGCAGTGGGGAAGATGAGGTCGGGACCGGTTCTGAAGGAATCAGGAATGTGTATGGTAGGGAGGCCGTTCGCCTTCAAACCATCAATTGCCAGTTTCAGAAAAAGAGACCTGTTTCCGTTGCTTAGGGTATGTGCCAGAAGTATGATGGTGGTGATTTTTGCATCCATGTCGGGGGAGGGTAGGGGGGCGGTCACGTTGTTGGTCCAGCAAGTGCGGGTGGGGAGGGTCGTGGCAGTAGGGAGTGAGTGGTGGGGAGGTGGAGGTGGTGCTGTGGGAGGTGCTGTAGGAGGTGAAGGTCGGCGGGGAGGGAGTGGTGTTGTGCTATTGTCGAGTCTGATTTTGCACTTGTTGCTGATGGCAGCGTGAGGGCCTTTACAGTTGCAGCATTTTGTTACCGTGGCAGTGCAGTTTCGGTATGAGTGGCCTTGATTGGCACACTTTGAGTAAGTTATTGTGTTACTACAACGGTTGGTGTTGTGCCCGAATTGGTAGCAATTGAAACATTGGTGTACTTGTATGAAGTGTTGGAATTCTATGTCTCTTGAGGGGATGATATTGCTGCCGATTTTTATTCCGTATGATTTTAATTTTATGGCGTCAGTTTGAGTAGCCGTAGTGATTTTTAACATGGGGAGAGTTCCCATCCGGGCTGCATATGTCATTTGGGGGGTGTTTTGTGAGTTGAGTTCTGTCATCAGGTTAGGGTTGTCAAGGATATGAGGGATGACTCTTCTACATATGAGGGTGCATTTTGCGCGGTATTCGGGTGAGCTGAGGACTGTTAGGCCATTGTTTTTCAGTTTGTTGTACATTGCTGGGGAGTGGAATAGGTCGGCATCTTCATCAATTTGTACAATATTTTGATAGTGTCGGCATTGGTGAAGGAACGAATCTGAAATATACAGGTCAGCTGGAAAATAATTGAGGCGAGGTCCGTGCACGGTTGGATGTTTCGGTCCACTTTAATTTTAATGGAAGGCATGTTAACTGTTTGAATTGGAGATTTATGGAGATCTCCCCTAACAGTCCCTGATTTTCTGCGCCCCTCACGTAGGGGAGACCCTGCACTATCACAGAGGTCCCCAGGCGAATCGGCAGGCTGTGCTGTCCCTCCACCCTTCACACTAACACGCACTAGCGAGGTGTGGGGACAGAGGGCGTTTCCAGACGAATACTCCCCTGTACGTCAGCTGACAGGGGAATAGGTCCTTTCACGGCACGGAAGATAAAGGTTAAAGTCGAAGAAAAAGGTCTGAAAACTTACTGACGACTCTTTCTTCACACCAAGCCCCTCAGCAGCATACGGGGTTCCTAAGGGAGGTCCGATACTGTAGGAGAGGCTCAATGTGTTGATCGAATCAACAGAATTGTCAGTAGGAGGATTGAGGTTAGGAGCTTGGGTTTTCCAGGGTACGTGGGAAGGTGGGAGAGGTCCAATGACTCGCCAATCAGCTGTGACTGTTCCTTCTCCGACTTCCACTTCTCTCTGTGCTGACTGCTACTGCTCCTGATTGCGACTGCTCCCGACTGCGACTGGCGACTCACTGCGTACAGCCAGAACAGAACAGAAAAATACTAGTGACAGGGGGGAAGGAGGTTCAGAGGAAGAATAAAAGGAGGATGGAAGTGAATTTTAGAAGGAGAGAACAGGTGCAGTGGCTAAGCACCGCTTGCGTGAGGGGGTAGGCAAAATGCCCTGATGGTGCAACAATCACAATCAGGACGAGGCAGAGGGAGGGCGGGAGCAGGTCCGGGCAAGCAAAGGGCCAACGCGGGTGCTCTGGTTGTCGTCTAGCTTAGGCAGTGTTGGCAAAGCGGAGGAAGAACCGCCCCGCCACGGCGGCGGCGCAAGCCGAGAAGCGCAGGTGGACGGACGCACAGGCCACACACGAACAAATTAACAGAGAAGGTGAAAACATGGAAATTTTGCTAGTCGTAGGGTTGTTTGGAGAAAGAAGAAGGTAAAGTCTTTGAGCTATGTCAAAGAGGAACAGAGCGAGTTGGAGGAAGGGTTTTGAATCTTTGAGCTTGAAATGTCAAAGTATTCATAGTAAGGAAGGATGAGCGTATCGTAGGAGAGTTTTTAGTAATAGCAGCAGACAGATTTGAGCTTTTTTGTCAAATTATGAACGGAGACGAGAATGAGATATAGGCTGAATGGTTTCAGTCTTGAGTTAGGTCGATTTTATTGAGAATTGGATGTCACAGACGTTGGGTATGTTTTGATTTGTTTCTGAGAGTTGTGGGTCTTTCAGCTATGTCAGAGAGAAATGGAGAGAGTTGGAGGAAGAGTTTTGAATCTTTGAGCTTGAAATGTCAAAGTATTCGTAGTAAGGAAGGATGAGTGTATCGTAGGAGAGTTATTTAGTAATAGCAGGGGACAGATTTGAGCTTTGTCAAATTGTGAACGGAGATGAGAGTGAGATATAGGTTGTTTGGTTTCAGTCTTGAGTTAGGTCGATAATGTTGACAGTGGCTGGTATAGAGGTTGGGTATGTTTGATTTGGTTTTGGAGAGTTGTGGTGTTATGAGAGGCTTTGTCTGGCGGGGGGGGGGGGTGTTGTGTTTGGAGATTGGTTGTGGGAGGGGGGGGGAGTTTGTGTTTGGGGATTGGCGGGGGTGGAGGTTGTATGTTGATTTGAGGTGAATTAGAATTGCTTAAGGGGGGTTGTTGTGTGAGTGTGTATGCGTTTGCGTGGAAATGTAGTAAGGGGAGAGGGGGAGGGTTAGGATAATTGTTATAAGGTCAGGTATGGTTCGGTTGTCGGGAGGAGGGGGGAGGAGAGGAGAGGAGAGGGGAGGCGAGGAGAGGAGAGGGGGGCTTTGGAGGTTGTTGGGTTAATTTATAGTATGGAACGATTCCTTATGTGTGATATGATTTGTGTTGCTAATGAATAGTTGTATTGAGTCATAGGTTTTTTTTTTTTTTTTTTTTTTTTTTTTTTAGGAGGGTCGAAGGGGCTTGTTAGAAAGATCGGGTATATTAAGTTTTTCTTTTGGGAGGATTGAAGGTGTTGATTAGTGATTGGATGGAGAGTAGCATTTTTTTTTTTTTTTTTTTGAGGGATTGTGAGTAAGGTTGGGTGGGTTAAGTTTTTCTTTTGGGAGAATTGAAGGTGTTGATTAGTGATTGGATGGAGAGTAGCATTTTTTTTTTTTTTTTTTTTTTTTTTTTTTTTTTTTTAGGAGGGATTGTGAGTAAGGTTGGGTGGGTTATGTTTTTCTTTTGGGAGGATTATAGGTTTTGTTGGTGGTTGGCAGAGTTGGGATAATTTGCATTCATTCTTTCCTTTGGCTAGTAAAGGACTTCTGCAATTGCGTGGTAGGCTCTTGCAGGTATTGTGAGTTCTGGTCCCATTATGTTGTTGTTGTTGAGATTGTCGGACCGTAGTCCGACACGGGCCTTTGCCTGTAGGCGGCCCGTTTGGTGGTTCCGACTGGAGCTCGAGGAGCAGCCAGACCGGATTGGGATGGAGGTGGTCCCACCTGCAGATGGAAGGATACTGCAGGTTGCAAGTGTGAGCGGACCCCCGATCAGTGGACGCTTACCACCAACCCCCACTCTTGGACGTGGTCAGTTTCGGAGTGGCGCGCCCCCCGAACTGGGGTCCGCACTTGCTGGGAAAGGATGCTTACTAAGCTATCTGGGTGGTGGGTATCGTGTGATGACCCGGAGTAGGTGGTGAATGTGGTCTGTATGGGCCTTTCGGGTTAGGGTGGCCGCTGGTGTTGTGTGTGTTTCTGGGGAGATTTGAATTTTGTTTCGGAGGCTTTGTGTGACCTCGCAGTCGAGGAGGTAATGCTCAAGTGGGTTGGCTGCTGGCTCCTGACAGTAGGTGCAATCCATGACGTCATTGCCGATCATCTGCCAGGAGCACTTGTACCCTAGTCGTAGTCGATGAAGGCTGACTTGGGTTTGTCTTGGGGTTTTCCTGTCAGCGAAAGGTGGTTCCCCTTTTGTGGCCGCCAGGAACCATTTGGCTGATTGGGACCCGGAGTTCAGTGCATGAAGGAAGCTCTTTTTGATGTGGAGCTTGCTGGTCTTTCTGAGGTGATTCTTTATCTGTTGCACACTTGCTGGAACTTGGATGTGTACGCTACTGGAACGTGTAGCTGCCTTGGCTGCTTCGTCTGCCACGTCGTTTCCTCCGATCCCTACATGACTGGGAATCCAGTGTAAGACGACTGGTCGGTTTTGGCTTTGGAATTCCTGTAGCTGTGCGAGGATCGAGGTGATGATGTGGACGTTGTCTCTTGGTTGACTGTGTTGCAGCGCCTGCATGGCCGATTTCGAGTCCGTATGAATTATGATGGACTTGTTGTGTTGGGTTGCAGCGTGTTGTAGGGCCTTTGAGATTGCTACCAGTTCTGTCAAAGAGGAGCAGAGCGAGTTGGAGGAAGGGTTTTGAATCTTTGAGCTTGAAATGTCAAAGTATTCATAGTAAGGAAGGATGAGCGTATCGTAGGAGAGTTTTTAGTAATAGCAGCAGACAGATTTGAGCTTTTTTGTCAAATTATGAACGGAGACGAGAATGAGAGATAGGCTGAATGGTTTCAGTCTTGAGTTAGGTCGATTTTATTAAGAATTGGATGTCACAGACGTTGGGTAAGTTTTGATTTGTTTCTGAGAGTTATGGGTCTTTCAGGTAAGTCAGAGAGAAATGGAGAGAGTTAGAGGAAGAGTTTTGAATCTTTGAGCTTGAAATGTCAAAGTATTCGTAGTAAGGAAGGATGAGTGTATCGTAGGAGAATTATTTAGTAATAGAAGGGGACAGATTTGAGCTTTGTCAAATTGTGAACGGAGATGAGAGTGAGATATAGGTTGTTTGGTTTCAGTCTTGAGTTAGGTCGATAATGTTGACAGTAGCTGGCATAGAGGTTGGGTATGTTTAATTTGGTTTTGGAGAGTTGTGGTCTTATGAAAGGCTTTGTCTGGCTGGGGGGAGATGTGTTTGGAGATTGGTTGTGGGAGGGGGGGAGAGTTTGTGTTTAGGGATTGGCGGGGGTGGAGGTTGTATGTTGACTTGAGGTGAATTAGAATTACTTAAGGGGGGTTGTTGTGTGAGTGTGTATGCTTTTGCGTGGAAATGTAGTAAGGGGAGAGGGGGAGGGTTAGGATAATTGTTATAAGGTCAGGTATGGTTCGGATGACGGGAGGAGGGGGGAGGAGAGGGGAGGCGAGGAGAGGAGAGGAGAGGGGGCTTTGGAGGTTGTTGGGTTAATTTATAGTATGGAAGGATTCCTTAGGTGTGATATGATTTGTGTTGCTAATGAATAGTTGTATTGAGTCATAGGTTTTTTTTTTTTTTTTTTTTTTTTTTTTTTTTTTTTTTATGAGGGTCGGTGGGGCTTGTTAAAAAGGTCGGGTATATTAAGTTTTTCTTTTCGGAGGATTGAAGGTGTTGGTTAGTGATTTGGAGGAGAGTAGCATTTTTTTTTTTTTTTTTTTTAGGCGGGATTGTGAGTAAGGTTGGGTGGGTTAAGTTTTTCTTTTGGGAGGATTGAAGGTGTTGATTAATGATTGGATGGAGAGTAGCATTTTTTTTTTTTTTTTTTTTAGGAGGGATTGTGAGTAAGGTTGGGTGGGTTAAGTTTTTCTTTTGGGAGGATTATAGGCTTTGTTGGTGGTTGGCAGAGTTGGGTTAATTTGCATTCATTCTTTCCTTTGGCTAGTAAAGGACTTCTGCAATTGCGTGGTAGGCTCTTGCAGGTATTGTGAGTTCTGGTCCCATTATTGAGGGAGAGGGTTTGTGTACACTGTACAGGAACAATGCACCCCTCCCCGACCTTATTAGCTAAGGGAGGCGTTCATATCATCCGTTGATGGTACCGTTTTTAGGTACACCTCTCCGACCTTCTTGGCTAAGGGAGGTGCCCATAAAGCAGTGTTGGTAACATTCTAGAGGGAGAGGGCTTGGGCAACTCTCCTCGACCTTATTGGCTAAGGGAAACATACATGTCATCCGAGTTAGTATGGGATGGGTAAGTTAGGTATTTGTTTTGGGAGGAGTGATAGGGTGTGGTTAGTTAATGGTAGAATGGTTATTATTTATTTTGTGTGGGATTGCTAGTAACGGCTGGGTGTGTTAGGTTTTTATTTTGGGGGGATTGTTAGGGTCTTTTTTGTTTTAGGGGGGGGGAGTGTTAATGCAGGTTGAGTGGGTTAGGTTTTTTTTTTTTCTTTTTTTTTTTTTTTTTTTGTCGGAGTGGTCTTGAGTTTGAGTTGGTGGCGTGGGGTTTGGATTGAGGGGGGGGGGAGGAGTTAATTGGTCAGGTCAGGTAAGGTTAGGTTAGGTGGGGAACGCTGGGTGTGGGCTGAGGAGAGGTTAGGTTATTAGGTTAGGTTGATTTGGATTGGTTGGGTGGGAATCGTTGGGTGAGGGTTAAGGAGAGGTTAGGTTTAATTTGGGGGGAAATTGTTGGGTGTGGTTATAGGGAAGTTATTAATACAAGGGAGGTGGGAGGGGAGTGTTTGGTCTGTTTAGTATGGAGGGATTTCTGTCTCTGAATCTGCGTGGGAGTATGATGTTGTCGAAGTAATCCTGCCATTGAGGGTAATTAGTGAGGAGAGATTCTATTTGTTTGTCACCTAGTTGTCTCCAGTAGATGTTAAGTGGGGGGAGGGAGCTGAGTTCATGTAGATGACTATTTCGGGTGAAGGATGACCAGTGTGTGTTATGGATGAATCTTAGTGCTTTGTTTTGTATGACTTGAAGTTTCTTGGCGCTTGATGGTGGTGCTAGCTGGAGTGTGTTGGGTGCATAAGTCAATAGTGGGCGTATGAGGGCTTTGAATAGGTGCGTTTTGGTTTTGATTGATGCGGTTCTGAATCTGTATATTTTCCCGAGTGTTTTGTTTGCGATCAAAGCCTTCATTTTGGTGTGTGGTGTCATGGTGAGGGTGTCGTTGAATGTGACTCCTAGGATTGTGTTTGTTCGTTTGACAGTTATAGGTGAAGGGTAGGCGATGTAGGGGTTTAGGTAAATGTGACGTGGTTGTCGTCTTTTGGTGCCGAAGTAGGTGATTTGTGCTTTGTTCGGGTTGGTTTGTATTCGCCATCGGAGTTCCCATTGTGTAACTTGTTCGAGTTCCCTGTGTGCTTTGTCTGTTAGGTGATCAAGAGTTCTGTGTCTGACTAGTTGGGTTACATCGTCGGCGTACTGTATTGTCAGAGAGTCGATGTGTAAGGGGTCGGGTAAGTCGTTTGTGTAAAGAATGTATAGTGTTGGGGACAGGACTGATCCTTGTGGGACTCCTGCGTGCAGTGTGAAGTGGTCAGAGAAGGCAGGTGTGACTTTTATCCTCATTTTTCTGTCTGTTAGGAAGTTACATAGTAATTGTTGTGATTTTTGAGGGAGGTTAAAATTGGTGCATATCTTGTACTTTAATCCTTCGTGCCAAACTGTGTCGAAGGCTTTTTGTACGTCTTTTGTGATGAGTGCTATCTTGTATGCATCTTTGTTCATGTGGAGGTAGTTTGTCATTATATTGAGTGCGTCTTGGGTTGAGTGGTGTGCTCTGAAGCCGAACTGCTTGTAGGACAGTAGTTGTTCATCTTCAAGGTGGTATCTGAGGCGGGTGTTGTATAGTCTTTCAAAAGTTTTTCCTAAGACTTCTAGTATGCTGATCGGTCTGTAGTTTTGAGGATCTGTTGGGTTTTTGTTTGGTTTAGGTATCATGACGGCTGTGGCTGTCTTAAAGAGTTTTGGGAAGTAACCTGTAGCCAGTTGGGTGTTGTAGAGGTATGTAATGGCTGTGACTGTTTCTGAGGGCAGGTGCTTCAGGATTGCTTGACCAATATTGCTGTCACCCGGTGTTTTCTTTTTGGTTTTGTCCAGTGCTTGTTTGACTTCTGTTGGGGTGAAAGGAGCAGTGAGGGTGTGGTCCTGTGTGAGAGTGGATGTATCTATTGTGTTGTCAGGAGATGTTCTGTCGTGAAGTGTTTGCATGTGTGTGGTGATGTTGTTTATGTGGTTTAAGATGTACCTTTGTTGTGTGGGGGGGGTGTGGGTGGAAAATGTGTTCCCAGTGTTGTTTTAGTGTTTGTGCTACGTCGGCTGGCTCATTGATTTTCCTACCATTTACTAGCAGGTGATCAAAGGGGGGTTTTGCAGTTCCTTTCAGCTTGGCGATCCTTTGCCAAAATTCTCGGGGGTTATGTGTTCTGTGTTCCTGGGCAGCCTCTACGAGTTTTGCCCAGTGAACCTCATGGTCTTGAAGGAGGCTGTGGATGATGTGTGTTCTTAGTGTGGTGATGTCTGTGTAAACTGGTGCTAGGTTAAGTTTGTTTAGTTCGAATCGTGTCCTGTAGCAGTGAAGTAGGCGTTGAGTTCTTATGGAGGGTGTGAAGGAGTATTTTCTCTTGAACCGGTGTTTAGGAATGTGGGTATCTGCTATGGCGGTGATAGTGTTGAAAAGGTGTGTCCAGGTTTCCTCAATCATCCTAGTGGGTTGGTGTTCGAGGTTGAGTGTGTATTGTTGTTCAGAGAGTGTGGTTTTGAAGGCATCCCAATCTGCGTGTTGATACTGGTATTGAGGTGAGGTTGTTGGGAGGAGGATGGGATTGTTGGAGAGGTGAAGAGTGATGGGAATGTGGTCTGAGCCTGATAGGGGGCCGGGAGTGATGTAGTGTTGGAATTGGAGGGCAGGGGTGTTGGTGATGACGATGTCTGGAGTGCCTTTGCCGTGAGCAGCGTAGAATGTGGGGAAGAAAGGGCCAATGTGGTGAAGGTTTTTGTGAGTGACCAAAGCGTGTAGTTGTTGGCCAAGGGGGTCGATGCGGTTGTGTTGGAATGCGGTGTGGTGTGCATTGAGGTCGGCCATTAGTATTACAGGTAGGTGTGAGTTGTTAAAGATGGAGTTTAGGTCTGTGAAGGGGATACGCGAGTTAGGTCTTGAGTATGTTGTGCAGATGATAATCTGTCCGTGTTGAGTGTCGATCTTGGCGGCCATGAAGTGTTTGAAGGCAAAGTTGGTGATGAATTCGTGTTTCATGGAGGATCTGATGAGGATTGCAACGCCCTCGAATAGTTCGTGGGGTGATTGTCTGCTTGTGTAGCCGAAGTGCTTGATTTTGGTGTTTGTGCATGTTGAGTTGAGGAGGAGGATGTCTGGGTTGTGTTCTTGTATGAGGAGAGAGATGGCGTGTCTGTTTGAGTGATATGCTCTACAGTTGTATTGCATAATGGTGATCATGTTGTATAATTGTTACTTATATGAGATTGAAATTCTGGGGTGCAGGGATGAGGTCTAACTTGTCGAGTGACTGTGAGCGAGGTCTGAGTGTGGTGTATGCAGGTGAGGGATGGGCGGTTACGTGACTGTGTGTGTGGGGGAGTCGGGAGGATGAGTGGAGTGTGCTAGGTTCGTGTCGGGGTTGTTTCCTGTTTTCTTAGGGGTAGTGCCGAATAGATTTACTTTAATTATAGATTTAGTTGGATGAGTGTATTTTATAATTCTTTTGCTGTCATGTGTGTAGGAAGAAAGGGGGGAGGTGTTCTTCCTCTTAGGTCTAGTGGTCTTGACCACCAGTTCTGTGGGGGGATGGGCTGCCATTTTATTCTTGGGAGTCTGAGGTGTTAGGGGAAGATTGGGTTTGGTTCGGATTTTTGTGGTCCGGGAGTTCATCGTAGTCGTGTGGGAAAAGTCAGGTGTAGGCAAGGTCAAGGTGGAGGGGCCGGGAGGTTTTGGACTGATTACTCTGGGGGGTGAGATAGAAGTAGATTGGTGAGATAAGTCAGGTGTGGGCATGGCAGAAGTGGAGGGGCGGAGGGAGATTGCAGTGGTTTCTCTGGGGGGAGGGGGTGGCATGTTGGTCCGGTCGGAGATGGGGGCAGTGGGGAAGATGAGGTCGGGACCGGTTCTGAAGGAATCAGGAATGTGTATGGTAGGGAGGCCGTTCGCCTTCAAACCATCAATTGCCAGTTTCAGAAAAAGAGACCTGTTTCCGTTGCTTAGGGTATGTGCCAGAAGTATGATGGTGGTGATTTTTGCATCCATGTCGGGGGAGGGTAGGGGGGCGGTCACGTTGTTGGTCCAGCAAGTGCGGGTGGGGAGGGTCGTGGCAGTAGGGAGTGAGTGGTGGGGAGGTGGAGGTGGTGCTGTGGGAGGTGCTGTAGGAGGTGAAGGTCGGCGGGGAGGGAGTGGTGTTGTGCTATTGTCGAGTCTGATTTTGCACTTGTTGCTGATGGCAGCGTGAGGGCCTTTACAGTTGCAGCATTTTGTTACCGTGGCAGTGCAGTTTCGGTATGAGTGGCCTTGATTGGCACACTTTGAGTAAGTTATTGTGTTACTGCAACGGTTGGTGTTGTGCCCGAATTGGTAGCAATTGAAACATTGGTGTACTTGTATGAAGTGTTGGAATTCTATGTCTCTTGAGGGGATGATATTGCTGCCGATTTTTATTCCGTATGATTTTAATTTTATGGCGTCAGTTTGAGTAGCCGTAGTGATTTTTAACATGGGGAGAGTTCCCATCCGGGCTGCATATGTCATTTGGGGGGTGTTTTGTGAGTTGAGTTCTGTCAACAGGTTAGGGTTGTCAAGGATATGAGGGATGACTTTTCTACATATGAGGGTGCATTTTGCGCGGTATTCGGGTGAGCTGAGGACTGTTAGGCCATTGTTTTTCAGTTTGTTGTACATTGCTGGGGAGTGGAATAGGTCGGCATCTTCATCAGTTTGTACAAATATTTTGATAGTGTCGTCATTGGTGAAGGAACGAATCTGAAATATACAGGTCAGCTGGAAAATAATTGAGGCGAGGTCCGTGCACGGTTGGATGTTTCGGTCCACTTTAATTTTAATGGAAGGCATGTTAACTGTTTGAATTGGAGATTTATGGAGATCTCCCCTAACGGTCCCTGATTTCCTGCGCCCCTCACATAGGGGAGACCCTGCACTATCACAGAGGTCCCCAGGCGAATCGGCAGGCTGTGCTGTCCCTCCACCCTTCACACTAACACGCACTAGCGAGGTGTGGGGACAGAGGGCGTTTCCAGACGAATACTCCCCTGTACGTCAGCTGACAGGGGAATAGGTCCTTTCACAGCACGGAAGATAAAGGTTAAAGTCGAAGAAAAAGGTCTGAAAACTTACTGACGACTCTTTCTTCACACCAAGCCCCTCAGCAGCATACGGGGTTCCTAAGGGAGGTCCGATACTGTAGGAGAGGCTCAATGTGTTGATCGAATCAACAGAATTGTCAGTAGGAGGGTTGAGGTTAGGAGCTTGGGTTTTCCAGGGTACGTGGGAAGGTGGGAGAGGTCCAATGACTAGCCAATCAGCTGTGACTGTTCCTTCTCCGACTTCCACTTCGCTCTGTGCTGACTGCTACTGCTCCTGATTGCGACTGCTCCCGACTGCGACTGGCGACTCACTGCGTACAGCCAGAACAGAACAGAAAAATACTAGTGACAGGGGGGAAGGAGGTTCAGAGGAAGAATAAAAGGAGGATGGAAGTGAATTTTAGAAGGAGAGAACAGGTGCAGTGGCTAAACACCGCTTGCGTGAGGGGGTAGGCAAAATGCCCTGATGGTGCAACAATCACAATCAGGACGAGGCAGAGGGAGGGCGGGAGCAGGTCCGGGCAAGCAAAGGGCCAACGCGGGTGCTCTGGTTGTCGTCTAGCTTAGGCAGTGTTGGCAAAGCGGAGTAAGAACCGCCCCGCCACGGCGGCGGCGCAAGCCGAGAAGCGCAGGTGGACGGACGCACAGGCCACACACGAACAAATTAACAGAGAAGGTGAAAACATGGAAATTTTGCTAGTCGTAGGGTTGTTTGGAGAAAGAAGAAGGTAAAGTCTTTGAGCTATGTCAAAGAGGAACAGAGCGAGTTGGAGGAAGGGTTTTGAATCTTTGAGCTTGAAATGTCAAAGTATTCATAGTAAGGAAGGATGAGCGTATCGTAGGAGAGTTTTTAGTAATAGCAGCAGACAGATTTGAGCTTTTTTGTCAAATTATGAACGGAGACGAGAATGAGATATAGGCTGAATGGTTTCAGTCTTGAGTTAGGTCGATTTTATTGAGAATTGGATGTCACAGACGTTGGGTATGTTTTGGTTTGGTTCTGAGAGTTGTGGGTCTTTCAGCTATGTCAGAGAGAAATGGAGAGAGTTAGAGGAAGAGTTTTGAATCTCTGAGCTTGAAATGTCAAAGTATTCGTAGTAAGGAAGGATGAGTGTATCGTAGGAGAGTTATTTAGTAATAGCAGGGGACAGATTTGAGCTTTGTCAAATTGTGAACGGAGATGAGAGTGAGATATAGGTTGTTTGGTTTCAGTCTTGAGTTAGGTCGATAATGTTGACAGTGGCTGGTATAGAGGTTGGGTATGTTTGATTTGGTTTTGGAGAGTTGTGGTGTTATGAGAGGCTTTGTCTGGCGGGGGGGGGGGTGTTGTGTTTGGAGATTGGTTGTGGGAGGGGGGGGGGGAGTTTGTGTTTGGGGATTGGCGGGGGTGGAGGTTGTATGTTGATTTGAGGTGAATTAGAATTGCTTAAGGGGGGTTGTTGTGTGAGTGTGTATGTGTTTGCGTGGAAATGTAGTAAGGGGAGAGGGGGAGGGTTAGGATAATTGTTGTAAGGTCAGGTATGGTTCGGTTGTCGGGAGGAGGGGGGAGGAGAGGAGAGGAGAGGCGAGGAGAGGAGACGGGGGCTTTGGAGGTTGTTGGGTTAATTTATAGTATGGAAGGTTTCCTTAGGTGTGATATGATTTGTGTTGCTAATGAATAGTTGTATCGAGTCATAGGTTTTTTTTTTTTTTTTTTTTTTTTTTTTTAGGAGGGTCGAAGGGGCTTGTTAGAAAGGTCGGGTATATTAAGTTTTTCTTTTGGGAGGATTGAAGGTGTTGATTAGTGATTGGATGGAGAGTAGCATTTTTTTTTTTTTTTTTTTTTAGGAGGGATTGTGAGTAAGGTTGGGTGGGTTAAGTTTTTCTTTTGGGAGGATTGAAGGTGTTGATTAGTGATTGGATGGAGAGTAGCATTATTTTTTTTTTTTTTTTTTTTTTTTTTTTTTTTTTTTGTAGGAGGGATTGTGAGTAAGGTTGGGTGGGTTAAGTTTTTCTTTTGGGAGGATTATAGGTTTTGTTGGTGGTTGGCAGAGTTGGGTTAATTTGCATTCATTCTTTCCTTTGGCTAGTAAAGGACTTCTGCAATTGCGTGGTAGGCTCTTGCAGGTATTGTGAGTTCTGGTCCCATTATTGAGGGAGAGGGTTTATGTACAGGAACAATGCACCCCTCCCCGACCTTATTGGCTAAGGGAGGCGTTCATATCATCCGTTGATGGTACCGTTTTTAGGTACACCTCTCCGACCATATTGGCTAAGGGAGGTGCCCATAAAACTGTTGGTAACATTCTAGAGGGAGAGGGCTTGCTGCAGGTACTGCGCAACTCTCCTCGACCTTATTGGCTAAGGGAAACATACATGTCATCCGAGTTAGTATGGGATGGGTAAGTTAGGTATTTGTTTTGGGAGGAGTGATAGGGTGTGGTTAGTTAGTGGTAGAATGGTTATTTTTTATTTTGTGTGGGATTGCTAGTAACGGCTGGGTGTGTTAGGTTTTTATTTTGGGAGGAGTGATAGGGTGTGGTTAGTTAGTGGTAGAATGATTATTTTTTTTTTTTTTTTTTTTTTGTGGGATTGCTAGTAACGGCTGGGTATGTTAGGTTTTTATTTTGGGGGGATTGTTAGGGTCTCTTTTTTTTTTTTTTTTTGGGGGGGGGGGGTGTTAATGCAGGTTGAGTGGGTTAGTTTTTTTTTTTTTTTGTTTTTTTTTTGTTTTGTTTTTTTTTCGGAGTGGTCTTGAGTTTGAGTTGGTGGCGTGGGGTTTGGATTGAGGGGGGGAGGAGTTAATTGGTCAGGTTCGGTTAGGTTAGGTGGGGATCGCTGGGTGTGGGCTGAGGAGAGATTAGGTTATTAGGTTAGGTTGATTTGGATTGGTTGGGTGAGGGTTAAGGAGAGGTTAGGTTTAATTTGGGGGGAAATTGTTGGGTGTGGTTATAGGGAAGTTATTAATACAAGGGAGGTGGGGGGGGGGAGTGTTTGGTCTGTTTAGTATGGAGGGATTTCTGTCTCTGAATCTGCGTGGGAGTATGATGTTGTCGAAGTAATCCTGCCATTGAGGGTAATTAGTGAGGAGAGATTCTATTTGTTTGTCACCTAGATGTCTCCAGTAGATGTTAAGTGGGGGGAGGGAGCTGAGTTCATGTAGATGACTATTTCGGGTGAAGGATGACCAGTGTGTGTTATGGATGAATCTTAGTGCTTTGTTTTTCATGACTTGAAGTTTCTTGGCGCTTGATGGTGGTGCTAGCTGGAGTGTGCGTACAGCGAACGAACGAACGAACGAAAATGCTAGTGACAGGGGGGAAAGAGGTTCAGAGGGAGAATAAAGAGAGGATGGAAGTGAATTTTAGAAGGAGAGAACAGATGCAGTGGCTAAACACCGCTTGCGTGAGGGGTTCAGGGGTGGGGGCAGCTGGGAGGCGACAAGACAAAGCCAGGCTGGCGTCAGGTCAAGCGTCAGGTGCAGCGTGTTGGGTTGGGCAATGGATGTTCAGTGCTTGGGCGGCTTGAATGTGTTTTGGTTTCTTGTGTGGAGATGTCTTGGTCTTCTTAGCTTGAGGTCGATTTTCTTCTCACTCTTCTCCTCTTCTTGCTTTCTTGGAGTGTCCATTCGTTTGTGTTTGGGTCTTGTTGTTCGTCTTCCTCGTGAGGTAGGTTCTCATAGGTGTGGAAGAATTCAGAGAGGGTGAGGTTGACCGCGCGGGCTTCAGCTCCATGGGCCACGTGGTGTTCTTGGTTCAGTGTGGCGGGCGACTTCTCGAGAGTTTTCTTTTCTTGGTTTTTCTTTTTTTGTTTTTTTTTTCTGCTGGTTTTTTCTTTTCTTGGGAGCGTACAGCAAGGAGGGCCTCTTTGTAGCTCAGTTTCTTCTCGAGGCAGACTTTGGCTACCCTGCACTCCTCCTTCCATCTGGGGCAGTTCCGGTCGGCGGATGAGTGTGGGCCACCACAAGCAGCGCATTTCTTTTCTTCGTTGGGGCAGACCGTGTAGCGGTGTCCAGGGCTGCCACACTTGGAGCAGGTGTCCTCCTGCGCCTCACACTTGTTTACAGTGTGTCCATAGTGCTGGCATTTGTAACACCGATTCGGTCTGCAGTAGGGCTTGACTGGCACAGTTACCCACGCCAGTTGAGCCTCCTCGGGTAAGGTGGAGTGGTGTCCGATGAGGGCAGTGGTGTCGGACAGCTTCTTTACAACTTGGAGTTGCCCCTGGAGGAGCTCACTTAGTTCTTCTTGGTCCATGTGGGCAATTTCGGCGTGGGAGATTACTCCCAGCTTCAAGTTGTCCCACATGAAGGCAAACATCTTGAATGGGATGCCGTTGATGTCAGGAATCTCCGCGAGCTGGGCGGGCATGTCCTTTTCGGCGAAGGTGATCTTGATGTCTCCATGGAGCTTTAGACGCTCCACCTTGGTGACCCCCTCGATCCCATTAGCTTCAAAGAACTTCTGGAGAACTAGGAGATTTAGTTTCTTGGGGCAGGTCGGCGTGTCCGGACGAATCCGCGCCACGCTATCAAACTCGTAACCGTTCATGGTGAGAGGGTTAGAGAGAGTGGCGTTCAGCCAGAAAACAGAACAGAAAAATGCTAGTGACAGGGGGGAAGGAGGTTCAGAGGAAGAGTAAAGAGAGGATGGAAGTGAATTTTAGAAGGAGAGAACAGGTGCAGTGGCTAAACACCGCTTGCGTGAGGGGGTAGGCAATGCCCTGATGGTGCAACAATCACAATCAGGACGAGGCAGAGGGAGGGCGGGAGCAGGTCCGGGCAAGCAAAGGGCCAACTCGGGTGCTCATGGTTGTCGTCTAGCCCAGGCAGTGTTATCAAAGCGGAGGAAGAACCGCCCCGCCACGGCGGCGGCGCAAGCCGAGAAGCGCAGGTGGACGGACGCACAGGCCACACACGAACAAATTAACAGAGAAGGTGAAAACATGAAAATTTGCTAGTCGTAGGGTTGTTTGGAAAAAGAAGAAGGTAAAGTCTTTGAGCTATGTCAAAGAGGAGCAGAGCGAGTTGGAGGAAGGGTTTTGAATCTTTGAGCTTGAAATGTCAAAGTATTCATAGTAAGGAAGGATGAGCGTATCGTAGGAGAGTTTTTAGTAATAGCAGCAGACAGATTTGAGCTTTTTTGTCAAATTATGAACGGAGACGAGAATGAGAGATAGGCTGAATGGTTTCAGTCTTGAGTTAGGTCGATTTTATTAAGAATTGGATGTCACAGACGTTGGGTAAGTTTTGATTTGTTTCTGAGAGTTATGGGTCTTTCAGGTAAGTCAGAGAGAAATGGAGAGAGTTAGAGGAAGAGTTTTGAATCTTTGAGCTTGAAATGTCAAAGTATTCGTAGTAAGGAAGGATGAGTGTATCGTAGGAGAATTATTTAGTAATAGAAGGGGACAGATTTGAGCTTTGTCAAATTGTGAACGGAGATGAGAGTGAGATATAGGTTGTTTGGTTTCAGTCTTGAGTTAGGTCGATAATGTTGACAGTAGCTGGCATAGAGGTTGGGTATGTTTAATTTGGTTTTGGAGAGTTGTGGTCTTATGAAAGGCTTTGTCTGGCTGGGGGGAGATGTGTTTGGAGATTGGTTGTGGGAGGGGGGGAGAGTTTGTGTTTGGGGATTGGCGGGGGTGGAGGTTGTATGTTGACTTGAGGTGAATTAGAATTACTTAAGGGGGGTTGTTGTGTGAGTGTGTATGCTTTTGCGTGGAAATGTAGTAAGGGGAGAGGGGGAGGGTTAGGATAATTGTTATAAGGTCAGGTATGGTTCGGAGGAGGGGGGAGGAGAGGAGAGGAGAGGCGAGGCGAGGAGAGGAGAGGGGGCTTTGGAGGTTGTTGGGTTAATTTATAGTATGGAAGGATTCCTTAGGTGTGATATGATTTGTGTTGCTAATGAATAGTTGTATTGAGTCATAGGTTTTTTTTTTTTTTTTTTTTTTTTTTTTTTTTTTAGGAGGGTCGGTGGGGCTTGTTAGAAAGGTCGGGTATATTAAGTTTTTCTTTTGGGAGGATTGAAGGTGTTGATTAGTGATTGGATGGAGAGTAGCATTTTTTTTTTTTTTTTTTTTTTTTTTTTTTTTTTTTAGGAGGGATTGTGAGTAAGGTTGGGTGGGTTAAGTTTTTCTTTTGGGAGGATTGAAGGTATTAATTAGTGATTGGATAGACAGTAGCATTATTTTTTTTTTTTTTTTTTTTTTTTTTTAGGCGGGATTGTGAGTAAGGTCGGGTGGGTTAAGTTTTTCTTTTGGGAGGATTATAGGTTTTGTTGGTGGTTGGCAGAGTTGTGTTAATTTGCATTCAATCTTTCCTTTGGCTAGTAGGCTCTAGCAGGTATTGTGGTTCTGGTCCCATTATGTTGTTGTTGTTGTTGAGATTGTCGGACCGTAGTCCGACACGGGCCTTTGCCTATAGGCGGCCCGTTTGGTGGTTCCGGCTGGAGCTCGAGGAGCAGCCAGACCGGATTGGGATGGAGGTGGTCCCACCTGCAGATGGAAGGATACTGCAGGTTGCAAGTGTGAGCAGACCCCCGATCAGTGGACGCTTACCACCAACCCCCACTCTTGGACGTGGTCAGTTTCGGAGTGGCGCGCCCCCCGAACTGGGGTCCGCACTTGCTGGGAAAGGATGCTTACTAAGCTATCTGGGTGGTGGGTATCGTGTGATGACCCGGAGTAGGTGGTGAAAGTGGTCTGTATGGGCCTTTCGGGTTAGAGTGGCCGCTGGTGTTGTGTGTGTTTCTGGGGAGATTTGAATTTTGTTGCGGAGGCTTTGTGTGACCTCGCAGTCGAGGAGATAATGCTCAAGTGGGTTGGCTGCTGGCTCCTGACAGTAGGTGCAATCCATGACGTCATTGCCGATCATCTGCCAGGAGCACTTGTACCCTAGTCGTAGTCGATGAAGACTGACTTGGGTTTGTCTTGGGGTTTTCCTGTCAGCGAAAGGTGGTTCCCCTTTTGTGGCCGCCAGGTACCATTTGGCTGATTGGGACCCGGCGTTGAGTGCATGAAGGAAGCTCTTTTTGATGTGGAGCTTGCTGGTCTTTCTGAGGTGATTCTTTATCTGTTGCACACTTGCTGGAACTTGGATGTGTACGCTACTGGAACGTGTAGCTGCCTTGGCTGCTTCGTCTGCCACGTCGTTTCCTCCGATCCCTACATGACTGGGAATCCAGTGTAAGACGACTGGTCGGTTTTGGCTTTGGAATTCCTGTAGCTGTGCGAGGATCGAGGTGATGATGTGGACGTTGTCTCTTGGTTGACTGTGTTGCAGCGCCTGCATGGCCGATTTCGAGTCCGTATGAATTATGATGGACTTGTTGTGTTGGGTTGCAGCGTGTTGTAGGGCCTTTGAGATTGCTACCAGTTCTGTTTGTAGGGTGGAGCAGTCATTGGAAAGTCTCCATTGGAGGGTCTGACCTTGGGTGTAGAAGGCCGCTCCGGATCTATGATGTTTTGGGTCCACCGAGCCGTCTGTGAAGTATGATGCTGCATCAGCCGGTGTCTCGGTGGCTATGGCCTTGAGAGTTATTTTTTGGAGGTCCTCCTTCTGGAGGTTGGCCTTACTGTCACCTAGGTCGGTGAATTTGAGTGTGGCTGGTGGAGGGCTCCATGGTGGAGGAACAGCGTAACCATTGTCTCGTGTGTCTTGGTTGTTCTTGACGAGTGTTTCTGCTTGCAGGTGTCGGATGACCTCGCTTGCCTCGTGCGACCAGGTGGCCCCTCGCACTCTGTGGTCGAGGTGGAGGGAGGCACTGATTCGAATCTTGGCAGCTGTGGGCTTGTCTGCTCTACAGATTTTGGCGAGGAGACCGGCTGTCACCTGTTTGACTCGTACTGCCAGGGGTGGTAGCTCGGTTTCCATTTGCAGGTTGCAAATTCTGGTCCACATGGGTGCTCCGAGCATGGTCCTGAGAGCATTGTTTTGAATGACTTCTAGCTTAGCCATTTGGTCTTCTCTCAGTCCAATGAGTGCTGGAGCACTGTAATCTACCAGCGATCTGATGGCGGCCGTGTAGTAGGCTTTGAGCACATGAAGGTTTGCTCCTGCGGATTTGCTGGTGAGCGACCTCATTATATTGTGTCTGCTCTTCGTCCTTTGCCTGAGATACTCGAGTTGTGGCTTGAAGGTGAGTTTCTGGTCAAACCAGATTCCAAGACACTGGTGGGCGTTGGTCCAGACTACCGGCGTGTTTTGTATGGAGAGCATCTTGTCTGGTGTGTCAGTGCAGATGGCCATCGCTTTCGACTTGGCTGGATTTATCTTGAGTCCAAGTCTGTTGCACTCCTCTTCTATAAGTTGGAGTGCGTGTTGCGTGTTGGCTAGTCTGTTCGATCCTCTTACTATGAGCTGTAAGTCGTCTGCATAGCATAGGAGCTTGGCTGTTTGTCTGAACGGAAGCTTGACTAGGTTTTCCATCAGGACATTGAACAGCATTGGACTGAGGATGCCTCCTTGTGGGGTTCCGTTTTCATGGACCCTGTAGCTTGAGGTTGTTCCCTGAAAGCGTACTCGTGCTTCCCTTTGTGTGAGGTAGTTCTGGATCCACCCCAGCAACCTTCCTTTGACGCCTTTTTTTGCGAGCGTAGTTGTAATGGCCAATGGATTGGCTAGTTCGAAGGCTTTCTCCAGGTCGAGGAAGACCACCAGAGCTGGTTTGTTGTCCACTGTGCTGAGTATCTCGGCGATGTTGTTGCCTGTGCCGGTGTTCTCGGTGTAAGCAAAGATGTGAGGGTGTGGGCTGCCTACTTTCCACTTTAGTCGGTTGAGAGCCATTCTTTCTCCCGTCTTCGCTATGCAGCTGAGAAGGGAGATGGGCCTCGGCTTGTCTGGTTCTCTGGGCTTCGGAATGGGCTGTATGTCTGCCTTCTTCCATTCCGGTGGGAGTCTTTGTGCTGTCCACGAAGCATTGATGGCTTGCAGCAGAGCCTCATGTCCGGCTGTACCGGCATGAAAGAGCATCGAGTAGGTTATCCTGTCTGCCCCAGGAGCTGTGTCCTTGCTTCGTTTTAGCGACTTTTGGAGTTCTTGCTGGTTGAATGGTCTGTCAGTGTCATCTTCACTGTTGCAGGCCTCTTCGATCATCTGGAGTCTGACCTGTCGCAGACGCCGTTGTGTCTCCTCCGCCTGTCTCGGGAGGTTTTTTGTTGCTGCTCGGTCAGCGAACAGTTTTGCAAGTCTCTCGGCTTCCTCTTCTGGGTTGGGATGGGTTGGTGGTGGTGGTGTTGCCTTCCCAGATGCCCTTCGGATCTGGGCCCACATCTTGCCAAGGGAGGTGTGCTCGTTGAGTTCGGAGCACCACTTGAGCCAGCTTGCGTGTTTTATTTCTTCCTTCTCTTCCCTGGTATCCTTGACTATGACTTGCAGGAGATGTCTGTTTGTTGCCGTGGGATGTCTCCTGTAGTTTCTTCGGGCCATGTTCACTCTGTGGTTGAGTTCTTTCACCCTGGGACAGTAGTACCAGTAGTCATTGTACTGTCTTGATGTTGGTTTTGTTTTTGGGATGGCCTCTTCTGCCGCTTGGTGAAACGCCTCGACCAATTGGTGGTGGAGGGTTGTCTCATCCACGGGTGCTGGGCCGGCCGGCTGTGATTTTTCGCGCCAGTTAGCTAGGTGTTTCTTGAAGAGTCCCCAATCTGCCTTTTGGGTATTGTATCTCCATCTCGGGGGGGGGTGGAGTGGGGAGTTTATTCACCTTCAGTGTTGTCAGGGTGGCGAAGTGGTCGCTGGTCAGCGTGGGGTGTATCTGCCAGGAGGCCGAAGGCTGTAGTGCACTGGAGACGAAGGTTAGATCTAGCCTTCCTCCCCTAGTGTGGGTGGGCTCACCGGTGTTCAGGAGGCAGATCTCGGGTGTATCTTGAAAGGTGGTGTATAGGTGTAGGCCGTCTTCATTTGTGGGGCTTGCCGAGCTTAGGAAGGGATGATGTGCATTGAAATCCCCTCCTATGAGTGTGGCGTGGTCAGCGGCCGAAGCAAATAATTGAGTAACCTCCAGTGAGCCCCTTGGGTTCTTGTAGATGTTGTGAACCGTTAGTTCTCGTTCTTGTAGGGTTACTTTGACGGCCTGTGTCTCGATGTTTTCGCCGCATGGAAATTGCTGCGTGACATCGGCGGAGGGTATGCTTGACTTGACCAAGATCATGCATCCTCTTGTTGACGCCTGCGTGAAATGCCTCCTGTATGTCTTGTAACCGCTGAATTTGAAACAGTGGTGTTCTTGTAATAGTGTTTCTTGTAGAAGTATGATGTCAAGCTTGTCCTTGGCTGCTGCTTCTTGTAGGAGGTGTTTCTTGTTTTTAATGCCCTGAGCATTCCATGTTAGGATGTTCAGGGTGCTGGTGGTTTCCACCACTGTTTCATCGGGGATTTCTGGTGGTCCTCGATGGAGATGTCCAAGTCCGGTTCCAGCTGGATCAGGTCCATATCTTCGTGTTCTGTGGTTCTTGTCTTCTGAGCCGTGGTTCGGTTCAGGGGAGTTGAGACGTCGAGTTTCTTTCTGGGAGCTGTCGGTATCTTGGGTTCTCTGGTGGCCTTCTTCGGTGTGGAGTGTACCTCGGCTGTCACTCGTGTGGGGACCGGCGTGGGTTCCTCCACTGAGGTGGCTGGAGCTGTGGCGACTTGCCCGAGGACGCTCCCCATGAGTATTTGGAGCTGTGTTGCTTGGATCTTGTGGCCCAGTAGTCCGGCTAGGCCCTCCGCGAAGGTTGTCAGTACCTTGGCTAGGTCTGATACGTGTATCATTCCTTCTGGTGCCTTGGTGTGTGCTTCTTTTGTTTGTCTCGTGGTTGTCTGCTGCTTGGGTGGCTGAGGTGTGGCCGTGGTGAGGCCAGGAAACTGGGCTGCACTTTGGGTGTTGACTGGCTGAGGAGGTTGTCTTGGTTGTTTTGGCCTCTGGGTTCCCCACACGAAGGTACTTGGTGGGGCTGGTGTGTAGGCGGTGGGTGCCGGTCTTGCTGCTGGTCGGTTTGCCTGGACCCTCTTTGTTCTCTCGGAGCATCCAGGATTCCAGGCGTGGTGTTTGCCCCCGCAGTTGGCACACTTGGGGGCAATTTTTTCTCCATTTTTCAGCTTGGTGAGGCAGGAGTGTGTGCCGTGCTTCTGTGCGCAGACTGCGCAGATCTCCTTGTACGTGCACCGTGTCTGATGGTGCCCGTATTTCTGGCATCTGAAGCACCGCAGGGGCTCTGGGACAAAGGGCCTCACTTCGTAGGTCCCCCAGGTTTTGAGGTCTATGGTGCTGGGGGGTGAGCCGTAGTGCGTTATGAGCACTTGATTCGTGGTGGCCGTCTTGTCGGACATGGGAGAGCATCTCTCGGCTTTTAAAATCTTCGGGTGGTTCTCCAGGGGTTCGAGAGGTAGATCCTTTGGGTATCGGAGGACTACCGACTTCATCAGCTTCTGGGCGGGGTCTAGCTTGGTTGAAGTGACGGTGGTGGTGTTCTGCAGGTAAGTGTCGAGGGTGGTGGCGGAGTCCTTGTCTTTGGGGTGAACGATCATCTCCCCCTTTAGGTTGGGCCGCACTGAGAACTTGGCCAGTGGATTCTGCTTTTCCATCTCTGTGACGGCGGCATACGTTGTTTTTGCGTCCGTTTTCGTGATCCTGAATTTTGGCAGTGTCGTTGAGGGTGAGCTGGTGGTGGTGATGGGTGCCTTGGGGGCTGCTTGACGGCAATCGTTTCCCGAAAAAGCACGTCGGCGTTTCTTGTTTTCTACCTTCGTCCAGTTGTCCTCAGTGGCGGTAGCAGTGGTGGTGGAGTTGTTGGAGGTGGTGGTGTTGTTGGAGGTGGTGGTGTTGTTCTTACTTTTCAGGGCGTCATTGAATGCACGTAACTGGTCTGCTTTCTCAGTGCGGAGCCTGTCGTAGTACGGGTCGTCAGGATGGCGGTTCAGGCGGGGATCGCGGTTAGGAGGGCGTACGCGCTCCATAACCGTGGTTTTTTTTTTTTTTTTTTTTTTTTTTTTTTTTTTTAGATCCTACCTATTCCGTTTGAGTAAATAGCAAAGGAATTACAGCACTCCCCACTGGCTGGTGGTCGTAGAGTGGTTCCTGAGCTTCTCTCCCGGAGCCCCGATGGGGAAGCCTACTTCCTAGTGTATGTGACTGCTCACTTATAGACGTGAGCTAAGTGTGCCTATTTGGGAAGGATAAGGATAGCAACCCTCTTTCCAGGTGGACCCGCACGATCACGGTTTTCCTGGAAAGACTCGGCTGGGGAGGGTTTTGCTCCGACCCCCTTTCGTGTTCACAATCCCATTATTGAGGGAGAGGGTTTATGTACAGGAACAATGCACCCCTCCCCGACCTTATTGGCTAAGGGAGGCGTTCATATCATCCGTGGATGGTACCGTTTTTAGGTACACCTCTCCGACCTTATTGGCTAAGGGAGGTGCCCATAAAACTGTTGGTAACTTCTAGAGGGAGAGGGCTTGCTGCAGGTACTGCGCAACTCTCCTCGACCTTATTGGTTAAGGGAAACATACATGTCATCCGAGTTAGTATGGGATGGGTAAGTTAGGTATTTGTTTTGGGAGGAGTGATAGGGTGTGGTTAGTTAATGGTAGAATGGTTATTTTTTATTTTGTGTGGGATTGCTAGTAACGGCTGGGTGTGTTAGGTTTTTATTTTGGGAGGAGTGATAGGGTGTGGTTAGTTAGTGGTAGAATGGTTATTTTTTATTTTGTGTGGGATTGCTAGTAACGGCTGGGTATGTTAGGTTTTTATTTTGGGGGGATTGTTAGGGTCTTTTTTTTATTTTTTTTTTTTTTTTTTTTTTTTTGGTGGGGGGGGGGGGGGGAGTGTTAGTGCAGGTTAAGTGGGTTAGTTTTTTTTTTTTTTTTTTTTTTTTTTTTCTCAGTGGTCTTGAGTTTGAGTTGGTGGCGTGGGGTTTGGAGTGAGGGGGGGGGGGGAGTTAGGTTAGGTTGGGTGGGAATCATTGGGTGTGGGGTTGAGAAGAGGTTAGGTTAAGCTTAAGTTAGGTTAGGTTGATTGGGTTAGGTTAGGGGGAGGGTTAAGGAGAGGTTAGGTTTAATTTGGGGGGAAATTGTCGGGTGTGGTTATTAATACAAGGGAGGTGGGAGGGGAGTGTTTGGTCTGTTTAGTATGGAGGGATTTCTGTCTCTGAATCTACGTGGGAGTATGATGTTGTCGAAGTAATCCTGCCATTGAGGGTAATTAGTGAGGAGAGTTTCTATTTGTTTGTCACCTAGTTGTCTCCAGTAGATGTTAAGTGGGGGAAGGGAGCTGAGTTCATGTAGATAACTATTTCGGGTGAAGGATGACCAGTGTGTGTTATGGATGAATCTTAGTGCTTTGTTTTGTATGACTTGAAGTTTCTTGGCGCTTGTTGGTGGTGCTAGCTGGAGTGTGTTGGGTGCATAAGTCAATAGTGGGCGTATGAGGGCTTTGAATAGGTGTGTTTTGGTTTTGATTGATGCGGTTCTGAATCTGTATATTTTCCCGAGTGTTTTGTTTGCGATCACAGCTTTCATTTTGGTGTGTGGTGTCATGGTGAGGGTGTCGTTGAATGTGACTCCTAGGATTGTGTTTGTTCGTTTGACAGTTATAGGTGAAGGGTAGGCGATGTAGGGGTTTAGGTAGATGTGACGTGGTTGTCGTCTTTTGGTGCCGAAGTAGGTGATTTGTGCTTTGTTCGGGTTGGTTTGGATTCGCCATCGGAGTTCCCATTGTGTAACTTGTTCTAGTTCCCTGTGTGCTTTGTCTGTTAGGTGGTCAAGAGTTCTGTGTCTGATTAGTTGGGTTACATCGTCGGCGTACTGTATTGTCAGAGAGTCAATGTGTAAGGGGTCGGGTAAGTCATTTGTGTAAAGAATGTATAGTGTTGGGGACAGGACTGATCCTTGTGGGACTCCTGCGTGCAGTGTGAAGTGGTCAGAGAAGGCAGGTGTGACTTTTATTCTCATTTTTCTGTCAGTTAGGAAATTGCAAAGTAATTGTTGTGATTTATGAGGGAGGTTAAAATTGGTGCATATCTTGTATTTTAATCCTTCGTGCCAAACTGTGTCGAAGGCTTTTTGTACATCTTTTGTGATGAGTGCTATCTTGTATGCATCTTTGTTCATGTGGAGGTAATTGGTCATGATATTGAGTGCGTCCTGGGTTGAGTGGTGTGCTCTGAAGCCGAACTGCTTATATGACAGTAGTTGTTCATCTTCAAGATGGTATCTGAGGCGGGTGTTGTATAATCTTTCAAAGGTTTTTCCTAAGATTTCTAATATGCTGATTGGTCTGTAGTTTTGAGGGTCTGTTGGGTTTTTATTTGGTTTAGGTATCATAACGGCTGTGGCTGTCTTAAAGAGTTTTGGGAAGTAACCTGTAGCCAGTTGGGTGTTGTATAGGTATGTAATGGCTGTGATTGTTTCTGAGGGGAGGTGCTTCAGGATTGCTTGACCAATCTTGCTGTCACCCGGTGTTTTCTTTTTGGTTTTGTCCAGTGCTTGTTTGACTTCTGTTGGGGTGAAAGGAGCAGTGAGGGTGTGGTCCTGTGTGAGAGTGGAGGTATCTATTGTGTTGTCAGGAGTCGTTCTGTCGTGAAGTGTTTGCATGTGTGTGGTGATGTTGTTTATGTGGTTTAAGATGTACCTTTGTTGTGTGGGGGGGTGTGGGTGGAAAATGTGTTCCCAGTGTTGTTTTAGTGTTTGTGCTACGTCGGCTGGCTCTTTGATTTTCCTACCATTTACTAGCAGGTGATCAAAGGGGGGTCTTGCAGTTCCTTGCAGCTTGGCGATCCTTTGCCAAAATTCTCGGGGGTTATGTGTTCTGTGTTCCTGGGCAGCCTCTACGAGTTTTGCCCAGTGAACGTTATGGTCTTGAAGGAGGCTGTGGATGATGTGTGTTCTTAGTGTGGTGATGTCTGTGTAAACTGGTGCTAGGTTAAGTTTGTTTAGTTCAAATCGTGTCCTGTAGCAGTGAAGTAGGCGTTGAGTTCTTATGGAGGGTGTGAAGGAGTATTTTCTCTTGAACCGGTGTTTAGGAATGTGGGTATCTGCTATGGCGGTGATAGTGTTGAAAAGGTGAGTCCAGGTTTCCTCAATCATCCTAGTGGGTTGGTGTTCGAGGTTGAGTGTGTATTGTTGTTCAGAGAGTGTGGTTTTGAAGGCATCCCAATCTGCGTGTTGATACTGGTATTGAGGTGAGGCTGTTGGGAGGAGGATGGGATTGTTGGAGAGGTGAAGAGTGATGGGAATGTGGTCTGAGCCTGATAGGGGGCCGGGAGTGATGTAGTGCTGGAATTGGAGGGCAGGGGTGTTGGTGATGACGATGTCTGGAGTGCCTTTGCTGTGAGCAGCGTAGTATGTGGGGAAGAAAGGGCCAATGTGGTGAAGGTTTTTGTGAGTGACCAAAGCGTGTAGTTGTTGGCCAAGGGGGTCGATGCGGTTGTGTTGGAATGCGGTGTGGTGTGCATTGAGGTCGCCCATTAGTATTACAGGTAGGTGTGAGTTGTTAAAGATGGAGTTTAGGTCTGTGAAGGGGATACGCGAGTTAGGTCTTGAGTATGTTGTGCAGATGATAATCTGTCCGTGTTGAGTGTCGATCTTGGCGGCCATGAAGTGTTTGAAGGCAAAGTTGGTGATGAATTCGTGTTTCATGGAGGATCTGATGAGGATTGCAACGCCCTCGTATAGTTCGTGGGGTGATTGTCTGCTCGTGTAGCCGAAGTGCTTGATTTTGGTGTCTGTACATGTTGAGTTGAGGAGGAGGATGTCTGGGTTGTGTTCTTGTATGAGGAGAGAGATGGCGTGTCTGTTTGAGTGATATGCTCTACAGTTGTATTGCATAATGGTGATCATGTTGTATAATTGTTACTTATATGAGATTGAAATTCTGGGGTGCAGGGATGAGGTCTAACTTGTCGAGTGACTGTGAGCGAGGTCTGAGTGTGGTGTATGCAGGTGAGGGATGGGCGGTTACGTGACTGTGTGTGTGGGGGAGTCGGGATGATGAGTGGAGTGTGCTAGGTTCGTGTCGGGGTTGTTTCCTGTTTTCTTAGGGGTAGTGCCGAATAGATTTACTTTAATTATAGATTTAGTTGGATGAGTGTATTTTATAATTCTTTTGCTGTCATGTGTGTAGGAAGAAAGGGGGGAGGTGTTCTTCCTCTTAGGTCTAGTGGTCTTGACCACCAGTTCTGTGGGGGGATGGGCTGCCATTTTATTCTTGGGAGTCTGAGGTGTTAGGGGAAGATTGGGTTTGGTTCGGGTTTTTGTGGTCCGGGAGTTCATCGTAGTCGTGTGGGAAAAGTCAGGTGTAGGCAAGGTCAAGGTGGAGGGGCCGGGAGGTTTTGGACTGATTACTCTGGGGGGTGAGATAGAAGTAGATTGGTGAGATAAGTCAGGTGTGGGCATGGTTTCTCTGGGGGGAGGGGGTGGCATGCTGGTCCGGTCGGAGATGGGGGCAGTGGGGAAGATGAGGTCGGGACCGGTTCTGAAGGAATCAGGAATGAGTATGGTAGGGAGGCCGTTCGCCTTCAAACCATCAATTGCCAACTTCAGAAAAAGAGACCTGTTTCCATTGCTTAGGGTATGTGCCAGAAGTATGATGGTGGTGATTTTTGCATCCATGTCGGGGGAGGGTAGGGGGCGGTCACGTTGTTGGTCCAGCAAGTGCGGGTGGGGAGGGTCGTGGCAGTAGGGAGTGAGTGGTGGGGAGGTGGAGGTAGTGCTGTGGGAGGTGCTGTAGGAGGTGAAGGTCGGCGGGGAGGGAGTGGTGTTGTGCTATTGTCGAGTCTGATTTTGCACTTGTTGCTGATGGCAGCGTGAGGGCCTTTACAATTGCAGCATTTAGTTACCGTGGCAGTACAGTTTCGGTATGAGTGGCCTTGATTGGCACACTTTGAGCAAGTTATTGTGTTACTGCATCTGTTGGTGTTGTGGCCGAATTGGTAGCAGTTGAAACATTGGTGGACCTGTATGAAGTGTTGGAATTCTATGTCTCTTGAGGGGATGATATTGCTGCCGATTTTTATTCCGTATGATTTTAATTTTATGGCGTCAGTTTGAGTAGCCGTAGTGATTTTTAACATGGGGAGAGTTCCCATCCGGGCTGCATATGTCATTTGGGGGGTGTTTTGTGAATTGAGTTCAGTCAATAGGTTAGGGTTGTCCAGGATATGAGGGATAACTTTCCTACATATGAGGGTGCACTTTGCGCGGTATTCTGGTGAGCTCAGGACTGTTAGGCCATTGTTTTTTAGTTTGTTGTACATTGCTGGGGAGTGGAATAGGTCGGCATCTTCATCAGTTTGTACAAATATCTTGATAGTGTCGTCATTAGTGAAGGATCGGATCTGAAATATACAGGTCAGCTGGAAAATAATTGAGGCGAGGTCCGTGCACGGTTGGATGTTTCGGTCCACTTTAATTTTAATGGAAGGCATGTTAACGGTCTGAAATGGAGATGTATGGAGATCTCCCCTAAAAGTCCCTGATTTCCTGCGCCCCTCACGTAGGGGAGACCCTGCACTATCACAGAGGTCCCCAGGCGAATTGGCAGGCTGTGCTGTCCCTCCACCCTTCACACAAACCCGCACTAGCGAGGTGTGGGGACAGAGGGCGTTTCCGGACGAATACTCCCCTGTACGTCAGCTGACAGGGGAATAGGTCCTTTCACGACACGGAAGATAAAGGTTAAAGTCGAAGAAAAAGGTCTGAAAACTTACTGAAGACTCTTTCTTCACACCAAGCCCCTCAGCAGCATCGGGGTTCCTAAGGGAGGTCCGATACTGTAGGAGAGGCTCAATGTGTCAATCGAATCAACAGAATTGTCAGAAGGAGAATGAGGATAGGAGCTTGGGTTTTCCAGGGTACGTGGGAAGGTGGGATTGGTCCAGTGACTAGCCAATCAGCTGTGACTGATCCTTCCCCGACTTCCACTTCGTTCTGCGCTGGCTGTTACTGCTCCTGATTGCGACTGCTCCCGACTGCGACTGGCGTGTGTGTGCGTTCAGAAGAAGAAGAAGAAAAATGCTAGTGACAGGGGGGAAGGAGGTTCAGAGGAAGAGTAAAGAGAGGATGGAAATGAATTTTAGAAGGAGAGAACAGGTGCAGTGGCTAAACACCGCTTGCGTGAGGGGGTAGGCAAATGCCCTGATGGTGCAACAATCACAATCAGGACGAGGCAGAGGGAGGGTGGGAGCAGGTCCGGGCAAGCAAAGGGCCAACTTGGGTGCCCATGGTTGTCGTCTAGCCCAGGCAGTGTTATCAGAGCGGAGGAAGAACCGCCCCGCCACGGCTGCGGCGCAAGCCGAGAAGCGCAGGTGGACGGACGCACAGGCCACACACGAACAAATTAACAGAGAAGGTGAAAACATGAAAATTTGCTAGTCGTAGGGTTGTTTGGAGAAAGAAGAAGGTAAAGTCTTTGAGCTATGTCAAAGAGGAGCAGAGCGAGTTGGAGGAAGGGTTTTGAATCTTTGAACTTGAAATGTCAAAGTATTCATAGTAAGGAAGGATGAGCGTATCGTAGGAGAGTTTTTAGTAATAGCAGCAGACAGATTTGAGCTTTTTTGTCAAATTATGAACGGAGACGAGAATGAGAGATAGGCTGAATGGTTTCAGTCTTGAGGTAGGTCGATTTTATTAGAATTGGATGTCACAGACGTTGGGTAAGTTTTGATTTGTTTCTGAGAGTTATGGATCTTTCAGCTATGTCAGAGAGAAATGGAGAGAGTTAGAGGAAGAGTTTTGAATCTTTGAGCTTGAAATGTCAAAGTATTCGTAGTAAGGAAGGATGAGTGTATCGTAGGAGAATTATTTAGTAATAGAAGGGGACAGATTTGAGCTTTGTCAAATTGTGAACAGAGATGAGAGTGAGATATAGGTTGTTTGGTTTCAGTCTTGAGTTAGGTCGATAATGTTGACAGTAGCTGGCATAGAGGTTGGGTATGTTTAATTTGGTTTTGGAGAGTTGGGATCTTATGAGAGGCTTCGTCTGGCTGGGGGGGAGATGTGTTTGGATTGGTTGTGGGAGGGGGGGAGAGTTTGTGCTTGGGGATTGGCGGGGGTGGAGGTTGTATGTTGATTTGAGGTGAATTAGAATTACTTAAGGGGGGTTGTTGTGGGAGTGTGTATGCTTTTGCGTGGAAATGTAGTAAGAGGAGAGGGAGAGGGTTAGGATAATTATTATAAGGTCAGGTATGGTTCGGATGACGGGAGGAGGGGGGAGGAGCGGAGAGGGGAGGCGAGGAGAGGAGAGGGGGGCTTAGGAGGTTGTTGGGTTAATTTATAGTTTGGAAGGATTCCTTAGGTGTGATATGATTTGTGTTGCTAATGAATAGTTGTATTGAGTCATAGGTTTTTTTTTTTTTTTTTTTTTTTTTTTTTTTTTTTTTTTTAGGAGGGTCGGTGGGGCTTGTTAGAAAGGTCGGGTATATTAAGTTTTCTCTTGGGAGGATTGAAGGCGTTGATTAGTGATTGGATGGAGAGTAGCATTTTTTTTTTTTTTTTTTTTTTTTTTTTTTTTTTTTTTGGAGGGATTGTGAGTAAGGTTGGGTGGGTTACCCGCGTTCAGCCAGCTACGCCGAGAGACTAGGTCTATGCAGTGGACGTAGGGGTACGATCGCCGACCTAGTCTTGACCTTCAACTTCCAGCTCAGGATCAGAGCGTTTCACACCTTACGCTTCTGCTGCCGTGATTGGCCCTAGCGCTACGGACAACTCCACGGTCACACCAGTACCTACCTCCGAACTTATAAGCCGGGTCAACACCCCTCTCTCACTTCTCGCATCGCTCCTGAACCGAGAAGACCTCCCAACAAGACCTCCTGCTGAACCCGGAACTCTGAAGACCGCCTTCTCCCTGCGCCATTGTTGGCCATCTTCCCGGACCGGACCACCCAGGACTGTCATCGTCCACAACTACTCACGAGCGTTCTCGGTTTATCGAGCATTAGCTTGCCCTCCCCACTGGCAGTGTGAGTGACCCACACTCCAGCTGGAGAGCAGTTATAGCGCGATATTCCCGGCGTGGTTTGAGCTCTTTTCCTTCTACTACTATTTTTCCTTTTTCGCTCTGGCCTAGGGACCTGCACCCTCAAAAAGTGTATTCGTCCTGCGGTCCCCCCTGTAACTGTTCACCTCCCTCCCAGGAGATTGTGAACACGAAAGGGGGTCGGAGCAAAACCCTCCCCAGCCGAGTCTTTCCAGGAAAACCGTGATCGTGCGGGTCCACCTGGAAAGGGGGTAGCTATCCTTATCCTTCCCAATAGGCACACTTAGCTCACGTCTATAAGTGAGCAGTCACATACACTAGGAAGTAGGCTTCCCCAATCGGGGCTCCGGGAGAGAAGCTCAGGAACCACTCTACGACCACCAGCCAGTGGGGAGTGCTGTAATTCCTCTGCTATTTACTCAAACGGAATAGGTAGGATATAAAAAAAAAAAAAAAAAAAAAAAAAAAAAAAAAAACAACGGTTATGGAGCGCGTACGTCCTCCTAACCGCGATCCCCGCCTGAACCGCCAACCTGACGACCCGAACTACGACAGGCTCCGCACTGAGAAAGCAGACCAGCTACGCGCCTTCAATGAAGCCCTGAAAAGTAAGGACAACATCACCACCTCCAACAACTCCACCACCACTGCTACCGCCACTGAGGACAGCTGGACGAAGGTAGAAAACAAGAAACGCCGACGTGCTTTTTCGGGAAACGAATGCCATCAAGCAGCCCCCAAGGCACCCATCACCACCACCAGCTCACCCTCAACGACACTGCCAAAATTCCGGATCACGAAAACGGACGCAAAAACAACATATGCCGCCGTCACAGAGATGGAAAAGCTGAATCCACTGGCCAGGTTCTCAGTGCGGCCCAACCTAAAGGGGGAGATGATTGTTCACCCCAAAGACAAGAACTCCGCCACCACCCTCGACACTTACCTGCAGAACACCACCACCGTTACTTCAACCAAGCTAGACCCCGCCCAGAAACTGATGAAGTCGGTAGTCCTCCGGTACCCGAAGGAACTACCTCTCGAACCCCTGGAGAACCACCCGAAGATTTTAAAAGCCGAGAGATGCTCTCCCATGTCCGACAAGACGGCCACCACGAAACAAGTGCTCATAACGCACTACGGCTCACCCCCCAGCACCATAGACCTCAAAACCTGGGGGACCTACGAAGTGAGGCCCTTCGTCCCAGAGCCCCTGCGGTGCTTCAGATGCCAGAAATACGGGCACCATCAGACACGGTGCACGTACAAGGAGATCTGCGCAGTCTGCGCACAGAAGCACGGCACACACTCCTGCCTCACCAAGCTGAAAAATGGAGAAAAAATTGCCCCCAAGTGTGCCAACTGCGGGGGCAAACACCACGCCTGGAATCCTGGATGCTCCGAGAGAACAAGGAGGGTACAGGCAAACCGACCAGCAGCAGCAAGACCGGCACCCACCGCCTACACACCAGCCCCACCAAGTACCTTCGTGTGGGGAACCCAGAGGCCAAAACAACCAAGACAACCTCCTCAGCCAGTCAACACCCAAAGTGCAGCCCAGTTTCCTGGCCTCACCACGGCCACACCTCGGCCACCCAAGCAGCAGACAACCACGAGACAGACAAAAGAAGCACACACCAAGGCACCAGAAGGAATGATACACGTATCAGACCTAGCCAAGGTACTGACAACCTTCGCGGAAGGCCTAGCCGGACTACTGGGCCACAAGATCCAACCCACACAGCTCCAAATACTCATGGGGAGCGTCCTCGGGCAAGTCGCCACAGCTCCAGCCACCTCAGTGGAGGAAGCCACGCCGGTCCCCACACGAGTGACAGCCGAGGTACACTCCACACCGAAGAAGGCCACCAGAGAACCCAAGATACCGAAAGCTCCCAGAAAGAAAATGGACGTCTCAACTCCCCTGAACCGAACCACGGCCCAGAAGGCAAAAACCACAGAACACGAAGATATGGACCTGATCCAGCTGGAATCGAACTTGGACATCTCCATCGAGGACCACCAGAAATCTCCGATGAAACAGTGGTGGAAACCACCAGCACCCTGAACATCCTAACATGGAATGCTCAGGGCATCAAAAACAAGAAACACCTCCTACAAGAAGCAGCAGCCAAGGACAAGCTTGACATCATACTGCTACAAGAAACACTACTACAAGAACACCACTGTTTCAAATTCAGCGGTTACAAGACATACAGGAGGCATTTCACGCAGGCGTCTACAAGAGGATGCATGATCTTGGTCAAGTCAAGCATACCCTCCGCCGATGTCACGCAGCAATTTCCATGTGGGGAAAACATCGAGACACAGGCCATCAAAGTAACCCTCCAAGAACGGGAATTAACTGTTCACAACATTTACAAGAACCCAAGGGGCTCACTGGAGGTTACTCAACTATTTGCTTCGGCCGCTGACCACGCCACACTCATAGGAGGGGATTTCAATGCACATCATCCCTTCCTAAGCTCGGCAAGCCCCACAAATGAAGACGGCCTACACCTATACACCACCTTTCAAGATACACCCGAGATCTGCCTCCTGAACACCGGTGAGCCCACCCACACTAGGGGAGGAAGGCTAGATCTAACCTTCGTCTCCAGTGCACTACAGCCTTCGGCCTCCTGGCAGATACACCCCACGCTGACCAGCGACCACTTCGCCACCCTAACAACACTGAAGGTGAACAAACTCCCCACTCCACCCCCCCCCCCCCCCGAGATGGAGATACAATACCCAAAAGGCAGATTGGGGACTCTTCAAGAAACACCTGGCTAAGTGGCGCGAAAAATCACAGCCGTCCGGCGCAGCACCCGTGGATGAGACAACCCTCCACCACCAATTGGTCGAGGCGTTTCACCAAGCGGCAGAAGAGGCCATCCCCAAAACAAAACCCACATCAAGACAGTACAATGACTACTGGTACTACTGTCCCAGGGTGAAAGAACTCAACCACAGAGTGAACATGGCCCGAAGAAACTATAGGAGACATCCCACGGCAACAAACAGACATCTCCTGCAAGTCATAGTTAAGGACACCAGGGAAGAGAAGCAAGAAATAAAAAACGTAAGCTGGCTCAAGTGGTGCTCCGAACTGAACGAGCACACCTCCCTTGGCAAGATGTGGGCCCAGATCCGAAGGGCATCTGGGAAGGCAACACCACCACCACCAACCCATCCCAACCCAGAAGAAGAAGCCGAGAGACTTGCAAAACTGTTCTCTGACCGAGCAGCAACGAAAAACCTCCCGAGACAGGCGGAGGAGACACAACGGCGTCTGCGACAGGTCAGACTCCAGACGATCGAAGAGGCCTGCAACAGTGAAGATGACACTGACAGACCATTCAACCAGCAAGAACTCCAAAAGTCGCTAAAACGAAGCAAGGACACAGCTCCAGGGGCAGACAGGATAACCTACTCCATGCTCTTTCATGCCGGTACAGCCGGACACGAGGCTCTGCTGCAAGCCATCAATGCTTCGTGGACAGCACAAAGACTCCCACCGGAATGGAAGAAGGCAGATATACAGCCCATTCCGAAGCCCAGAGAACCAGACAAGCCGAGGCCCATCTCCCTTCTCAGCTGCATAGCCAAGACGGGAGAAAGAATGGCTCTCAACCGACTCAAATGGAAAGTAGGCAGCCCACACCCTCACATCTTTGCTTACACCGAGAACACCGGCACAGGCAACAACATCGCCGAGATACTCAGCACAGTGGACAACAAACCAGCTCTGGTGGTCTTCCTCGACCTGGAGAAAGCCTTCGAACTAGCCAATCCACTGGCCATTACAACTACGCTCGCTAAAAAAGGCGTCAAAGGAAGGTTGCTGGGGTGGATCCAGAACTACCTCACACAGAGAGAAGCACGAGTACGCTTTCAGGGAACAACCTCAAGCTACAGGGTCCACGAAAACGGAACCCCACAAGGAGGCATCCTCAGTCCAATGCTGTTCAATGTCCTGATGGAAAATCTAGTCAAGCTTCCTTTCAGACAAACAGCCAAGCTCCTATGCTATGCAGACGACTTACAGCTCATAGTAAGAGGATCGAACAGACTAGCCAACACGCAACACGCACTCAAACTTGTAGAAGAGGAGTGCAACAGACTTGGACTCAAGATAAATCCAGCCAAGTCGAAAGCGATGGCCATCTGCACAGACACACCAGACAAGATGCTCTCCATACAAAACAAGCCGGTAGTCTGGACCAACGCCCACCAGTGTCTTGGAATCTGGTTTGACCAGAAACTCACCTTCAAGCCGCAATTCGAGTATCTCAGGCACAGGACGAAGAGCAGACACAATATAATGAGGTCGCTCACCAGCAAATCAGCAGGAGCAAACCTCCCTGTGCTCAAAGCCTACTACACGGCCGCCATCAGATCGCTGGTAGATTACAGTGCTCCAGCACTCATTGGACTGAGAGAAGACCAAATAGCTAAGCTAGAAGTCATTCAAAACAATGCTCTCAGGACCATGCTCGGAGCACCCATGTGGACCAGAATTTGCAATCTGCAAATGGAAACCGAGCTACCACCCCTGGCAGTACGAGTCAAGCAGGTGACAGCCGGTCTCCTCGCCAAAATCTGTAGAGCAGACAAGCCCACAGTTGCCAAGATTCGAATCAGTGCCTCCCTCCACCTCGACCACACAGTGCGAGGGGCCACCTGGTCGCACGAGGCAAGCGAGGTCATCCGACACCTGCAAGCAGAAACACTCGTCAAGAACAACCAAGACACACGAGACAATGGTTACGCTGTTCCTCCACCATGGAGCCCTCCACCAGCCACACTCAAATTTACCGACCTAGGCGATAGTAAAGCCAACCTCCAGAAGGAGGACCTCAAAAAAATAACTCTCGAAGCCATAGCCACCGAGACACCGGCTGATGCAGCATCATACTTCACAGACGGCTCGGTGGACCCAAAACATCATAGATCCGGAGCGGCCTTCTACACCCAAGGTCAGACCCTCAAATGGAGACTTTCCAATGACTGCTCCACCCTACAAACAGAACTGGTAGCAATCTTAAAGGCCCTACAACACGCTGCAACACAACACAACAAGCCCACCATAATTCACACGGACTCGAAATCGGCCATGCAGGCGCTGCAACACACTCAACCAAGAGACAACGTCCACATCATCACCTCGATCCTCGCACAGATACAGGAATTCCAAAGCCAAAACCGACCAGTCGTCTTACACTGGATTCCCAGTCATGTAGGGATCGGAGGAAACGACGTGGCAGACGAAGCAGCCAAGGCAGCTACACGTTCTAGTAGCGTACACATCCAAGTTCCAGCAAGTGTGCAACAGATCAAGAATCACCTCAGAAAGACCAGCAAGCTCCACATCAAAAAGAGCTTCCTTCATGCACTCAACGCCGGGTCCCAATCAGCCAAATGGTATCTGGCGGCCACAAAAGGGGAACCACCGTTCGCTGACAAGAAAACTCCAAGACAAACCAAAGTCAGCCTTCATCGACTACGACTAGGGTACAAGTGCTCCTGGCAGATGATCGGTAATGACGTCATGAATTGCACCTACTGTCAGGAGCCTGCAGCCAACCCACTTGAACACTATCTCCTCGACTGTGAGGTCACACAAAGCCTCCGAAACAGAACTCAAATCTCCCAAGAAACACACACAACACCAGCGGCCACTCTAACCCGAAAGGCCCATACAGACCACATTCACCACCTACTCCGGGTCATCACACGATACCCACCACCCAGATAGCTTAGAAAGCATCCTCTCCCAGCAAGTGCGGACCCCAGTTCGGGGGGCGCGCCACTCCGAAACTGACCACGTCCAAGAGTGGGGGTTGGTGGTAAGTGTCCACTGATCGGGGGTCCGCTCACACTTGCAACCTGCAGTATCCTTCCAATCTGCAGGTGGGACCACCTCCATTACCAATCCGGTCTGGCTGCTCCTGGAGCTCCAGCCGGAACCACCAAACGGGCCGCCTATAGGCAAAGGCCCGTGTCGGACTACGGTCCGACAATCTAAACAACAACAACAACCCCTCAGCCGAGCAATACCTCACAAGACATTAGGGACCTGTTGCAAACTTTGAACCGCAGGATGGACACCATTGAGCAGTTCTGCTCCTCCATACCCGCTGCTGGGCCAGTTCCTGACTCACGCACCACGCCCTACAAGTCCCGACACACAGCAGGCAGCTCCCAGCACAAGAAATATACCCTCTGCTGGTATCACCGGACTTTCGGCCCCAGCGCTCAAAACTGTGAGCCCCACTGCACATACGTCGGGAATTTTCCATTACATCGAAACCGAAGGTCCACCAGTCTTCTCACGCCCTCGCCGCCTGTGCCCTGAGCTCCTGAACACAGCCAAAACAGAATTCAACAAACTACTGCAAGACGGCATCATCCGTCCTTCAAAGAGTCCATGGGCATCGCCTCTTCACATGGTTCCTAAGCAAACACACGGCGACTGGAGGGTGTGTGGCGACTACAGAGCCCTGAACCTCGTCACCAAACCTGACAAGTACCCTATTCCGCATGTCCAGGACTTCCACCATAAACTTCATGGCAAGATTATCTTCTCGAAGATCGACTTGGAGCATGCCTTCCACCAGATCCCTGTAGCACCTGCAGACCCCCAGAAGACAGCCATCACCACTCCATTCGGACTCTTCTAATATGCTTTCATGAGTTTTGGCCTGCGCAATGCAGCACAGACTTTCCAGAGGTACATGGACCATATGCTTCACGACCTAGAGTTTGTTACCGTCTACATTGACGACATCCTTGTCGCATCTTCGATGCCTGCCGAGCACCAGCACCACCTACAACTCCTCTTCCAACACCTGCAGAACAACAACATGAAAGTTCATCCTGCTAAGTGCGTCTTTGGAACCTCGGCCATAGATTTCCTTGGTCACAGAGTCTCGCCCAGTGGCATACAACCCCTACCACAGAAGATAACTGCCATTAGGGAGTTCCCCAAACATGAAACGGCGAAGAAACTCCGAGAATTTTTGGGTTTAGTCAACTACTACCAGGGCTTCATCGACAACGCTGCCACCGTCCTAGTCCCCCTCTACGACCTTCTCAAGGGATTTCCAAAGAAGTCTCACATGCCTCTCGTGTGGACTCAAGAGGCTGTTACGGCATTCACCACTATCAAACAGCACATTACACGCCTCACCCTCCTGGCCTACCCCGCACCTAACGCCCGGACCACTCTCACAACAGATGCTTCTTCTACTGCAGTGGGCGCCGTCTTACAGCAGGAGATCAACTGAACTCTCACGCCCGTTGCTTTCTTCTCACAACGGCTTCAACCACCACACCTCAATTACAGCGCCTTTGATCGAGAACTCCTGGCCATATACCTGGCTGTCAAACATTTCCAGCACTTCCTCGAGGCCCATCAGTTCACCATCTTCACTGATCACAAGCCCCATGTCCACGCCTTCGCTTCAGCTTCCTAGTCACATACACCTCGTGTCCTGCACCACTTGGCTTACATCTCGGAGTTCTCCAGCGACGTCCAACACATTAAAGGCAGTCACAACGAGATCGCCGACGCCCTCTCTCGTTGTATATCCAACATTCTTCCCTCATCTCCACCCATTGATTATAGGCACCTCGCCGCGACTCAAGAGAACGACGAAAACCTGGCAGCATACAAGACATCCCCCTCAGGCCTCACACTCCAAGAACTCCCTGTTCCTGGCAAGAACATAAAATTGTGGTGCGACGTACCCTGTGGGCAGCGTAGACCGTTCGTGCCTCACGTCCACCGCCGAGCTGTTTTCGACCGCATCCATGGTCTCAGCCACCCGGGTGTGCAGGCCTCCCAGCGCCTCCTCACGCAACGTGTCGTCTGGCCCGGCATCAAGTCTGATACTAAGAAATGGGCTGCCCAGTGCCTCGCCTGCCAGTCCTCCAAAATACATCTTCACATACGGGCCCCCTTAGAAACCTTCCCTATTCCCAAAGGACGTTTTCAAGTAGTACACCTCGAGATCGTGGCACCTCTTCCACCATCCTACGGTAGCACCTACATCTTCACCTGCATCGACCGTTTCACCAGGTGGACAGAAGCCATTCCCATGCCCAATGCTACAGCAGAGACTACCATCCGCGCCTTCATGTCCGGTTGGGTTTCCTGTTTCGGCCCCCCCCCCCCCCCCCGCAACCGTCATCACTGACCGAGGAGCCCAGTTTGAGTCACAACTCTGGCAGGACCTCCTACAGTTCCTCGGCACGTCTAGGCAACGCACTACCCCATACCACCCTCAAGCCAACGGCATGGTAGAGCGGTTTCACCGGCAGCTGAAGGACACACTCAAGGCACAGCACGACCCTTACAGCTGGACTGATGCGCTTCCCTTAGTGCTCCTCGGCATCCGTGCGTCACACAAGGAGGATATGGACTGTAGCCCAGCAGATCTCACCCTAGGCGAGCCCTTCGCCTACCCGGGGTTTCTCATTCCCTCCTGACCTCCACCAAACCACTCCTGCCGTTCGTCACGACTTACTCCAAAAGCTACGACAAGCAGTTTCTGCATTCAGAGCTACTGCTCCACGCCAGCCTCCTCGGCGCCCTGAACACATCCCTCCTGCACTACTACTAACAGCCGAGTATGTTTTCGTCAGGAATGATGCTCACTGCAACCCACTACAACGCCCTACGATGGACCCTTCCAGGTGGTTACCCGTTCAGCAAAGTTCCTGACGATTATCCGGAATGGCAGACATGACACCGTCATCACAGACTGAGTCAAACCGGCCACCTTACCCGTTGGGTCCCCAGCCCAGCAGCACCCGCCATGAACTATGCCTGCACCAGTCTACCGGCAGTTACCACCAGCAGCAACACCACGCCCACGACATTTCTGGGCACCCTCTTTTCACCCTCGGGTACCCCCTGCTCCTGTCCTGGACCCTGCTGCTGTTGTAGAACCTGCTCCTATCATAGACCCTCCTCCTGTCATAGAACCTGCACCTGTCATGGACCCTCCTCCTGACGTAGACCCTCCTCCCGTCATAGAACCGGCTCCTCCCATGGACCCCCCTCCTGAGGTCGCCCCTGACCCGGACCCGGTCATCCGAGCTAGAGTCCATGAGAACGCAGCCCCTGCAGCAACAGGAGCACAACAACCATTGCTTGTACAACCTCCTCTAATCCCAAACCCTCTTTCTCCCCCTAATTCTCCCACAGGTTTTGTGTCACTAGACGGAGTTGTTACACGTAGCGGCCGAGTCGTACGTACACTTGCCCGGTATGTGTCATGTGTGGGACGCAACCCGGACAACATCCAGCCTCCCGCCGCGCCGGGAGGGGAGGGGGAGTATTGTAGTGGATCCTAACCCCTATAACTCCCAACTGAGTTCCGGCCGCGCGCCTACCAGCCAATCAGCGTACAGCGAAATGAATGGAAAGATGCGAGTGACAGGGGGGAAGGAGGTTCAGGGGAAGAATAAAGGGAGGATTGAAGTGAATTTTAGGAGGAGAGAATAGGTGCAGTGGCTAAACACCACTTGCGTGAGGGCGCATAAGTTGGAGGCAGCAGCAACTCGCCCGGACGTGGCCAGGAGGCGACAGGACAGAGTCAGGCTAGCGTCAGGTCAAGCATCAGGTGCGTGTTTGGTTGGGCACACTGTAAGCAAGTGTGAGGCGCAGGAGGATATCTGCTCCCTGTGCAGCAGCCCCGGACACCGCTACACGGTCTGCCCCAACCAGGGCCGGTGCAAGATGATTTGGCGCCCAAGGCAAGCCTTTAGATGTGCGCCCCCTTGAAAGTTTTGATAAGCTAATGTAGGTACAGTAACCCATGACTACATTGTTTTCATCTTGTGGCTTTATTACTTCACCCATGCAAATAACCAATTATTGTTATTACATTAAGTCAATAAATTCTTGACGTAAACTTCAGAGGTCAGGTAACCTTGCCTCATCCCGACAAAGACAGGGAAGGGGCGGCTCAGCCGCCCTGGCAGTAAGGGAGGGGAGGGGATGGTGGGGTTGGGAGAAGGGTTCCTCAGATGTCAGCCTTCAGGTCACTGCTCGACAGTTCTCCAGGCCGCCAAAGATAAGGACCCGGGTTAGTCCCTCCGGGGGGGTTAACGAATAATATTAAAAAAGAAAACACAGTCGGCTACCGTCTACCTACCCTCGCCTCCCTCCGACCCCCCACCCTTCTAACATCCTGCTCCGACCCTCCACTGCTCCACCACAGTGTCCACCACAGTTTTCCCTTCATTTTTAATTTTATCCAAGTTTGCCCTGAATTTGTGGCGCCCCCAGATGTTGGCGCCCTAGGCGATCGCCTAGTTCGCCTAGTGGGTAGCGCCGGCCCTGGCCCCAACACAGTTAAAAAATGCGCTGCCTGTGGCGGCCCACGCTCCTCCGCCGACCGGACCTGCCCGAAATGGAAGGAGGAATGCAGGATAGCCAAGGCTCGTCTCGACAAGAAACTAAGCTACAAAGAGGCCCTCCTTGCTGTATGCTCCCAAGACAAGAAAAAACCTGCAGAAAAGAAAAACCAAGAAAAGAAAACACAAGAAAAGAAAACTCAAGAAAAGATACCCGCCACACAGAACCAAGAACACCACGAGGCCCTTGGAGCTGAAGCCCACGTGGTCAACCTCACCGTCTCCGACTTATTCCACACCTATGAGGACTTAAGACACGAGGAAGACGAACAACAAGACCCAAACACGAATGAATGGACACTTCAAGAGAGCAAGAAGAGGAGGAGAGTTAGAAGAAAATCTACATCAAGCTAAGAAGACCAAGACATTTCCTCCACACAAGAAAACAACACACACACAATCAATCCGACCAAGCACTGAGAAGCCATTGCCCAACCCAACACGCACCTGACGCTAGCCTGGCTCTGTCCTGTCGCCTCCCGGCCGCGTCCGGGCGGGTTGCTGCTGCCTCCAACTTATACTCCCTCACGCAAGCGGTGTTTAGCCTCTGCACCTGTTCTCTCCTCCTAAAATTCACTTCAATCCTCCCTTTATTCTTCCCCTAAACCTCCTTCCCCCCTGTCACTAGCATTTCATGTCATGTCATGTACTCTCTAACCCTCTCTCACCATGAACGGTTACGAGTTTGATAACGTGGCGCGGATACGTCCGGATACGCCGATCTGCCCCAAGAAATTAAACCTCCTAGTTCTCAAGAAGTTCTTTGAAACTAATGAGATCGTGGGGGTCACCAAGGTGGAACGACTGAAGCTCCATGGTGACATCAAGATCACCTTCGCCGAGAAGGGTATGCCCGTACAGCTCGCGGAGATCCCAGACATCAACGGCATTCCATTTAAAATGATTGCCTACAAGTGGGACAACCTGAAGCTGGGAGTAATCTCCCACGCCGAAATTGCCCACATGGACCAAGCAGAGCTGAGTGAGCTCCTCTAGGGGCAACTCCAAGTTGTGAAGAAGCTGTCCGACACCACTGCGCTCATCGGACACCATACAACCTTACCCAAGGAGGCTCAACTGGCGTGGGTAACTGTGCCAGTCAAACCCTACTGCAGACCGAAACGCTGTTGCAAATGCCAGCACTACGGACACACTGTAAACAAGTGTGAGGCGCAGGAGCATATCTGCTCCCTGTGCAGCAGCCCCGGACACCGCTACACGGTCTGCCCCAACACAGTTACAAAATGCGCTGCCTGTGGCGGCCCACACTCCTCCGCCGACCGGACCTGCCCGAAATAGAAGGAAGAATGCAGGATAGCCAAGGCTCGTCTCGACAAGAAACTTAGCTACAAAGAGGCCCTCCTTGCTGTATGCTCCCAAGACAAGAAAAAACCTGCAGAAAAGAAAAATCAAGAAAAGAAAACACAAGAAAAGAAAACTCAAGAAAAGATACCCGCCACACAGAACCAAGAACACCACGAGGCCCGTGGAGCTGAAGCCCACGTGGTCAACCTCACCGTCTCCGACTTCTTCCACACCTATGAGGACTTAAGACACGAGGAAGACGAACAACACGACCCAAACACGAACAAATGGACACTCCAAGAGAGCAATAAGAGGAGGAGAGATAGAAGAAAATCTACATCAAGCTAAGAAGAATACCACACAAGAAAACAACACACACAATCTAGCCGACCAAGCGTTTCGGTCTGCAGTAGGGTTTGACTGGCACAGTTACCCACGCCAGTTGAGCCTCCTTGGGTAAGGTTGTATGGTGTCCGATGAGGGCAGTGGTGTCGGACAGCTTCTTCACAACTTGGAGTTGCCCCTTGAGGAACTCACTCAGTTCTGCTTGTCCCACGTGGGCAATTTCGGCGTGGGAGATTACTCCCAGCTTCAGGTTGTCCCACTTGTAGGCAATCATTTTAAATGGAATGCCGTTGATGTCTGGGATCTCCGCGAGCTGTACGGGCATACCCTTCTCGGCGAAGGTGATCTTGATGTCACCATGGAGCTTTAGACGTTCCACCTTGGTGACCCCCACGATCTCATTAGTTTCAAAGAACTTCTTGAGAACTAGGAGGTTTAATTTCTTGGGGCAGGTCGGCGTATCCGGACGTATCCGCGCCACGTTATCAAACTCGTAACCGTTCATGGTGAGAGAGGGTTAGAGAGTGTGATTAGAGAGTATAGCTACGCCGAGAGACTAGGTCTATGCAGTGGACGTAGGGGAACGATCGCCGACCTAGTCTCGACCTTCAACCTCCAGCTCAGGATCAGAGCATTTCACACCTTACGCTTAAGCTGCCGTGATTGACCCTTTGCGCTACGAGCACCTCATATCCTGAGTTTTCTAAATCATATAAATACGGCCCCGGCTGACCGAACTGACCCGTAAGGGTTGACCGTTACATATTCCACCGTTCAATAACGCCACATCTTCCCGGATCCCTGTGCACATGCACTGATTCCCGGAGATACCAAACTTCAATTCTCAACCAAACCACTCCCAGAAACACTGTTAAACAGCAACTATATATATATATCTAAAAGTGACACAGCAAACTTTCTATATATTTTTGACACCTCACGAACGCACAGGACTGACGACGTTACCCTTCCCTCCCCACAGACAGTGTGAGTGACCCACACAACTGCGGAGGAAGCGCTAACTGTTGTCCTTCCTGACGTGGTAGGAGGGCTTTCTCTCTTCACATTATTTTTCTATTACTTACCCTGGCCGAGGCACCTGCTGATTTTTAATACTTCAGTATTCGTGCTAGAGCCCCCCCCCCCCCCCCCCCCCCCCCAGTGGTGCACACCTCACAGAGTGGGATTGTGTGTGTCCAGTGGGGGTCGAGGAAAACCTGAGCCAATCCAGCAGTGACGTCCGTGATAGTGCAGACACACCCGCTGTGCGGGGGTCGCCCTTAGGAAGGAGTTTTTTTTTTTGTGCTAAGGGCCTTCAATAACTTTAGTACACCATATAATATACAGTACATGTAAAAAGGAAAGCAAATCTGTACCTAAGGGGTGGTTCCCAGCCACCCCAACCATGCCCTCTGGGAGGGGCCACAACAAGCCCCCCTCTACGCGTTCAGGCAGGGACAAGCAGAGGAGGGGATGAAACAAAATGACCTTAGACTGCCAAGACCACTGACAGACAAAGACCATGAATCGACCACGGACAAAAGCAATCCACAAAGACGTACCATTGAAATTACACCAGAGAAAGCCAGAGTAATACACTTTCGGACTGTTGACACGTCCACCTCGTTTGACAAAATTAATGGGTTCATTATCCAGAAGGCCATTAAAGATCAAATAGAGGACGTGGAGAAAGTCCGAAAGACAAGAAATGGCTAACTCCAAGTTACTGTTAAAGATGAAAAGCAAATGAGGGACGCCTTGAATCTGAAAACCTTCAATTCAACCAAAGTGGAACCGTATATCCCAGCATTTCTCAATACCTGTAAGGCTGTAGTTAACAGCTACGAATTCCAGGAAATGAGTAATGACGAAATCGTGTACCACATGCAAGATCAAGGAGTCGCCGATGCCTTCGTCTTTAATAGGAGGACCGTAGAGGGAGAAAGGAAACGATCAACCACAGCTGTACTGACTTTTGCTGGACTTGTTAGGCCTACCCATGTATTGGTAGGATACGAGAGAATACTAACAAAAACATACATTCCATTTCCCATGCGATGCTTCAACTGCCAAAGGTTTGGACACACACTGGTAAGGCCTGCCATAATACCCAGGTATGCTGTAAATGTGCTCAGAGCGGACACAGGGAAGATGAATGTACACAAACTGAGGAAAAATGCTACCACTGTTCGGGTCAGCATGCTGCCTCAGACAGGAAGTACCCTTCCTACCTGAGGGAGTATGAGATCAGCAAGGTGAGAGCAGAGACTAATTTGGACTACAGGGAGGCTAGGAAGCAGGCGGAGATGTCCTTGCAGACACCAACACCTGGAATGTCCTTCGCATCCGCTGTATCCAAAAACACCTCACCCCCCAAAATGTGCACCACTGGAACACAGACAGAGACCAGGTCAATTGCAACACAAACAGACTCTACACTCACCGGCTATCGAACCATAGACGCCAACGACGAAAACTCAAAGACAACTATGACTAGTAACGAGACTAAACTTAAAAACAAGTCAAACGAGACTACAAAAGCTAAACAGACTGTCGATCTTGTCTACCCCCAGGTAAGGAGAAGGTCGCAATCTGTCGACAACTTGACAAGAGACTCCTCACCACAACCATTGTTTCACTTTGTTGAATCACACCGGGGGCTGGGAGCCCCTGCCGAGCAGAGAGCTGGCTTTGTAGAGCCATGGGACTGCTCAAGAAATAGTAGGGAGCATTCTCCGGCACACAATTCCCCCCCCCCCCCCCCCCCCCGAGACAAGAACAAAGGAAAAGAAAACCTAAAACGCTGACCACATCAACCCTCAGATATAAAATTCAATATCATCCAGTGGAATTGCAGAGGTGCTAGGAATAAAAATGCTCAATTTCAATTAATAAAGTCATTATTTCGGCCAGACGTTTTTTGCCTACAAGAGACGCTACTTGCGGGTCAGGACGACCCACCTGTATTTGACAACTACACGTCCTACAGAGGAGACAACCTAAGGAGGGTAGCCCTATATATTAGGAGTGAATTCGCTCAACAGAGAGTCAACCTGAGCGTGAACCTGCAGGCTGTGGTGTGCAGAGTCAAGTTCCTGTCTGACTATGTGGCCGTCTGCTCACTATACTGTCCGCCGGGCGGGCTCATTGCCGCGGGTGAGCTTGAGGAGCTATTTAATCAACTACCAGGAAAAAAATGATCCTCGGAGACCTCAATGCTCACCACTTGCGGTGGGGCAGTGTCCGGAATGACGGGAGGGGAGAGCAGGTGGCTGCAACTATATTCAGCTCCAACTTGTCTCTTCTGAATGACGGTAGTGCGACTCGAGTGGACGAACGAATTGGCTCAGCGACAGCTATAGATCTCTCTATAGTTGATGCTTCCTTCCTATTAGACTGTAAATTTTCTACATACGACGACTCCCTGGGTAGCGACCATTTTCCGATCTGCATTTCTTATGAGTGTGACGCCCCAACGGCTACTCCCGAGGTGCGCTACAACCTTAGGAAAGCAGACTGGGGGGCCTACTCAAGAGCCGTTCGTATAGACACCACTGGAGAAGATATCAACACCAAAATGTCACACATAGAACAAGCCATAATACACACAGCAGATTTAACAATTCCTAAGATTTCTGCATCTACCCACAGGCCTGGAGTTCCATGGTGGGCACCAGACTGCCGACGAGTAGTTTGTGAGCGCAATAGGTGATGCCGTTTATTTAACAGAGCTCCATCTATTGAAAACCTCATAGAATATGAAAAAGCTACAGCTAAGGCTAGGAAGGTTATCAGGGAGTGCAAGAGAGAGTCTTGGCGGGCATGCGTCTCCACTGTTAACAAGGATACCCCTTCCTCTGAGGTATGGTCGGCTATAAACCGGGTCAGATCAAACAGAGGAAGGACTTTTATCCCACAGGTGAGTAGTAGAGGGCGGCTTCTCGACGAACCCCAGGCCATTGCCAACGCCCTAGGCCAGAAGTTCGCAGATGCCAGTAGCTCCACCAATCATGATCAACGATTCGGCGTGTTCCGTGATCGTGCCGAGCTCGTGCATCTCGACTTCGAGAACGGGGACGAACAGGACTACAACCAAGCATTTTCCCCAGAGGAACTTTCTTTTGCTTTAAAAAAGGGCAAGGGCTCTACTCCAGGACCTGACGGTATACGATACGAGATGATTAAGCACCTTGACCAGGGAAACCTGGAAATATTGCTAGAAGTGTTCAATGAGATCTGGACGTCCAGAACGTTTCCAAACTCATGGCACTTTGCCCATGTCATACCGATCCCAAAGAGGGACAAATGCCCTACTAACACCAACTCATTCCGTCCGATTTCGCTCACAAACTGTCTGTGTAACGTCATGGAACGTATGATAAAACGTAGGCTAATGTATTTTTTGGAAAGTACCAACTTATTGAGTGATCGACAGTGTGGTTTCCTCCAAGGTAGAAACACACTAGATCATTTAATAAGTCTTGAAACTGACATCTCAAAAGCTCTTTGCAGTAAAGAAACACTAATTGCAGTATTCCTAGACATAGAAAACGCTTTCGACATGACATGGCGGACTGGCCTCATGATGAAGCTCCAGGCCTTGGGTCTGAGAGGTAATTTGCCAATTTTCATGAGAAATTTTTTGCAAGACAGAACTTTTTCCGTCAAATTAAAAGATAACGTAAAGTCAGACACATTTGTCCTAGAAAACGGAGTTCCACAAGGCAGCATTTTGGGCCCAATATTATTTCTCATAATGATTAATGATTTCCAATCACCAGCACCCAGCTTAAGTGACCTCAAATTCTCCTTGTTTGCTGACGATTGCACAATCTGGCGCTCCTCTCGGGTCGAGAGACGATCTGCACAAAGGGTGCAAGCTGGCCTAAAAGCCGCTGAAGAGTGGGCAATACAATGGAGATTTAGGTTTTCAGTTGAGAAGACAGTAGGAGTAGTCTTCACTAAGAAACGTAATATTAATAATCCAGTATTAAAATTAAATGATACTCCTATTAAATTTCAGACTTCAGTAAAATTTCTCGGTGTTCATTTTGACCGGAAATTAACGTGGAAAACCACATTAACGAGCGTGAAAGTAGATGTCTTAAAGTCACAAACATCCTGAAAGTTTTATCTGGTACTACATGGGGAGCCAATAGGAAATCTTTATTAATGGTGTATAAGACCCTGATCAGATCGAAACTTGACTATGGATGCCAGTTGTATGCTTCTGCAAGCGACACCACACTCGCAAAGCTGACCAGAATACAGAACCGATGCCTTCGTCTATGTCTGGGTGCCTACAGGTGTACACGTATAGAAAGACTAGAGGTGGAGGCCCATGTCCCTCCACTCCACATCAGGAGGGACATGTTGACGCTAAGGTACGGGTTGAGTGCGGCTAGGAGGCGCGGCAACGGCCACCCAGGTTGGTGTGCTGTTGCTAAATTCCGTTTCCTGCAGCTGCGTAGGTCCCCGTCCTCGGTTGTCCGCCTCCAGACCTTGTGCCAGGGTGCTGGTATCCACTTCGAAGACGTTGATAGATATGTTCCACCGTTGTGTCCGCCATGGGAGAACCCCAACTTCCATGTGGAAACATCGTGGCTTCCAGGAGGGAAGAATGACCTACATCCCGAGCTCCTTAAACAACTTTTCCGTCAATTTCTAGAAGGATTGTAGCGGACTGTATGTGGCCAGTTGTCAATTCTCTTTGTATGGGCACGCAAACGTACGTACATGTAGATATCTCACACTCAGAAATGAGGTAGGATAGAAACTCACAATGCGCTTTCTGTATATATATTGTTGTACAGCGCAGTTCTTAGGAGTGACTAGGTGAGGAGAAACTTGCTCAGAGGTCCCGTAGGGCGAGGAGGTTTCTGAGGAAGCTGAGTGGTGGGGAGCTGTGAGAGATATTGCTGGTCCAGTAGCCGAGTGTAGAATGGTCTCCCGATCGATCGATCGATCGATGGGTGAAGTAAAGTATGAAGAAATCTTGATGCAGGTGCGTAGATTGGTGGTGCGGGAACTGGACTTGAAGAATAATGGTGGAATTTGGAGAGACTTTGGGTTGGTGGATAGTGCAGAAGAAAAGCGAGGAAATTGGAAAATAGTAGTAGAATGCTAGGTCTTGGGGCTCAACCCAAGTGCTTCTGTTTTCTCATGTTTGTGTTACAGCTAATTTTCGTCTTAGGTATTATATCTATGTCAGGTGTTTGTATGTTTAGCAAATATTGCAATTTTATGCCTTACATTTTCGGGTCTTATGTCCTAGCCAATGGTGAGGAGTCTAGGGCAGGTACTTGTGTTTCTGCTAAGAACATCCCGTCTTTTTATGATCTAATGTTGTAAGTGGTAGGGCTGCCAAGGTTGTCACTGGGGTAACGTTGCATATTTCAATAGAGTGGAGTTGGTGTGGGTTCTAGGGCTCTTCTTTTACTGCGAGGGAACCACGAGTGTTCTCTTCTTCCGTCTTCTGTCTCTTCCATCCATTCTTTGATTGGTCCTGGCTCTATTTCTTCTAACTTTGTCCATATTCTTTTTGAGTGTTCGTGTAGGTAAACGCTTAGGGGTTCTATTTGCGCTCGTTGGTGTAGTTGACGGTTGGTGACTATGTCAGGATATCTGATATTATATACATCCCTTAGGGCTAAGTTTTGAATTGTCTGCAGTTTCTTTGTTTGTTTGTTTTATTGCATGTAGGGGAATTGGTGGATATACTAGTCGGGATTGGACAAAAGCTCTATATAACTTTAACTTGTTTTTTGCTGACAGGCTTCTGAAGCGTTTTAATTTAATTACCATGTTTCTGGTTTTTGCAAGTTTTTCTGTGATGAATGTTTTGTAGCCTTTTGTTGTTATCTTCAACCCTAGGACAGTGCCTTCCATGGCATATGGAATCACTTTGTTGTCTACTATAATGGGGTCTTTTTTCCTTTTAGCGATTGGGATTATTTTGAACTTGTTGGTGTTCGTTTGTATCTTCCACTTTTTTTCGTACTGGTTGATGTTCTCTATTGCGTTGGCAGTATGTTGTGCCATTATTGCTGTTGATTTGCCGGGGTATGTGATGATTTGTGTGATATCATCTGCAAAACTTATGTATTCACTGTAGGGAGCTGGCTCTGGTAGGTCTGCTGTGTAGATATTGTACAGCGTGGGTGAGAGGACACTGCCTTGGGGTACTCCACTTTTCAGGTTTATGGGTGGTCCTATATAGCTGCCAATTTGTATTTGTGCCGTGCGATCGTCTAGGAAGTCACAGACGATTTTTTCTATTGGTTCTGGAAGATTTAATTGAAGCAGTTTAAATTTTAATCCTAGATGCCATACTTTATCGAACGCTTTCTTAACGTCTCTTAATACAATGTTGACTTGGTTTCTTTCTGCTTTCTTGTTGGCTAACGTTTCCGTGATTATGGTTAGTGCAGTATGTGTTCCCTTTTTTTCAGTGAATCCATGCTGTCTGAGGTTTAGTAGTCCGTTTTCGCTTCTGTGTTTTCTGATTCTCTTGTTTATTGCCTTTTCAAATAGTTTTCCTATAACTTCGAGTAGGGAAATCGGTCTGTAGTTAATTACTTGAGTGTGGTCTTTGGCTGGTTTCGGTATGAATTTGAGTTTTGCGTTTTTAAATGCATCAATGAAGTATCCACTTGCCAAAGCTGAGTTAAATATTTCAAGGATGCCTTGTGTGCAGTTGTTGGGTAGGTATAGGATCATATTTCATGTGATTTTTGTAAATCCTGGTGCTTTTTCTTTAGTGTGTCTGATGTAGTGTAGCAGTTCTCCTTCTGTAATTGGTTCTATCGGGTTGAGCCTGGTTTTGTCCACCACATGGTATGGGGTTATCCTATGTATCATTTCAGCCATTTCTCTGCAGATGTGATTTTCGTGTGTCTCATCAAATTCCTCATTTTCTTCTTCTGATATTTGAAATACTTTTTGCCATTCTCTCCTGTATGCGGATTCTATCTCTTTTTCTTCAAAGAGTTTTTTCCCGTTTTGGTCTTTTATGTACTTTTGTTGGGATTTGTCGTTTCCTAGAATTTTGTTTACGTTCTGCCAGAAGTTCTTGTCATTTCTTGTGGTATCCCGGTTGTTTATTAGTTCGTTCCATATCTGTTGGTGTGCTATCAGGCTTTCATCTCTTAACTTTTGTTGTATTTGCCTTAAGTTTCTAATAAGCTCTGTTGTTGGTTGATAGTTTTGTATGTACGTCATTATGTTATTGTATTGTACTTGGAGCATTCGCAATTCATGGGATGTCCTGATGTGTGGTAGCGTTCGATATGTTGTGATTGGTACGTTGTTCTCTATTGCCTTTTTGATGTTACGTATAAGGGTATCTGTTTCGTTGTCAATATCTTCTAGTGTTTTGCCTTGGAGATCTGGGATCTTAACTTGTTTTAGTTGCTTCCTGTAGCCTTCCCAGTCTGCTTTTTGCATTTGGAAACGTGGGGTTGCTGGTACTTGGATTGGGCTTGTGGATTGTTTTATTATCATTGGAATGTGATCGCTGGTAGTTAGTGGTCCTTGTTTTATATGGTAATTCAGGAATGCCTTGTTATTGGTGAAGACTTTGTCTGGGGTTGCTGTTTTGTTATTGCCAATGAATGTGGTGAAGTGTGGTCCTAGGTGGATCAGCTTCCCTGTGTTCATTATGGTATGCAGTGCAGTGCCCACCCTGTTCCTGTTTCCGTGGCCGAATATTGGATGTCTTGGGTTCAGATCTCCTATTACACTGCCCTGCATAGTTTTTGAGGTTTTCTGGGTGTATTTTGCATGCTGATCTCAAAAATGTTATCCATTTTGCTCAATCAGGTCAGAATTTTGTGCTATAGCATTTTAAGCGGAGATTCAGGTAAAATATTGGCATTTTTCGCTCAAAATGGGGTCCTCATATTCGTTCATTAAAAAAATCATCCGAGACATTGGCAAGCCTCACAGAAAAGATTTCGGTCAGTTTTAATGCCCTTACGATGCATTTAAATACACCCACGTGCTCGCCGGCCATTTAAATGTCCGCCGTGACGCAAAGGAAAAGAGTATATGTCCGTGTTTTTTTACATATATTTTTTCACAATTAAATTTCTTTTTCATCTGGTGGTACATGGCATGTACTAGCAACCACCCCGATGTGCCTCTAAACTCTAGACCCTCAGTCAGTGTCTCTCGAGACTTCAAGAAAGTGGGAGTGTGTGCGTCTCTCTCTCTCTCTCTCTCTCTTAAACACACACACACGCATGTTTCTAATCATATACGCACCTGTTTTTTCTTCTTACAGAGTTGTACATTTAATCATGAATCGGAAGTGCAAGAACAACTCGAACAGGTTTTGCTATGTGTGCGGTTGTGTAACAATGACAGACCGACAGTGCACCATTACTCCCCTAGTGAAAAACTTATATCATGCATACTTTGGAATGAAACTTGGAGACCAAGATAAAGCTTTTGCCCCTCACATGTGCTGCAAAACATGTGTTGAATATCTGCGGCGCTGGAGCAACAAGAAGATTCAACGTCTACCATTTGGCATTCCTATGGTATGGAGGGAAGGCAGAGATCATACCACGGACTGTTACTTCTGCATGACGAACCTTCAGGGTGAGTTATACTAATAGATCAATACTAATATATCAAATGCAGTATGTTCATGCATTCTTAAATATATCTGTAAGTTAATATGTTATGCTATCTTGATACTAAATCTTTCGTTCACATTTCAGGTATAAACAGGAAGAACAAACATCATGTTAAGTATCCAGATGTACCCTCAGCCATCAAACCAGTTCCTCACGGACCAGGAATACCAATTCCAACTCCACCAGAAAACTATAGGGACATGATACTCGATGACGATCATGATATCGATGAAGACATAGAAGAGACTGACGCTTCTAGTACATACTTACCCACAGCTTCTGCAAAAGAGCCCATACCCTTCAGTCAAGCTGAGTTGAATGATTTAACAAGAGACTTGTGCTTGTCTAAGGAGTCAGCTCAACTACTAGGATCACGGCTTTGCGAACACAATGTCTTAGCACCAGGAACAACATTTGCCTGGTACCATAACCGTGACAAGGAATTTCGCAAGTTCTTCAGTTTTGACAAGGAAACTTCATTGGTGTATTGCAACAATATCAGTGGACTCATTGCAGCTATGGGAATATCATACAATATATCAGAGTGGCGGCTCTTCATTGACTCATCAAAAAGAAGCTTGAAAGCTGTGTTGTTGTTCAATGGAAACCAGGTCGCGTCTGTTCCGGTGGGGCATTCAGTGCAGATGGATGAGAACTACAACAACATGGAGTATCTGTTAACTGCTCTGAAGTATAAAGACCACAATTGGAAGATCTGTGGAGACTTGAAGGTAATTTAATACACCAAAAACAGTTGCTTTCAAAAATTGATATTTTGTTGACAGTTTTTCTAATAGGTAATTATGTCTGCCGACATACTGTCATATTATGAAGTGTTAATATTTTTTTAATAATAAAACTATTCAGCTAAACATATTTTTAATCTGTTTTTTCCACAGGTTGTGTCCATGGTGCTGGGCCTACAAGGTGGTTACACCAAGTTTCCATGTTTCCTCTGTCTGTGGGATAGTCGAGCAGACAAGCAGCACTACATGCAACGTGACTGGCCTGCAAGAAGTGGACTTACTCCAGGTTCTCACAATGTTGTTGCCCATGCTCTGGTGAATCCGAAGAACATTCTTCTTCCGCCACTGCACATCAAGCTCGGTCTGTTCAAAAACTTTGTAAAGGCACTGGACAAAAAAAGCCAGGCTTTCAATTTTCTGAAAGAAAAATTTCCAAAAGTCAGTGAGGCAAAGCTGAATGCAGGAATTTTTGATGGCCCTCAGATCAGAGAGCTTTACAAAGATCCCAAGTTTGATTGCAGCATGGATGTAAATGACAAGAAAGCCTGGCATGCCTTTAAGTCTATTGTCTCCAATTTTCTTGGCAACTACAGAAGTCCAGAGTATGGACGAGTTGTTGAGGACCTACTTCTGAGCTACAAAGTTCTTGGTGCACGCATGTCCATCAAGATGCACTTCCTCAGCTCCCACTTGGACTACTTTCCAGAGAACTGTGGTGATGTGAGTGAGGAACAAGGAGAACGCTTCCATCAAGATATTCGTGTAATGGAGGAGCGATACCAGGGTCGCTGGGATATCAACATGCTCGCCGACTACTGTTGGTGTCTGAAACGGGACGCCCGAGACACCAACCACCAAAGAAATTCTCTGTGACAGCCATTTATGCATGTCTAACTGTAAAGGCATCTATGTAGTTGACATATTTTGGTCCTATGTGTTGTGGTTGCATTTCTTATGATATATTTTGCATAAAAATTTTGACATCATATTTAAGAATTTCGATTTTTTCCTAATTCCCATAGCATAAAAATCTGACCTGATTGGGCAAAATGAATGGCATTTTGGGAATCAGCACGCAAAATACATAAAGAATCAGCTAAGAAATCCCGCACCTCATGAATTTTTTTTTCAAATGCAGCCCAGTGTTATATATGTTGGGCAGTTGTAGTTCAATAGTTTTATCAAGTCTGGGGCCGGCAGGTAGTTCCGTCTTGGCGGTAAATATGCTGTGGCTATTGCTATTTCTCCTAGTGTGGTAGTTATTTTGATTCCCAGGAATTCGTCCTGGAATTCGTCAATGATTTGATGTTTGAGTATGTGTTTTACAGCAATGGCCACGCCATCATTTAATTCTTCTGTTTTATTTCTTTGGTAGGTTGTATATCCAAATATTTTTATTTTCTTGGAATTTGAATTGCCGTGACTATTTATTAAAATTATGTCCGGATCAATGCTGAGGTATGTGTTTGCAAGGTTGTTTTTATTTGTTTCCCAGTTGCGGACGTTGTGTTGTATGATGGTAAGTCTTCTGGGTTTGTCTTTATTCATTGTGTTTTGATTTTTTGTTTCTTGTTTGTTGCGCGGGTGGCGATCTCTTGTCCGGAATCAGTCCGTTACGGATTCTTTGGAATTTCCATTGTTCTTCTTTTTTGAAGTTGTGTCTCCTTATTTTAATCCTTTGGTTTACCAGGCAAGCTTCCACTAGTGCTTCAGAGTATTTGTCGTTAGAGTAGGTCCATTTTAGTTCTTGTTTCGTTATGGCTTGTATAATGTCTGGCATCGTTTTGCATTCATTAGGGATAAATATTTTGTCACACCAGTGAAGCTGTAGTTCACAGTCGTCTGCACATTCTAAAGTCAGGAGCGTTTCCTCGCCCTGGGTATCCATGGTTGCTGTTGTGACTTTTTTCCTTACGGCTCCTGTCTCTCTTTGGATGTTATTTTGAAGGTCCTGCCTCTCTACTGTACTTTGGGTGGATGTTTTAATCATTTGTGACTTTGCCTTGTCAGCTTCATTTGTTTCGTGTACTGTTGCGGATGGTGTTTGCTCCGTTGCTCCTTTTTCTTCTGCGTTGACTGTCTCCTGTGGTGCATCTGGGTTGGTTAAGCGGGACGCTTGTAACACAGATCCGGAAGCTGGGTTGGCTGGGAAACTCATTGTTGGGAGATTGTTTCTTCCAAGCATTTTGTTCATTTCTATTTCGATCGGGAGACCATTCTACACTCGGCTACTGGACCAGCAATATCTCTCACAGCTCCTCACCACTCAGCTTCCTCAGAAACCTCCTCGCCCTACGGGACCTCTGAGCAAGTTTCTCCTCACCTAGTCACTCCTAAGCACTGCGCTGTACAACAATATATATACAGAAAGCACATTGTGAGTTTCTATCCTACCTCATTCCTGAGTGTGAGATATCTACATGTACGTACGTTTGCGTGCCCATATAAAGAGAATTGACAACTGGCCACATACAGTACGCTACAATCCTTCTAGAAATGTTCATTATGTGAGAGTATAATAGGCAGACGAGCACTTTGTAGTCTCGTATTGCACTCAGTACAATTTTGGTGGTATTCTGTGGTTGTGTTGTTTCTTCAACTACTTTCGTTGCAATAGCAGCATATGTTGTATTCTCCTTCTGTTCTTGTTGTTGTTTTTCCTTTGCTACTTTTTCATTTATTATTTTCTTTTTGTATGGACAGGCCATTGCTAGGGTTCTGTGGGTCTTATATCCTGGTTCCTTCCGATTTTTACAGTTTATACATGCTTTGGGTTGATTCTTGCAGTCCCGGAAGGTATGGCCTTCTTCTGCACATTCAGAGCATATTTTAAGTTCCTTTTGAGGACAGTCTTTTGTTGCATGTGCTTCATGTGCATAGCAGATAAAGCAGGTGAGAATATTAACATATTTCTCCCTTTCTAGTTGTTTAGGGAGTACTGACATGTTGAACCCTAAGATTCCAGATTCCAGGGCCTTGTCTGCCATTGAAGTGTCAGTGAATCTCAGCTTTAGGCAATGAGTGTATTGCTGTATTTTTACCACTTCTTCGATTTTTAACCAGTTGTTTTTTATTTCTAGTTCTTCTTTTATTTCTTTTGCCGAGTGCTTTCCAAATTCGTAGTCAAGTCCACGTACAAATACTATTTTTTTTGCTTTAACCTCTGGTGGCATAATGACCTGGAGTCCTATGTCTCCAAAGGCTTGTGTTACGAGTTGGGGATTTAGAATATAGTTATACGTCTACCCAGATCCCAACAGGTAACAACAAAAAAAAAACAAAGACAATCGGACATAAAAGGGTAGACAAAGGATGCGAGTTATTGTTGTATATAATAAAGTACCATAAATTCCTTAACAAAATATTCAGCTTATAAACTACCCTTAACCAAACTTAACCTAAACATGAACAGTATATACATAGTAATAAAACATAAAACAATAGTGAAGCAATGTGGAGGGGGGAGAGGCAATACAAGATTACAAATACTTAAGTGAGGAGCTGAGATGGCTGACGAGCAAGGCTGAGTATGGTAGAAGACGGTAAATAGTCACTGTGCCGTAGGTTTCCAGGATAGGTGATCCTGTGGTCGTTTCCCAGAGTGAAGTGTCCTCTCCTTGAATTGGAGCTGACAAAGTAGACTGAGGCGGAAGTGAAGCAACAACCAGGATATGGAGAAGGGAAACCCGGGAGTGGTAACTAAGGCGAGCCATACTCGTGTTTCGTCCCTAGATGGCGTTGCTCGTGGTGCTGGGTAGGTAGATGAAGACAATCGGTGGAGGGGTTCGTAACACACCCCCCCTCCAAAGACCTTCGTAGCGCGGGCGCGAAGGAAGTGATCACCTGGTGCGTCTGGAGAGTAGCTGCTACATTTCCACTGGAGCTCGGGATAAGGAGTCTGCAATCAGGTTTTCCACCCCCTTTATGTGCCGGACTTGTAGATTATAGGGCTGGGTGAGGAGAGCCCAGCGGAGGATTCGCTGGTTGGAGGTCTTGTTGGTTTGGATTTGGGATCCAGGAAACTACTTTTAGCAATTCGACACTTTGGGTGTTTACAATTCTGGATCGTATGGCCTGGGTTTTTACAGTAAGAACAAGTAAGCTTGGTTGCATCGGGGGGAGTAGGTGTGGGACCTTTCGACCTACCACTCACGCCCCCAAGGTTATCATCAGAGGAGGACCTAACATGTCGGGAAGTACCACGTTCTCTACTGCCCAGTGACTCCACCAACAAAGCATACGCATCAGCCAGCTCAGCAGCACGCCCTAAATTAACCTCTCCACGCTCCTCCACATGCTTCAAGATGTGAAATGGTATCTTGCTTTTCCACTCCTCCAGGACTACCAAATTTAACAAATCCTGAAATGTGGAGGTCTCTGTAGCCTCTAACCACTTCTTAAAAAACCTAAGCTTTTCTTGAGCAAACTCAACAAAGGTGTGTGAAAATGGTTTGGTTAGTTTACGAAACTTCTGCCGGTATCCGTCTGGCGTGATAGCATAAGAGGTGAGGATATTCTTTTTTACGTTATCATAGTCATCAGTCTGGTCTAAACAGTTATAAACTCTACGAGCCTTACCATATAATTTAGGAACTAACACTGACACCCACTGGTCCTTTGGCCACTCATTCTTCGCGGCTATTTTCTCAAAAGTCCTAAATGACCCGTCCATATCGGATTCATCAAACCCGGGAACAAGGGAAGAAGCAGTAGCAGGGTTAAAATCAGCTAGTTTCTCTTTTAATGCCACTTCCTTTGATTTAAACTCCGATGTTAAGGTGACTTCTGTCTCTCTCACCTGTAGTTCTTTCAGTTTAACCGCCTGCACCAACTTGGCCTGTTCCATCCTTTCCTCATGCTCCAACTTGGCCTGTTCCGACATTCCCTCATGCTCCAACTTGGCCTGTTCCAACCTTCCCTCATGCTCCAACTTGGCCTGTTCCGACCTTCCCTCATGCTCCAACTTGTACTCCAACTTGGCCTGTTCCAACTTGGCCTGTTCCAACTTTTCCTCCTGCTCCAACTTGGCCTGTTCCAACTCGAGTTCTTTCATTTTGATTTGGAACTCGAACCTAGCTCGTTCTAGTTCTAAGGCGCCTATTCGTTGTGTTTCTTCTTGAGGGCTAGCCAGACCTGAGGCAACTTCTGAGTGAGGAGGGGTGGTGGATAGTGGTTGAAGTTTCTTGGACATGGGCGTTAATCTGTCAACAGCGGATTCTTTTAAAACTTCTTGTTGAACCAACACTTCAATCACATGATTTTTTAACATTTCCTTAGTCAGTTGCTGTGAAAATGGGATATTGTAATAGTTGGCTATTTCTTTCCATTCTTTCTTCAGGATATTAACACGTAATTTAGCTACGGAAGGATTTTCAATAAAATCCTGAAGATCAAAACCTGAGGTGGCCATTGTTAAGAAAAATTGGATAAATTAACTAATGGTCAAAAGATAAGATAAGATAAGTGGGTAACCCTAGAAAATATCACGGCAGTGGATAACCAGAAAGTCCCGGAAACTAACCAAGTTATACCTAGGGAAATTACACTTATGATTATTGTTCTTCCGAGAAGATCCTTAGATAAGGACAAGAGACTTGAAAGAGGTAGGGCGTATTACGGCATTAATATAAAGATCCGGATTAACAACCCTGGGATACTTTAAAGAGGAAGGGCGTATTACGGCATTAATATAAAGATCCGGATTAACAACCCTGAATGAGATAATGAGAAGAACAATAATGGAGGCTTTATAATTATGGGGTCCTGGTAGAGCAGGGCGTCCCAAGATATCACTTCACCCTAAACTAGTGACTATGGAACAACCTACTCTGGAGTGAGGGTACGGCATTAAACAGATCCGGATTCTTCCCTACACTCGATAAGACTTGCCACACGACTGCCACGTGTAATAACAGGTAAGCCTTATGACACTTGGAACCTATTATCCTACGTCTGTCACTCTTACTGTACGATAATACCAATATATGCACACACATATGAAGGAAACTTTAAACCACCGTAAAGCAATTGTAAACAGAAGTGACTGGGAGGGGTAATTAACACTGAGTAACAAGGGAGGAAGGAATATGGTACTTAAGGTCGGGTCCTGTCACGGTCGCCATTTGTTACGAGTTGGGGATTTAGAATATAGTTATACGTCTACCCAGATCCCAACAGGTAACAACAAAAAAAAAACAAAGACAATCGGACATAAAAGGGTAGACAAAGGATGCGAGTTTTTGTTGTATATAATAAAGTACCATAAATTCCTTAACAAAATATTCAGCTTATAAACTACCCTTAACCAAACTTAACCTAAACATGAACAGTATATACATAGTAATAAAACATAAAACAATAGTGAAGCAATGTGGAGGGGGGAGAGGCAATACAAGATTACAAATACTTAAGTGAGGAGCTGAGATGGCTGACGAGCAAGGCTGAGTATGGTAGAAGACGGTAAATAGTCACTGTGCCGTAGGTTTCCAGGATAGGTGATCCTGTGGTCGCTTCCCAGAGTGAAGTGTCCTCTCCTCGAATTGGAGCTGACAAAGTAGACTGAGGCGGAAGTGACGCAACAACCAGGATATGGAGAAGGGAAACCCGGGAGTGGTAACTAAGACGAGCCATACTCGTGTTTCGTCCCTAGATGGCGTTGCTCGTGGTGCTGGGTAGGTAGATGAAGACAATCGGTGGAGGGGTTCGTAACACTTGCATTCCCTCAGGGTTCACAATGGTATCTGCATCCCTGTAGTCCTTGCATATTGCAGTGTATCCATCGTTCGACGAGAAAATCCTTGTGAAGGGTACATTGAGTGTACCATACGCTGTTTCAGTTATCTGAGAACGTGAAGGGGCTGTTCTCTTGTCTATAAACTTGAGTCTAACCTTGGTAGCCATGGGTTTATTTGTTTGTGTCTTCCTAGCATATAATTGTGGGTGATAAAGAAGGTTATTTAAGACCCTTCTTAGTGTGCCTATAGGCGACCCCCGGACAGTGGTGTAACTGCACTATCACTGTTTTTCCACTGCCGGATTGGCCTGTGTTCCCCCGACCTCCAACGGACACACACAATCCCACCTACTGTGAGGTGTGCTCCACTGGAGGGGCTCCAGCACGAATACTTAAATATAAGCAGGTGCCTCGGCCAGAGTAAGTAAGGAAGGATTTCAGCAAGAGAGAGACCTCAAACCATGTCAGTACCGCCAATCAATAGCTACCCTCCAGCAGGAGTGTGGGTCACTCACTCTACCCGTGGGGAGGGCTAACTAGGGTTGACAGTCCTGAACGCTCGTGAGGTAGTCCGGTGGCAGTCGTGGTCGTTTCCAAAGGCGGAGGCCCCCAAGGGGCGTTGCCCCAAAGAAGATTTCTGGGAAGGCCAGTGGTAGACAGAGAGGTCGAGTTGTAGTCAGGTCGTCAACAGTAGAAAGAAGGCTGGCTGCTTCAGCAGTGAAGGGTCAGAAGAGAGGTCCGTTCACTGCGAAGGCTGGCTCATGGTCTCTCTGATGATGATGATGATAATGAAGTAAAGTGGCAGATGACTTTGCCCTGGGAAAGGAGAGGAGAGAGAGAGAGAAGTAAAGCATGGAAACGGGAAGAAAAGTGGGAGGGGTAGATAGCCCGACCGCTCAGGGAGGGAGGTTGAGGGGGGAGGGGGGATGGAAGCTAAGCTAGCTAGGTATTCATTATTGTAATGGGTGTTAATTTTTGTTTGTCCGATGGTGGTGTTATTTGTTCACATATATGTGTAAAGTGGGTCTTGTTCTGCTATGTCAGCATGGAGGCTCTTAGGCCACCAGCTGTGTGTTTTAGTAGTTCCTTCTTCTTTTAACTTGGAGAATAATGGGTCCTCCATCTCTTCAAGTTTGATCCATATTCTCTGTGCTTGGCTGTGTGTACGTATGTTCAGTGGTTCGATATTGTATAATTCGTGAAGTTCTTGTATTTTGGTGGTGTATGGCGGGAGTTGCTTTGATGCTCTACGGATAGCTTTGTTTTGTACTGATTGAAGTTTAAGTTGGCTGGATTTGCTGATCGTGTTGAGTGGTATTGGTGGATATTCTAGGTGAGGGCGGATAAGTGCTTTGTATAGATGTAGTTGAATTTTGGTGTCCATTTTGCTGAATCGTCGTAGTTTCGTGAGTTGTGATTGGGCAGTCTGTTTGCGTTGTTTTACGTGTTTTGCTATGCCTGTTCTTGTTATTGTGAGTCCCAGAATTTTGCCTTTGTTGGAGTATTGTATAGGTACGTTGTTGACTGTGATTGGTGCTGGGTTTATTTTGGCAATGTGTATTATCATTAGTTTCTGTGTATTGGTTTGAATTTTCCATTTTTTTTCATATTCGTTGATTTGCTCGATGGCGTGGGCTGTTTTCCGTGCCATCATCTGTTTGCCCTTGCCTGGATGTCGGATGATTTGGGTGACGTCATCAGCATAAGCTACGTATTCTCCGTGTCCAGGAGGTGGCATGTCCGCCGTATATATTGTGTAGAGTGTGGGCGAGAGGTTACTTCCCTGTGGTACTCCGCTGTATAATTTGAAGCTTGGGCCTATGTGGTTACCTATGATAATTTTGGCCTCTCTATTGTCGAGGAAGTTGCAAAGAAAGGAAGTAAAGTTGTTGGGAAGTTCTTGGGTGGTAATTTTGTATTTGAGTTCTAGGTGCCAGACCTTGTCGAATGCTTTAGCTACGTCCCTTAATACTACGTTACATTGCTCCTTGTTGTGCATCACGTTTGCTATGTTATCGTAAATTAGGGCTAAGGCTGTGTGGGTTCCTCTATGTTTTCTAAATCCGTGCTGTCTGGGGTTGTACTTCTCTTCAAATTCGAGGTGTGTTCTCAGTCGGTGGTTAATTATTTTTTCTAGGACTTTTCCCGGTATTTCTAGAAGAGAGATTGGTCTGTAATTTGATACTTGGATTGGGGATTTACCTGGTTTTGATATAAGTCTGATGCTTGCTGTTTTAAATTTCCTTGGGAAGTAGCCAGAGGCAAGTGCTGCATTAAAAATGTTTCTGAGTTGGTGTATCATGTTGATTGGTAGATGCTGGAGTATGGGTTTGTTTATTTTACTGATGCCCGGGGCCTTGTTCTTGAAACTGATTATTGTTTTCTGAATATCCTCTGCGGTGATTGGTTTGACCAGTGTGGAAAGATCGTCCAGAGCGTTTATGTCTATGCTGGGACTTGGTTGCCAGATGTGGGTTGTGTGTGTCATGTGATTGGTTACTTGTTGCTCGGTATTCATACAGAAGTTCAGGTTGTCTTCCTGGCTTATTTGAAAAATTTTGCTCCAGTATTTCCTGAATTCAGGTTCTTGTTCTTTGGGTTCAGTTAATTTGATTTGGTTGCTATTTAAAATGTAGTTTGACTCGTTGCTGGAGATTCCCATTAGGTTTTTAATTTTTCGCCAGAATTCTTTCGGGTTGTGGTAAATTGCTTCTGTGTCTGCTATTAATTTCTCCCAGTTATTCACGTATGCTTCTTTGGACATGTTTCTTAGTTGTTCGTATATGGTGTAGTATTGTATTCTGTATTCTGGCGTCCATCCAAGTTCTAGGATTAATTTGAATAAATTACTGAACTGTGTCTATAGAATTCTTGATTGATGTGAGTATTGGGGGTGTGGTAATGTGCGGTGAGTGGTCGTGGGTATGTGGTGTTCCATTGCTTGGATCACGTTTCCGTACCATGTCGCCAGTGTGCTGTCTATTTGGGAGGTGTGTTTGTTGTTTAGTTGGGTTATTTGGTGGTTGCTTAACTCCTTTTGGAATTCCTCCCAGTTGGATCGGCTGTAGCTGTATCTCATCCTGGCAGGGATCTGAATTGGCGACGTGGAGAGTGTGGCTACGATAGGGAGATGGTCACTGGTGGTTATTGGGCCGGGTTCCATTTGCAGGTTAAGAGGGTGATGCTGGTTTGTTAGTACTATGTCTGGATGTCCGATTTGACCTGCTCTGATGTATGTAGGGAATTCCGGGCCAAGGTGTATTGCGTTGCCGTAACTCAGTAATATGTTTAAAATCTTGCCCACGGCGTTGTTGTCCTGGTGCCCCAAGACGCGATGTCGAGCATTTATATCACCCAAGAAATATGCTGGTATGTTTCTTCTCAGGAGTTTGAGCATGTCTGCTAGTGGGAATATGGGTCTTCTCGGAGGGAGGTAACAGGTGCCGATTATAATAGGTCCTGTTGGGCAGTTAATTTCGATCGCCAGAAAGTTTTCTTGAAATGAGTCGTGTATCTTGTGTTGTATGTTTCGTTTGATGGCTATGGCAATTCCATCATGTAGTGTGTCTTGATTGTTTTTTTGGTAGACTGTGTAGTTAAATAGTTTTATTTTTTCTGAGTTTTTCTTACCATGCGAATTGATGAGAATAATATCTGGGTCTATGTTACGGTATGTGTTATATAATTCGCTTGCTCTTTGTGGGATCCATGCTAAGACATTATGTTGGATTATTTTAAGCTTATTTATTATGAAGGCTGGTGCCTAGAGCTGGTTTGCGCCATTTTTGCTGACCGGTGCTCCCCTGACATCCTCCTGTCCAGGCCCAAGCGGATCTTTTTATATGTTGACTGATCAACTCTCTCTATTCTGTTGTGTCTTGTGAGTATTCTTCCCTTCTTGAATAGTGTTTCAATATGTGTGTCATCTAGGTTTTTGTCTGAGTATGTGTATTTAATCTTGCCTTGCCTTATTTCTGCCAATAGTCTTTCTGTTGAGACTATGGGGGGAGCTGTAGTGGAGTAAAATCGAATACCAGTTTCATGCCCTAGGTCTTTGTTCTCCGTAGCAGGTGGTGCCTTAGTTCCTGCTTGATTCTTTTTTTGGGTGTTGACTCTGGCGGCTTGTTCTGTTATTGTGGTGGTTTCATCTTCGCTTGTGTCTTCCATCGATTCTTCCTCGCTTGCTGGCTCGGGTTGTATGCCTGAGGTAGTCTGTTCTTGAGTTGATGGTTCGTGAGTTGATGGTTCGTGAGTTGTTGGTATTTGAATTTCAGTGCTCTCTGATTTGTAAATGAAGTTGAAGATTTCAGAAGAAGGCACATCGTTTGGGAATTCCATGTCTGGCAGGTTGTTGGCGGCGAACATATCCCTTGCTGCCTTGGCAAAAGTTCCAGGTCTGGCTATATTCATGATGTGGGCGTGGATTATGGAGGTCATTATTTTTACGGAAAGATTATTTCCAAGCTGAAGCACAATAGGTTGGTTTGCGGGGGGTGGTGTGGCGACTTTTTCGAGGATCTTTGTCGTTTCTCTGGTTAGTTTTGTCACAGCTGAGTATGTCTTGTTTTGCTGTTCCTGTGTCTTCTCCCTCTCCTTCTCCTTCTTTTGGTTGACTATTGCTTTTCGTATGGGGCAGCGAGTAGCCAGTGTTCTATAATCGCCTTCGCAGTTTAGGCATTTGGGATTATCTTTGTTTTTGCACTCTCTAAAGGTGTGCCCCTTATTCCCGCATTCTCAGCAGTGCTTGGTGTCCTTGTTAGGGCAGTCTGTTGCCATGTGTGAATATTGGTAACAATTCCAGCATGGAATGATGGGGAAGAATTCCTCCTGCTCCACCTGGCTGCTGCTGACGTGGTAGTAGGAGAGAGAAAGTCCCTCCTGGTTTGCTTTTTGGGCCATGGCTATTTCTGTGAATCGTATTTTGAGCATGGATGGCAGTCTGGGCAGCTTGGCCACTTCCTCCACCTTGGCCCATTCGTTTTTGTCTTCTATATCAGATACCAATTGCTGTTCACTAGATTCTTCCGTGATTGCTTCATCTAGTCTTTTGATCACAATTAATTTCCTCGCTCGGAGTTGAGGAGGGATTGCAACTTCAAATTTCGCGGACTTCAGTTTCCTTGTGCTGTCGTTCGATAAGAGTTGGTCAACATCATTCTCAGTCAGGCACAGGGCGATGAAGGAGTCCTTGGTCGTGATAAGGTTGGATATTTTGATAAGTAGTGTTGCAGTAAGGAGTCTTGCCAATTCAGTTTTTCTTTCGTCAGTCACGCCCCCTTCATGGGAGCGTATCCGTATCCGGTGTGCCCTCATTCCCGAGAGTATATGGTGGACATGCCACCCTTGCGTGATTTCAGATTGGAGACCTACCTATTCCAGGACAGGAGTTTGTTGCAGGAATTACAACACTCCCCACCGTCCCTTGTTGGTCGAGTGGTCGTAGAGTGGTTCCCGCAACACTGTCCCGGAAGCCCGGTCAGGGGATCCTACTTCCCTAGTGTTACTGAATGCTCACTTATAGACGTGAGCTAGTGTACCTAATTAGGGGGGGGGGGGGGGTAGGGATTCAGGATTGCGACCCCCTTCCCAGGTGGACCCGCACGATCACGGTTACCTAGGAAGGCTCGGCGGAGGGATGGGTAGTGCTCCTGCCCCCTTTCTTGTTCACAAACTCCTGGGAGGGAGGTGAACAGTTACAGGGGGGACCCAAGGACGAATACACCTTAGGGTGCAGGTCCCCAGGCCAGAACGAAAAAGTAGGAAGAAAAGAGGATGAATAGCCAGTGGTGTAAGTAGCACCGGTGGGGTCGCGGCACAAGTCCACTGCAAGAAGCCGTTGCAGAGCACCCAATCAGGGCCGCCTCTGATCAGGAGTCACCCCTCATCAGTTGGGAGGCACAGAAAGGGCGTTGTCTGGAACAAGCGTCCCACGTGTCAAAGTGATGGTTAGTGAGGTTGTCGTTTGAGTTCAGTTCGTCAACGGTAAGAGATAGGCTGGCTGGCTTGGCAGTGAGGGGTCTAGAGAGACGTCCATTCACAACGAAGGCTGGCTGGCGAGTGTTGATGGTCTCTCTGGCTTGTTGTTGTTGTTGTTGAGATTGTCGGACCGCAGTCCGACACGGGCCTTTGCCTATAGGCGGCCCGTTTGGTGGTTCCGACTGGAGCTCCAGGAGCAGCCAGACCGGATTGGGATTGGAGGTGGTCCCACCTGCAGATTGGAAGGATACTGCAGGTTGCAAGTGTGAGCGGACCCCCGATCAGTGGACGCTTACCACCAACCCCCACTCTTGGACGTGGTCAGTTTCGGAGTGGCGCGCCCCCCGAACTGGGGTCCGCACTTGCTGGGAGAGGATACTTTCTAAGCTATCTGGGTGGTGGGTATCGTGTGATGACCCGGGGTAGGTGGTGAATGTGGTCTGTTTGGGCCTTTCGGGTTAGAGTGGCCGCTGGTGTTGTGTGTGTTTCTTGGGAGATCTGAGTTCTGTTTCGGAGGCTTTGTGTGACCTCTCAGTCGAGGAGATAGTGTTCAAGTGGGTTGGCTGCTGGCTCCTGACAGTAGGTGCATTCCATGACGTCATTTCCGATCATCTGCCAGGAGCACTTGTACCCTAGTCGTAGTCGATGAAGGCTGACTTGGGTTTGTCTTGGAGTTTTCTTGTCAGCAAAAGGTGGTTCCCCTTTTGTGGCCACCAGGTACCATCTGGCTGATTGGGAACCAGCGTTGAATGCGTGAAGGAAGCTCTTTTTGATGTGGAGCTTGCTAGTCTTTCTGAGGTGATTCTTGATCTGTTGCACGCTTGCTGGAACTTGGATGTGTATGCTACTAGAACGTGTAGCTGCCTTGGCTGCTTCGTCTGCCACGTCGTTTCCTCCGATCCCTACATGACTGGGAATCCAGTGTAAGACGACTGGGCGGTTTTGGCTTTGGAGTTCCTGTAGCTGTGCGAGGATCGAGGTAATGATGTAGACGTTGTCTCTTGGTTGACTGTGTTGCAGCGCCTGCATGGCCGATTTCGAGTCTGTGTGAATTATGATGGACTTGTTGTGTAGTGTTGCAGCGTGTTGTAGGGCCTTTGAGATTGCTACCAGCTCTGTTTGTAGGGTGAAGCAGTCATTGGAAAGTCTCCATCGGAGGGTCTGACCTTGGGTGTAGAAGGCCACTCCGGATCTATGATGTTTTGGGTCCACCGAGCCGTCTGTGAAGTATGATGCTGCATCAGCCGGTGTCTCGGTGGCTATGGCTTCGAGAGTTATTTTTTTGAGCTCCTCCTTCTGGAGGTTGGCTTTACTATCGCCTAGGTCGGTAATTTTGAGTGTGGCTGGTGGAGGGCTCCATGGTGGAGGAACAGCGTAACCATTGTCTCGTGTGTCTTGGTTGTTCTTGACGAGTGTTTCTGCTTGCAGGTGTCGGATGACCTCGCTTGCCTCGTGCAACCAGGTGGCCCCTCGCACTCTGTGGTCGAGGTGGAGGGAGGCTGTTGTGTGTTGTTGAGATTGTCGGACCGTAGTCCGACACGGGCCTTTGCCTATAGGCGGCCCGTTTGGTGGTTTCGGCTGGAGCTCCAGGAGCAGCCAAACCGGATTGGGATTAGAGGTGGTCCCACCTGCAGATTGGAAGGATACTGCAGGTTGCAAGTGTGAGCGGACCCCCGATCAGTGGACGCTTACCACCAACCCCCACTCTTGGACGTGGTCAGTTTCGGAGTAGCGCCCCCCGAACTGGGGTCCGCACTTGCTGGGAGAGGATGCTTTCTAAGCTATCTGGGTGATGGGTATCGTGTGATGACCCGGAGTAGGTGGTGAATGTGGTCTGTATGGGCCTTTCGGGTTAGAGTGGCCGCTGGTGTTGTGTGTGTTTCTTGGGAGATTTGAGTTCTGTTTCGAAGGCTTTGTGTGACCTCGCAGTCGAGGAGATAGTGTTCAAGTGGGTTGGCTGCTGGCTCCTGACAGTAGGTGCATTCCATGACGTCATTTCCGATCATCTGCCAGGAGCACTTGTACCCTAGTCGTAGTCGATGAAGGCTGACTTGGGTTTGTCTTGGAGTTTTCTTGTCAGCGAAAGGTGGTTCCCCTTTTGTGGCCGCCAGGTACCGTTTGGCTGATTGGGAACCCGCGTTGAGTGCATGAAGGAAGCTCTTTTTGATGTGGAGCTTGCTAGTCTTTCTGAGGTGATTCTTGATCTGTTGCACACTTGCTGGAACTTGGATGTGTACGCTACTAGAACGTGTAGCTGCCTTGGCTGCTTCGTCTGCCACGTCGTTTCCTTCGATTCCTACATGACTGGGAATCCAGTGTAAGACGACTGGTCGGTTTTGGCTTTGGAATTCCTGTAGCTGTGCGAGGATCGAGGTGATGATGTGGACGTTGTCTCTCGGTTGAAAGTGTTGCAGCGCCTGCATGGCCGATTTCGAGTCCGTGTGAATTATGATGGACTTGTTGTGTTGTGTTGCAGCGTGTTGTAGGGCCTTTGAGATTGCTACCAGTTCTGTTTGTAGGGTGGAGCAGTCATTGGAAAGTCTCCATTGGAGGGTATGACCTTGGGTGTAGAAGGCCGCTCCGGATCTATGATGTTTTGGGTCCACCGAGCCGTCTGTGAAGTATGATGCTGCATCAGCCGGTGTCTCGGTGGCTATGGCTTCGAGAGTTATTTTTTTGAGGTCCTCCTTCTGGAGGTTGGCTTTACTATCGCCTAGGTCGGTAAATTTGAGTGTGGCTGGTGGAGGGCTCCATGGTGGAGGAACAGCGTAACCATTGTCTCGTGTGTCTTGGTTGTTCTTGACGAGTGTTTCTGCTTGCAGGTGTCGGATGACCTCGCTTGCCTCGTGCGACCAGGTGGCCCCTCGCACTCTGTGGTCGAGGTGGAGGGAGGCACTGATTCGAATCTTGGCAACTGTGGGCTTGTCTGCTCTACAGATTTTGGCGAGGAGACGGGCTGTCACCTGCTTGACTCGTACTGCCAGGGGTGGTAGTTCGGTTTCCATTTGCAGATTGCAAATTCTGGTCCACATGGGTGCTCCGAGCATGGTCCTGAGAGCATTGTTTTGGATGACTTCTAGCTTAGCAATTTGGTCTTCTCTCAGTCCAATGAGTGCTGGAGCACTGTAATCTACCAGCGATCTGATGGCGGCCGTGTAGTAGGCTTTGAGCACATGAAGGTTTGCTCCTGCGGATTTGCTGGTGAGCGACCTCATTATATTGTGTCTGCTCGTCGTCCTGTGCCTGAGATACTCGAGTTGCGGCTTGAAGGTGAGTTTCTGGTCAAACCAGATTCCAAGACACTGGTGGGCGTTGGTCCAGACTACCGGCGTGTTTTGTATGGAGAGCATCATGTCTGGTGTGTCTGTGCAGATGGCCATCGCTTTCGACTTGGCTGGATTTATCTTGAGTCCAAGTCTGTTGCACTCCTCTTTAATAAGTTGGAGTGCGTGTTGCGTGTTGGCTAGTCTGTTCGATCCTCTTACTATAAGCTGTAAGTCGTCTGCATAGCATAGGAGCTTGGCTGTTTGTCTGAAAGGAAGTTTGACTAGATTTTCCATCAGGACATTGAACAGCATTGGACTGAGGATGCCTCCTTGTGGGGTTCCGTTTTCATGGACCCTGTAGCTTGAGGTTGCTCCCTGAAAGAGTACTCGTGCTTCTCTCTGTGTGAGGTAGTTCTGGATCCACCCCAGCAACCTTCCTTTGACGCCTTTTTTAGCGAGCGTAGTTGTAATGGCCAATGGATTGGCTAGTTCGAAGGCTTTCTCCAGGTCGAGGAAGACCACCAGAGCTGGTTTGTTGTCCACTGTGCTGAGTATCTCGGCGATGTTGTTGCCTGTGCCGGTGTTCTCGGTGTAAGCAAAGATGTGAGGGTGTGGGCTGCCTACTTTCCACTTGAGTCGGTTGAGAGCCATTCTTTCTCCCGTCTTCGCTATGCAGCTGAGAAGGGAGATGGGCCTCGGTTTGTCTGGTTCTCTGGGCTTCGGAATGGGCTGTATATCTGCCTTCTTCCATTCCGGTGGAAGTCTTTGTGCTGTCCACGAAGCATTGATGACTTGTAGCAGAGCCTCGTGTCCGGCTGTACCGGCATGGGAAAGCATGGAGTAGGTTATCCTGTCGGCCCCTGGTGCTGTGTCCTTGCTTCGTTTTAGCGACTTCTGGAGTTCTTGCTGGTTGAAAGGTCTGTCAGTGTCATCTTCACTGTTGCAGGCCTCTTTGATCATCTGGAGTCTGACCTGTTGCAGACGCCGTTGTGTCTCCTCCGCCTGTCTCGGGAGGTTTTTCGTTGCTGCTCGGTCAGAGAACAGTTTTGCAAGTCTCTCGGCTTCCTCTTCTGGGTTGGGATGGGTTGGTGGTGGTGGTGTTGCCTTCCCAGATGCCCTTCGGATCTGGGCCCACATCTTGCCAAGGGAGGTGTGCTCGTTCAGTTCGGAGCACCACTTGAGCCAGCTTACGTTTTTTATTTCTTCCTTCTCCTCCCTGGTATCCTTAACTATGACTTGCAGGAGATGTCTGTTTGTTTCCGTGGGATGTCTCCTGTAGTTTCTTCGGGCCATCTTCACTCTGTGGTTGAGTTCTTTCACCCTGGGACAGTAGTACCAGTAATCATTGTACTGTCTTGATGTGGGTTTTGTTTTTGGGATAGCCTCTTCTGCCGCTTGGTGAAACGCCTCGACCAATTGGTGGTGGAGGGTTGTCTCATCCACGGGTGCTGCGCCGGCCGGCTGTGATTTTTCGCGCCACTTAGCCAGGTGTTTCTTAGAGAGTCCCCAGTCTTCAGCGTTGTTAGGGTGGCGAAGTGGTCGCTAGTCAGCGTGGGGTGTATATGCCAGGAGGCCGAAGGCTGTAGTGCACTGGAGACGAAGGTTAGATCTAGCCTTCCTCCCCTAGTGTGGGTGGGCTCTCCGGTGTTCAGGAGGCAGATCTCGGGTGTATCTTGAAAGGTGGTGTATAGGTGTAGGCCGTCTTCATTTGTGGGGCTTGCCGAGCTTAGGAAGGGATGATGTGCGTTGAAATCCCCTCCTATGAGTGTGGCGTGGTCAGCGGCCGAAGCAAATAATTGAGTAACCTCCAGTGAGCCCCTTGGGTTCTTGTAGATGTTGTGAACAGTTAATTCCCGTTCTTGGAGGGTTACTTTGACGGCCTGTGTCTCGATGTTTTCCCCACATGGAAATTGCTGCGTGACATCGGCGGAGGGTATGCTTGACTTGACCAAGATCATACATCCTCTTGTTGACGCCTGCGTGAAATGCCTCCTGTATGTCTTGTAACCGCTGAATTTGAAACAGTGGTGTTCTTGTAGAAGTGTTTCTTGTAGCAGTATGATGTCAAGCTTGTCCTTGGCTGCTGCTTCTTGTAGGAGGTGTTTCTTGTTTTTGATGCCCTGAGCATTCCATGTTAGGATGTTCAGGGTGCTGATGTTTTCCACCACTGTTTCATCGGGGACTTCTGGTGGTCCTCGATGGAGATGTCCAAGTTCGATTCCAACTGGATCAGGTTCATATCTTCGTGTTCTGTGGTTTTTGCCTTCTGGGCCGTGGTTCGGTTCAGGGGAGTTGAAACGTCCAGTTTCTTTCTGGGAGCTGTCGGTATCTTGGGTTCTCTGGTGGCCTTCTTCGGTGTAGAGTGTACCTCGGCTGTCACTCGTGTGAGGACCGGCGTGGCTTCCTCCACTGAGGTGGCTGGAGCTGTGGCGACTTGCCCGAGGACGCTCCCCATGAGTATTTGGAGCTGTGTGGGTTGGATCTTGTGGCCCAGTAGTCCGGCTAGGCCCTCCGCGAAGGTTGTCAGTACCTTGGCTAGGTCTGATACGTGAATCATTCCTTCTGGTGCCTTGGTGTGTGATTCTTTTGTCTTTCTCGTGGTTGTCGTTGTCTGCTGCTTGGGTGGCTGAGGTGTGGCTGTAGTGAGGCCAGGAAACTGGGCTGCACTTTGGGTGTTGACCGGCTGAGGAGGTTGTCATTGTTGTTTTGGTCTTTGGGTTCCCCACACGAAGGTACTTGGTGGGGCTGGTGTGTAGGCGGTGGGGGCCGGTCTTGCTGCTGGTCGGTTTGCCTGGACCCTCTTTGTTCTCTCGGAGCATCCAGGATTCCAGGCGTGGTGTTTGCCCCCGCAGTTGTCACACTTGGGGAAGAAGAAGAAGAAAAATGCTAGTGACAGGGGGGAAGGAGGTTCAGAGGAAGAGTAAAGAGAGGATGGAAATGAATTTTAGAAGGAGAGAACAGGTGCAGTGGCTAAACACCGCTTGCGTGAGGGGGTAGGCAAATGCCCTGATGGTGCAACAATCACAATCAGGACGAGGCAGAGGGAGGGTGGGAGCAGGTCCGGGCAAGCAAAGGGCCAACTTGGGTGCCCATGGTTGTCGTCTAGCCCAGGCAGTGTTATCAGAGCGGAGGAAGAACCGCCCCGCCACGGCTGCGGCGCAAGCCGAGAAGCGCAGGTGGACGGACGCACAGGCCACACACGAACAAATTGACAGAGAAGGTGAAAACATGAAAATTTGCTAGTCGTAGGGTTGTTTGGAGAAAGAAGAAGGTAAAGTCTTTGAGCTATGTCAAAGAGGAGCAGAGCGAGTTGGAGGAAGGGTTTTGAATCTTTGAACTTGAAATGTCAAAGTATTCATAGTAAGGAAGGATGAGCGTATCGTAGGAGAGTTTTAGTAATAGCAGCAGACAGATTTGAGCTTTTTTGTCAAATTATGAACGGAGACGAGAATAAGAGATAGGCTGAATGGTTTCAGTCTTGAGGTAGGTCGATTTTATTAGAATTGGATGTCACAGACGTTGGGTAAGTTTTGATTTGTTTCTGAGAGTTATGGATCTTTCAGCTATGTCAGAGAGAAATGGAGAGAGTTAGAGGAAGAGTTTTGAATCTTTGAGCTTGAAATGTCAAAGTATTCGTAGTAAGGAAGGATGAGTGTATCGTAGGAGAATTATTTAGTAATAGAAGGGGACAGATTTGAGCTTTGTCAAATTGTGAACAGAGATGAGAGTGGGATATAGGTTGTTTGGTTTCAGTCTTGAGTTAGGTCGATAATGTTGACAGTAGCTGGCATAGAGGTTGGGTATGTTTAATTTGGTTTTGGAGAGTTGGGATCTTATGAGAGGCTTCGTCTGGCTGGGGGGGAGATGTGTTTGGATTGGTTGTGGGAGGGGGGGAGAGTTTGTGCTTGGGGATTGGCGGGGGTGGAGGTTGTATGTTGATTTGAGGTGAATTAGAATTACTTAAGGGGGGTTGTTGTGTGAGTGTGTATGCTTTTGCGTGGAAATGTAGTAAGAGGAGAGGGGGAGGGTTAGGATAATTATTATAAGGTCAGGTATGGTTCGGATGACGGGAGGAGGGGGGAGGAGCGGAGAGGAGAGGGGAGGCGAGGAGAGGAGAGGGGGGCTTAGGAGGTTGTTGGGTTAATTTATAGTATTGGAAGGATTCCTTAGGTGTGATATGATTTGTGTTGCTAATGAATAGTTGTATTGAGTCAGTTTTTTTTTTTTTTTTTTTTTTTTTTTTTTTTTTTTAGGAGGGTCGGTGGGGCTTGTTAGAAAGGTCGGGTATATTAAGTTTTTCTCTTGGGAGGATTGAAGGTGTTGGTTAGTGATTGGATGGAGAGTAGCATTTTTTTTTCTTTTTTTTTTTTTTTTTAGGAGGGATTGTGAGTAAGGTTGGGTGGGTTAAGTTTTTCTTTTGGGAGGATTGAAGGTGTTGGTTAGTGATTGGATGGAGAGTAGCAATTTTTTTTTTTTTTTTTTTTTTTTTTTTGGGAGGGATTGTGAGTAAGGTTGGGTGGGTTAAGTTTTTCTTTTGGGAGGATTATAGGTTTTGTTGGTGGTTGGCAGAGTTTGGTTAATTTGCAATCATTCTTTCCTTTACTTGTAAAGGACTTCTGCAATTGCAGGTATTGTGAATTCTGGTCCCATTATTGAGGGAGAGGGTTTTTGTACAGGAACAATGCACCCCTCCCCGACCTTATTAGCTAAGGGAGGCGTTCATTTCATCCGTTAATGGTACCGTTTTTAGGTACACCTCTCCGACCTTATTGGCTAAGAGGGGTGCCCATAAAACCGAGTTGGAAACATTCTCCTCGACCTTGTTGGCTGAGGGAAACATACATGTCATCCGAGTTAGTATGGGATGGGTAAGTTAGGTATTTGTTTTGGGAGGAGTAATAGGGTGTGATTAGTTAATGGTAGAATGGTTATTTTTTATTTTGTGTGGGATTGCTAGTAACGGCTGGGTGTGTTAGGTTTTTATTTTGGGAGGAGTAATAGGGTGTGGTTAGTAAGTGGTAGAATGATTATTTTTTATTTTGTGTGGGGTTGCTAGTAATGGTGGGTATGTTAGGTTTTTATTTTGGGGGGATTGTTAGGTGTGTTTTTTTTTTTTTTTTTTGGGGGGGGGGGGGGGGAGTGTTAGTGCAGGGTAAGTGGATTAGTTTTTTTTTTTTTTTTTTTTTTTTTTTTTTTTTTTTTTTTTGTCGGAGTGGTCTTGAGTTTGAGTTGGTGGCGTGGGGTTTGGAGTGAGGGGGGGGGAGTTTGGTTAGGTTGGGTGGGAATCATTGGGTGTGGGGTTGAGAAGAGGTTAGGTTAGGTCAGGGTGAGGGATGACCAGTGTGTGTTATGGATGAATCTTAGTGCTTTGTTTTGTATGACTTGAAGTTTCTTGGCGCTTGTTGGTGGTGCTAGCTGGAGTGTGTTGGGTGCATAAGTCAATAGTGGGCGTATGAGGGCTTTGAATAGGTGCGTTTTGGTTTTGATTGATGCGGTTCTGAATCTGTATAGTTTCCCGAGTGTTTTGTTTGCGATCACAGCTTTCATTTTGGTGTGTGGTGCCATGGTGAGGGTGTCGTTGAATGTGACTCCAAGGATTGTGTTTGTTCGTTTGATAGTTATAGGTGAAGGGTAGGCGATGTAGGGGTTTAGGTAAATGTGACGTGGTTGTCGTCTTTTGGTGCCGAAGTAGGTGATTTGTGCTTTGTTCGGGTTGGTTTGGATTCGCCATCGGAGTTCCCATTGTGTAACCTGTTCTAGTTCCCTGTGTGCTTTGTCTGTTAGGTGGTCAAGAGTTCTGTGTCTGATTAGTTGGGTTACATCGTCGGCGTACTGTATTGTCAGAGAGTCAATGTGTAAGGGGTCGGGTAAGTCATTTGTATAAAGAATGTATAGTGTTGGGGACAGGACTGATCCTTGTGGGACTCCTGCGTGCAGTGTGAAGTGGTCAGAGAAGGCAGGTGTGACTTTTATTCTCATTTTTCTGTCAGTTAGGAAATTGCAAAGTAATTGTTGTGATTTATGAGGGAGGTTAAAATTAGTGCATATCTTGTATTTTAATCCTTCGTGCCAAACTGTGTCGAATGCTTTTTGTACATCTTTTGTGATGAGTGCTATCTTGTATGCATCTTTGTTCATGTGGAGGTAATTGGTCATGATATTAAGTGCGTCCTGGGTTGAGTGGTGTGCTCTGAAGCCGAACTGCTTATATGACAGTAGTTGTTCATCCTCAAGATGGTATCTGAGGCGGGTGTTGTATAATCTTTCAAAGGTTTTTCCTAAGATTTCTAATATGCTGATTGGTCTGTAGTTTTGAGGATCTGTTGGGTTTTTATTTGGTTTCGGTATCATGACGGCTGTGGCTGTCTTAAAGAGTTTTGGGAAGTGACCTGTGGCCAGTTGGGTGTTGTATAGGTATGTAATGGCTGTGATTGTTTCTGAGGGGAGGTGCTTCAGGATTGCTTGACCAATCTTGCTGTCACCCGGTGTTTTCTTTTTGGTTTTGTCCAGTGCTTGTTTGACTTCTGTTGGGGTGAAAGGAGCAGTGAGGGTGTGGTCCTGTGTGAGAGTGGAGGTATCTATTGTGTCGTCAGGAGTCGTTCTGTCGTGAAGTGTTTGCATGTGTGTGGTGATGTTGTTTATGTGGTTTAAGATGTACCTTTGTTGTGTGGGGGGGTGTGGGTGGAAAATGTGTTCCCAGTGTTGTTTTAGTGTTTGTGCTACGTCGGCTGGCTCTTTGATTTTCCTACCATTTACTAGCAGGTGATCAAAGGGGGGTCTTGCAGTTCCTTGCAGCTTGGCGATCCTTTGCCAAAACTCTCGGGGGTTATGTGTTCTGTGTTCCTGGGCAGCCTCTACGAGTTTTGCCCAGTGAACATTATGGTCTTGAAGGAGACTGTGGATGATGTGTGTTCTTAGTGTGGTGATGTCTGTGTAAACTGGTGCTAGGTTAAGTTTGTTTAGTTCAAATCGTGTCCTGTAGCAGTGAAGTAGGCGTTGGGTTCTTATGGAGGGTGTGAAGGAGTATTTCCTCTTGAACCGGTGTTTAGGAATGTGGGTATCTGCTATGGCGGTGATAGTGTTGAAAAGGTGAGTCCAGGTTTCCTCAATCATCCTAGTGGGTTGGTGTTCGAGGTTGAGTGTGTATTGCTGTTCAGAGAGTGTGGTTTTGAAGGCATCCCAATCTGCGTGTTGATACTGGTATTGAGGTGAGGCTGTTGGGAGGAGTATGGGATTGTTGGAGAGGTGAAGAGTGATGGGAATGTGGTCTGAGCCTGATAGGGGGCCGGGAGTGATGTAGTGCTGAAATTGGAGGGCAGGGGTGTTGGTGATGACGATGTCTGGAGTGCCTTTTCTGCCAGCAGCGTAGAATGTGGGGAAGAAAGGGCCAATGTGGTGAAGGTTTTTGTGAGTGACCAAAGCGTGTAGTTGTTGGCCAAGGGGGTCGATGTAGTTGTGTTGGAATGCGGTGTGGTGTGCATTGAGGTCGCCCATTAGTATTACAGGTAGGTGTGAGTTGTTAAAGATGGAGTTTAGGTCTGTGAAGGGGATACGCGAGTTAGGTCTCGAATATGTTGTGCAGATGATAATTTGTCCGTGTTGAGTGTCGATCTTGGCGGCCATGAAGTGTTTGAAGGCAAAGTTGGTGATGAATTCGTGTTTCAAGGAGGATCTGATAAGGATTGCAACGCCCTCGTATAGTTCGTGGGGTGATTGTCTGCTCGTGTAGCCGAAGTGCTTGATTTTGGTGTCTGTGAGTGTTGAGTTGAGGAGGAGGATGTCTGGGTTGTGTTCTTGTATGAGGAGAGAGATGGCGTGTCTGTTTGAGTGATATGCTCTACAGTTGTATTGCATAATGGTGATCATGTTGTATAATTGTTACTTATATGAGATTGAAATTCTGGGGTGCAGGGATGAGGTCTAACTTGTCGAGTGACTGTGAGCGAGGTCTGAGTGTGGTGTATGCAGGTGAGGGATGGGCGGTTACGTGACTGTGTGTGTGGGGGAGTCGGGAGGATGAGGGGAGCGTGCTAGGTTCGTGACGGGGTTGTTTCCTGTTTTCTTAGGGGTAGTGCCGAATAGATTTACTTTAATTATAGATTTAGTTGGATGAGTGTATTTTATAATTCTTTTGCTGTCATGTGTGTAGGAAGAAAGGGGGGAGGTGTTCTTCCTCTTAGGTCTTGTGGTCTTGACCACCAGTTCTGTGGGGGGATGGGCTGCCATTTTATTCTTGGGAGTCTGAGGTGTCAGGGGAAGATTGGGTTTGGTTCGGGGTTTTGTGGTCCGGGAGGTCATCGTAGTCGTGCGGGAAAAGTCAGGTGTTGGCAAGGTCAAGGTGGAGGGGCCGGGAGGTTTTGGACTGATTACTCTGGGGGGTGAGATAGAAGTAGATTGGTGAGATAAGTCAGGTGTGGGCATGACAGAAGTGGAGGGGCAGACGGAGATTGCAGTGGTTTCTCTGGGGGGAGGGGGTGGCATGCTGGTCCGGTCGGAGATGGGGGCAGTGGGGAAGATGAGGTCGGGACCGGTTCTGAAGGAATCAGGAATGAGTATGGTAGGGAGGCCGTTCGCCTTCAAACCATCAGTTGCTAGCTTCAGAAAAAGAGACCTGTTTCCGTTGCTTAGCGTATGTGCCAGAAGTATGATGGTGGTGATTTTTGCATTCATGTCGGGGGATGGTATGGGGGCGGTCACGTTGTTGGTCCAGCAAGTGCGGGTGGGGAGGGTCGTGGCAGTAGGGAGTGAGTGGTGGGGAGGTGGAGGTAGTGCTGTGGGAGGTGCTGTAGGAGGTGAAGGTTGGCGGGGAGGGAGTGGTGTTGTGCTATTGTTGAGCCTGATTTTGCATTTGTTGCTGATGGCAGCGTGAGGGCCTTTACAATTGCAGCATTTAGTTACCGTGGCAGTACAGTTTCGGTATGAGTGGCCTTGATTGGCACACTTTGAGCAAGTTATTGTGTTACTGCATCTGTTGGTGTTGTGGCCGAATTGGTAACAGTTGAAGCATTGGTGGACCTGTATAAAGTGTTGGAATTCTATGTCTCTTGAAGGGATAATATTGCTGCCGATTTTTATTCCGTATGATTTTAATGTTATGGCGTCAGTTTGAGTAGCCGTAGTGATTTTTAACATCGGGAGAGTTCCCATCCGGGCTGCATATGTCATTTGGGGGGTGTTTTGTGAATTTAGTTCAGTCAATAGGTTTGGGTTGTCCAGTATATGAGGGATAATTTTCCTACATATGAGGGTGCACTTTGCCCGGTATTCTGGTGAGCTCAGGACTGTTAGGCCATTGTTTTTTAGTTTGTTGTACATTGCTGGGGAGTGGAACAGGTCGGCATCTTCATCAGTTTGCACAAATATCTTGATAGTGTCGTCATTAGTGAAGGATCGGATCTGAAATATACATGTCAGCTGGAAAATGAGCGAGGCGAGGTCCGTGCACGGTTGGATGTTTCGGTCCACTTTAATTTTAATGGAAGGCATGTCGAATGTTTGAAATGGAGATTTATGAAGATCTCCCCTAAAAGTCCCTAATTTCCTGCGCCCCTCACGTAGGGGAGACCCTGCACTATCACAGAGGTCCCCAGGCGAATTGGCAGGCTGTGCTGTCCCTCCACCCTTCACACAAACCCGCACTAGCGAGGTGTGGGGACAGAGGGCGTTTCCGGACGAATACTCCCCTGTACGTCAGCTGACAGGGGAATAGGTCCTTTCACGACACGGAAGATAAAGGTTAAAGTCGAAGAAAAAGGTCTGAAAACTTACTGAAGACTCTTTCTTCACACCAAGCCCCTCAGCAGCATCGGGGTTCCTAAGGGAGGTCCGATACTGTGGGAGAGGCTCAATGTGTCAATCGAATCAACAGAATTGTCAGAAGGAAAATGAGGATAGGAGCTGGGGTTTTCCAGGGTACGTGGGAAGGTGGGATTGGTCCAGTACTAGCCAATCAGCTTGACTGATCCTTCTCCGCTTCCACTTCGTTCTGCGCTGGCTCTTACTGCTCCTGATTTCGACTGCTCCCGACTGCGACTGGCGTGTGTGTGTGCACTTGGGGGAAGAAGAAGAAGAAAAATGCTAGTGACAGGGGGGAAGGAGGTTCAGAGGAAGAGTAAAGAGAGGATGGAAATGAATTTTAGAAGGAGAGAACAGGTGCAGTGGCTAAACACCGCTTGCGTGAGGGGGTAGGCAAATGCCCTGATGGTGCAACAATCACAATCAGGACGAGGCAGAGGGAGGGTGGGAGCAGGTCCGGGCAAGCAAAGGGCCAACTTGGGTGCCCATGGTTGTCGTCTAGCCCAGGCAGTGTTATCAGAGGGGAGGAAGAACCGCCCCGCCACGGCTGCCACTTGGGGGCCAGGCATGGCCGTATTTATACAATTTACGAGGATCAGGATTTGGGGTGAGCGTAGCGAGAGGACCAATCACAGCGGCTTAAGCATAAGGTGTGAAACGCTCTGATCCTGAACCAGAGGTTGAAGGTCGAGATTAGGTCGACGATCGTACCCCTACGTCCTCTGCATAGACCTAGTCTCTCGGCGTAGCTGGCTGTACGCTGATTGGCTGGTAGGCGCGCGGCCGGAGCTCAGTTGGGAGTTGTAGGGGAGAGGAGCCACTACAGGATAAAGCGCTTATACTCACGTGTACGCAGACGGGTCCAGAACTGACGACAACGTTGGAGCCGGTATCTGGAGCAGAGACGGGGAGTGGAGCTCCCGCCTGCCGCAGCATACAACCATATTCACTGCATAGATGTTTGCAATAAATAAAGCCATTGACATTGCAATAACAAGCGATGTCAATGATGTTGCTATCATTTCAGATTCTATGTCAACTCTTAAAGCAATTCAAGGTGGTGACACTACCAGCAATGAGATACAGGGCAAAATTATTAATAAACTACATGAGTGTGCCAAGAATATTGTGCTGATATGGGTGCCTGGGCATTGCAACATTCGGGGCAATGAACAGGCAGACAAACTAGCAAAAGCGACTGTGGGTCTCAGGGAGACAACCAATGTACCCTGGGAGCGTCAGTCGTGTCTCTCCTTGGGGAAGACATATACAACAGGGAAGTGGCAACTTGATTGGACGAGGTTAGATCTTCGCAACAACTGGAAGACTAACATAGGAAACTGGCTTTCAGCATACAGAAAGAATAGGAGGGAAGAGGTGGTTCTCGTCAGACTAAGGTTAAATTGTACCAATTTGACCCACCTAAAAGCTTACTTAGACAGCTCCTTTCCGCCTATCTGTGCCACGTGCAACAAAATTATTTCCATTCGACACATTCTGACGGAGTGCAGACAGTACGAACCAGAACGCCGGCAGCTGGTGATGCTAGCTGCCAAGCGAGGCTTCGTGCTGACTGTACCCAATTTATTGCAAGATGATGTCACCATAAGTGATGCTGTAAAAATCTTCCTCAAGGAGACTATAGTGGACATCTCCCCTACAACTGCGTATCCGCATTCCAATGCGACAGCATCCTAGCAACCAAACAAGCGGCCCAGGGGGGGGCGTCACCAGATGCCACAGTATCCTAGCAACCAGCCACCTGCTACGTCTTCCCTAGCAACGTAGTCAAGAAACCAGCGAGTTCCCACGGATTTACTTCCGGCTGCTGTGTATATAAGCTCTGTCTCTCCATTGAGATTCACTCTGGCCTCGGTTCCTGAACACGCAACACCTCCTCCTCCGCCGCTGCCTGGCGGCCCTCGCTTCTCCTCCGCCTGCCTGGCGGCCCTCGCTCCCGCCGGCGAGCATGGCAACCCACCAGCTGTCCTTCTCTGAGCGTTCTCACCAACCAGCTCTCTTATTCTACTCTGCGTTCCTGAACACGCAACACCTCCTCCAAGCAAGCTCCTCGCTGTCCAGCTCTCATTCAACCTGGAGGCCAGCAACAGGCAACATCTTCTCTAACGAAGCTCCTGCACATCTACCTCCTTCAGCACGCTACTCACCGAACGTGTCTACTGAGCAGCTCCTCACCACACGGCATCTCCAGCACCAGACTGTCTACCATATAACTTATATTATCTAAGAAAACCACCACCTTAGAGTTTCCATCCATCCATCCTGAGTGCTAGACAACATAATATCACGAAACCCTACAAGACCCTTCTTATCGGCATGTTGTGAAAGACACACGCATGAACGCTTTTTATAATATGTATGTAACCATGCCTTAAATAAAATAAAAATTAATAAAACAAAAATTAAAACATACAACATCAGAGACATATCACAAACCTTTCCATTACATACAACACGCACATATACCAAGTAAAACTGACACCTACCAACACATATCCAAACAAAAAGACACGGGCTACAGAAAAAAAAAATTAAAAAAATAAATAAAAAATCACAGAGAAACTTGTCACCTGACCGGCCATTTCATCTGACTGTCAGTAACTCACCATCATATCACTCACTCATACAATAATTCATCCCAAATAAAACAACAAGAAGAAAGAAGAAACCAAAATACCAAGGACAAGAAGAACACAAGAATAACAAGAAAAGAAGAAACAAGAACATCAGATTAGTTGTAGCAAGAAAGAAGACCAAGAATAGAAGAAGAAACCTCAAGAAGAAGAAAGAAGACATCAGCTCCGGCCTAAATAGCCTAAAGGCGAAGTGGCCAGCAATCCCCAAGCCTAACCTAACCTAACCGGGGAACTCATTCTACACTCGGCTACCGGACCAGCAACATCTCTCAACAGCTCCTCACCACCCAGCTTCCTCAGAAACCTCCTCGCCCAACAGGACCTCTGACCAAGCTACTCCTCACCTAGTCACTCCTAAGCACTGCACTGTACAACAATATATATACAGAAAGCGCATAGTGAGTTTCTATTCTACCTCATTCCTGAGTGTGAGATATCTACATGCACGTACGTTTGTGTGCCCATGCAAAGAGAAAATAGACAACTAAAGAGAATTGACAACTGGCCACATACAGTACGCTACAGTATCACTGTCAGGATAATTATTAAACAAACCAAAGGTAACATTTTTATAATAATAAACTATTCATTGTTGTTTAAGGTCATGAGAAGTTTCCAAATATTCGTATATTTGTTTAAATAATGAAGAAAATTTGATGTGAGGATCTTGTGGCAGCTGTGGTTGTAGTTGAGTTGCCAAGTCATTAATATAATTTCTTCATTATTTAAGCAAATATACGAAAATTTTGAAACTTTTCCTGACCTTAAATAACAATGAATAGTTTATTATTATAAAAATTCTACCTTTGCTTTCTTTAATAATAATTATACTGACAGTGATAGAACCGAAGACAGCTCCACCAATCACAATCAACTTTACATACAGCCTTCCTTTACCAAGTATTGCCAGGTAAAATTGTGAGCACGAGACCCAGGTCGAGGTCGGTGCATCTTTGGCTGACTGTACTATCGTGCACCAAAGTCGTGTCCACTACCCATCCACAGTGAGGATTCGAATAGCCTTGAGTCTGAAGTTTCGAAACAGCTGGGGGAAATGCTATGGTCAGCCAACAGATGTCGCCCACTGTAGTGTGTGTGTGGGGGGGGGGGGGGGAATAGAAAAGGTGGGGGTTAGTCTAGTAACAGGTTGTGTGTAGGTGGAGCATAACATCGTGAATTCCGCAATCACTGATAACAATAAGAATGTCATGAACATAGTTAATATTATTAAGCATGGTGAGAGATGTGTAACTGGTAAATAAAAGCACTACAACGACCATATCTCTGCCGTTCATGGCTACGACGGTGTGACTGATGGGCACACAAGTTGTTACCAAGGTTGGCGCCACCCACACCAGGGGAAGGAAGTGATGTCGAACACTGAAACATGCCGAGGTATCATTCCTACCATCGTCGTCACCAACAGGTAAGTCACATTAATTTGTCAGCATAGCCCATGTCGTCCATATACTGTGGGGGTTTTTGGAGGTTTGGTTCACACTCAGGATGGGATGGAGAAAGGAAACTCACAATGTGCTCTCTATATACATGTTGTATTGGATGTACAATGCAGCTTGGTGCTGGGAAGGCAGCATGGTTACAAGCGTGATGTAGAGAGAGCTGGTTGGTGAGGACGCTCAGAGAAGGACAGCTTGTGGGTCGCCATGCTCGCCGGCGGGAGTGAGGGCCGCCAGGCAAGCGGAGGAGGAGCGAGGGCCGCCAGGCAGCGGCGGAGGAGGAGGTGTTGCTGGCTGCCGCTGTAGGTAGAAAGAGAGGGATCACGACAAGGTCAGGTCTTAAATAGCGGGGGTAGGCGTGGCTTAGTAGTTGACCCCCGCTCCGTGATGTATGGCGGCGCTGGTTGACCTAGACCACGAGGCATACACTGGGGAATTGGTGGGGTCGGCTACTCAGCGACAAACAGTGTTTGTAGGGGAGAATTCCACTACAATACTCCCCCTTCCCTCCAGGCCGTGTATGAGACTTGTTGTCTGCAGAGTTGCTTAGCACATGTGAGGCAGAACGGGCTGTGCATGCCTCATGTGAGACAACGGCAATGGCGTGGATGAGCCTGTCGCTGGATACAACTGTCTATATACACACTATCTGTGGGAGAAGAGAGGGAGAAAAAGGGTGTGTGGAGGCCATGAATGTTGTGCTTTCCTCACGGCAGGTACAGAGTAATAATAATAATAATAATAATAATAATAATAATAATTAACGGTTTATTGAAAGAGCTTGGCTGCCAGAAGGCTGAAAATATACAGTTACATATTTGGGGAATGGGTTTCGAATTACAAATAATATACAAGTAACATAAGTGATACAAATAAGATATATAATAACTAGATGGGGAAAAGCTCAAACTACAGCTCATTTCAACATAGTGCAAGGAGTAGTGTTTACTGGGAGTGAATACACTGGTTTATTACAAGTTATTGATAATTTTTACAATGGTTGGGACTGGGCTATTCTTATATGCGGTTGTGGTGTCGAACAGCAATTCTCGGGCTAGGGATCTCAGGTGGTAGTAGGAGCCGGTGTCGAGGATGGTGTAGAAGCTTCTTACCAAATTTGCAGATGAGGTCGTGGTGATGGTCAGTGAGAGTCGAAAGGGTCAGGGTGTTGAGCGCTTCTTGATATGTGGAGTAGGAAGGGGAGAGAATAATCTTGCATGCCCTCTTTTGCACTTTTTCTAGGTGTTTACGTTGTGTGGCATTTAGGGAAGAAGACCAGGTGGGGGAGGCATAGGTGAGCTTGGGAAGTATGAATGTTGTGTAAACACTGAGGAGCTCGGGTGCAGGAACTCCGAGGGACTTGAGTCGGCGGAGGAGGTGGAGACGGAAACTGGAGGATTTGACAACTTCACTGACGTGTGGTTTCCAATTTAGTTTGTTGTCTATGGTGACGCCGAGGAGCTTCGTGGAATCTACAACCTGGAGTGTGTTCGGACCTAGAGTAATGGAAGGAGGTGGGACAATGTCGGAGGAGAGGTTGATGTGCATAACCATGGTCTTGGTATGGTTGATGGTGACATGGTTGTTGGTGGCCCAGTTTTGGAGACTGTTCAATAAATCCTGAAGGGCGGTATTGTTGGGAGCAGAATTGTTGATGCTGATCCCAATGGTGGCGTCATCGACATATTTCCAGGGGTTTCTCTTAGGGCATCATTGATGAGCATAAGGAAGCAGAGTGGTCCCATCTTGGTGCCTTGGGGGACGCCACAGGTGAGTGACTGAAAGGTGGAGACAGCCCCTCGGACGCGTACAGCTTGGCGTCGGTCACCGAGGAAGTCTGTAAACCATGATATAAGACTTCTCCGAAGCCCGAGGTCAATAGCTTTGTTGATGATTATATTGTGGTCGACTAGGTCGAATGCTTTAGTGAAATCAATGAAGGCGACAGCTACAGACGTTTTTCGTTTCTCGAGATGGCGGTATATGTAATCGAGAAAGCTGACAAGACAGTGAGTGGTGGAGGAAGTTTTCATGTTGCCAAATTGCTGAGGGTCTACGACTCCTGCAATATCAGCATAAGCCCAGTCGAACACAAACCTTTCACAGATTAGGCTGGGTATTGGGGTGAATGCAATAGGTCGTAGCTGATTTAAGGATTGTGGGCTGGTTGACTTGGGCACTGGTGATACATAAGAGGTCTTCCAGTCAGCTGGGCATCTGGCTTGACTGAGAGAAGCATTGATGATGGAGCATAGGGGTTTAGCAAGCTCCGGGGAGAACTCCTTGAAGAGTTTCATTGGTAAGTCAATGGGGGTGGTAGAGCGTTTTAATTTTAGTTTGTCCAGGCGTTTTGCTACTTCAAATTCTTCTACTAAGTCAGTGGGAAGGGGGGCTGGTAGGTAAGCAGGGAGAGTGGTTGTGTCAAGCCGGGGGAGCGTCTGGCATATAGTAGCGAAATGGTTATTTGTTTGCTCAGCTGCGTCAACATTAGTGAGATGGCTAAGGAAGGGGAGGGGGTGTATTGTTTAGTCCACAGAGTTCTTTAAGCTTACCATACCATTGACTGATGTTGGTCTGCTTCAGGTGTTGTAATTTGGTTGGGTAGTGGGACTTCTTTGCAGTGCGTATTTCGCTGATGACTCGGTTGCAAAGGGACCTGTAGTGGATGTGGTCATTGAGATGAAAGGCTCTGTCTCTCTGTTGCATAAGTCTTTTGATCCGAGGTGTGATCCAGGGCAAGTCAGCTGGGTGAGATCTGACGGACTTCTCGGGGAAGAAGTGGTGGTGAGCTTCCGTTGTGGTGTTGGCATAATTTATCCATTTGGTTTCCACGTCATCCACGCTAAGTACTTCAGTCCAGGGATGGTGAACTATCCACTGCCCGAAGAGGCGCACTGCAGAATCAGTAATCGGCCTGTAGGTCTTGATGTAGGGTCTCTGTACTTGAGTGGGAGTGACAGCTGGGGACCAGAGCACTGATAAGTGTGTGCTACACCCGATAGGAGGCATTGGTTGAGGTGGTTGGTACTGGTCCGCTAAGTCAGTTAAGATAAGGTCAAGGGTATTTTGACCGTGTGTGGGGAAGGTCACAACTTGTGATAGTGATAGCTGGTCCTGGATATCAGTGGTGTCAATTTCATTAAAATCCCCACATAATACTAACTTGGCACATGGGTACCTAACTCTGAGGTGGTAATGAGATGATTGATAAGAGTGTTTCTGGTGGGTGAGCGAGGCGGATGGTATGCCACACAGATTATGATGGAAGAAGTGTGGCGCGGGTGGGCTGGTGGCACAACACGTACCCATAATGCTTCCACATCTGCTGGGACTTGAACATCCAGGCGTGACGGGCGTAGGTCATCTTGACAGAAGAGGGCAACGCCCCCTCTGCGTCTATGTGAACGAAGGTGATGAAAGAGTTGATATCCCTCAATATGACACGTTTCAGGCACAATTTGCCAAGCCTCACATATGGCAACGACGCTCGCGGCGGCTGACCTGACTGTAGTTGCCAGCTCGTCGAACTTGTTAGCTAGGGAAGTGACGTTGGATAGCAGCAGAGACGGGAGATCATACCATATCCGTGGAACTTCAGTGTAGCGGTACGGTCTGTCAGGGGTGGGTTTCTCCGGTTTCCTAGTGGAGGTTACGGTTCTAATGGACTTATGTGTATGACGGCCTTGTCTGCGGCTACGTGCGTGGAATATGTTCAGTGACTTGAGTCGCGCGATAACACTGCCATCAGGATAACCGTTCCCACGCTTTAGATGGTACAGAGTGCATCGGGAGTAAGTGATTGGTGGCCATCTGTTGATATCTGTTGTGGGCGGATGGAAGTGTTTGTCACTGACAGCACTTTGACGGCCACTGACACTGGTAGACATCTGTGAATATTTGTCAGTCGTAAAGACTGTGGGTCTTTGTCCCTGGTGCTTGGGGTCGCCGACACAGTTTTCACGATATATGTAAACACCACGGTGGTCCTTGTCACTGGCACTTTAAAGGTGACCGATAAAGTGCCCACTGTCTGACTTTTCCTTGGGTCAGATGCGCCTGCTGGGGTGTGTGGGCCTGGGTCAGGAGCAGGGGCTGCGTCAACAGAAGCGGATGAGGGCTCGTGACAGCAACTGAGTCCATGACAGCAGCAGGGTGCAGGACATTAGCAGGGAGGACCTGAGGGAGAAAAGAGGGGTGTGTGGGTCCGCACTCAGGATCAGGGGCCGCATCAGGGGCGGCAGGGGTTACTGCTGGGCCGGGGTCGGCGTCTGAGGCAAGACGGGTGTGCTGGGGTCGGTAGGACGTGGTGCTTGGGGCAGGAAGAGGAGCTGGTGTCTGCTTAGAGTAGCAGAGCTGCTCTAGGGTGTCTAACCTGCGGTGTAGAGACAGTAGTTGTAGAGCCGATGAGAGCTGTTTCTGTGTGGATAAGCCAGTCTTCCATGTTGCTTGAAGACTGGGAGCGTGATCAGTTTCTCCTCCATCCTGTGTGAGTGCGAATCTCCGGGAGTCACCATTTGTGGGGTTCAGGATGTTTGGTTCTCACTCAGGATGGAATGGAGAAAGGAAACTCACAATGTGCTCTCTATACTCATGTTGTATTGGATGTACAATGCAGCTTGGTGCTGGGAAGGCAGCATGGTTACAAGCGTGATGTAGAGAGAGCTGGTTGGTGAGGACACTCAGAGAAGGACAGCTTGTGGGTCGCCATGCTCGCCGGCGGGAGTGAGGGCCGCCAGGCAAGCGGAGGAGGAGCGAGGGCCGCCAGGCAGCGGCGGAGGAGGAGGTGTTGCTGGCTGCGGCTGTAGGTAGAAAGAGAGGGATCACGATGAGGTCAGGTCTTAAATAGCGGGGGTAGGCGTGGCTTAGTAGTTGACCCCCGCTCCGTGATGTATGGCGGCGCTGGTTGACCTAGACCACGAGGCATACACTGGGGAATTGGTGGGATCGGCTACTCAGCGACAAACAGCGTTTGTAGGGGAGAATTCCACTGCAATACTATTGCAGGGTGTGCCATGAGTGACAACAGATATTTGTAGAGGTGAAAGAATATGTGATATTGAGTTGAAAATCTTCTATACACATAAGCATTTTTCGGTTTGTTTTAGGCGTGAGGTGGGTTGTAAAAATTACGCAAGGCAAAAATTTTGCCATGTTATATTTTATTTTTCTTACCAATTGCAGCCATACTGTGTGCTGTTGTAATCCTTATTGGTGGATTGCATAAGGCCTATTAATAGCGTGAAAACCCGTTTGAAAATACTGTAATGTTCCATAACTTGCATTAAACAACATCATACATTCTCCAGTTCCAACTCTGCGCCTAGCCTCCCCCCCCCCCCCCCCCCCCGCCTCTACCCACCCAACTACTAAACCTCATAATTTGAGCATGGTGGGTTACCACACCTAAACACTAATCGACTTCTTATTCTCTCCCCACACTCCCCCTCTACCATCCCCCCACTCCACTCCTCCCTCCCCCCTCCTCCCTCCCCCACCTCTTCCCTTCCATCCCATCACAATACCTTCCCCTGCATTCCCCAACCCCCCTCCCCCTATTCTACCCATGGCGACGAATTGGACTACTGTAATGAACACTCACAGAACCGACAACATGGCTCCTCCCCCTTGTATTTAGAGTTAAAACCTTTACAACAAAGGTCAATCCCACGTAACTTGAGCCGGATTAAGATATGTGGAAAAAAACAAGCAACACCCATGGCCACCCCCCTACCCCAACCTAAAATCATAGCCACCACGTCTCTATCTCCATCCATTTCCCTCTTTCTATAATAAAAAGTGCAACCCTACTCAGAAAAAATAATGAATGGGCCCTCCAAACAAATTAAAGATGAGCTGCACCCCACCCAAATAGGGATGGGCCCTCCATTTCCTTTCTCCTTCGTTTCTCCACATCCTTTCCACCCTCCCATCGCCCCAGTCACCCCAACCTACCACCCAATACCATGCAGTGGGCAGAAGACCACACACTATCTCTCCTCCTAAAAGTTTGTTCCGTTTAACCCACATTCTTTCACTACTAAACCTTCTTCCCCCTTTCCTATATTTTGCTATCGTTATCTCCCGCCTCGACTCTGCCATTTGTAATGGTTGCCTTGCGTAATTTGTAAAATCCACCTCACAGCTAAACATAAACCGAAAAATCCATATATGAATAGAAAACGTTTTTATATAACGAAACCTAACGTAATGTAACCTATTACAGTTATATGTAATCTGAACGAACATATCATAGTTGAAAATTGTCAAAGAAATATGTAAAGCAGTGGAAAACCATATATTTTGATAATCGGCGAGGCTAACTAACTATAAACAATTAATATTTGACGATTGGCAAAAGTTCTGGGAAAATGAACCAACAAGTCATAAGCTAAAAATGATCAAATCATCAGTTTATCCTTGGTCACCACCAAAACAATCCTCTCGATATCACGAAACTATTCTGAATCGTCTAAGAATTGGGCATACGCAATTGACGCATGGCCAACTCATGTCTTCTCCTAATGGAGCCCTACCTATACTGTATGCTCCAACTGCCGAACACAAATAACAGTCCAACATATTTTCATTGAATGCTCTATTTATAATCGGTATCGAACAATGTGCTTCACTAACCCTACAATGTAAGATATTTTAGCAGAGACCCCAAAATTTTCTCTAAGTTCAGTTTTGACCTTTTAGAAACACTGTAATCTCCTCCAAACAATATAACACTAAATTATAGAAACACAAATATGTGTTAACTAATCCCTCTGGCCAGCCCAAGGAGAGACTCAAATGGGTGTCAGTGGTCTGGTTAAACTAAATCTTGATGATGATGATGATGAATATCGGCGAATGTTCACTCTACAGTCGCAGGGGTGGTGGTGGAGGTTTGGGGGGGGGGGGGGGAGGATCCACTTGCAGTTCACTATGAATACATGAAATAGGAAGGGTTTCTTGGGCAGTTGATCCAAAAAGATTTACCAAAACGTTATGTCAGAGTAATAATAGTTAACCTAGGTGTTACTAATACCATTAATTCACTCTAGTATATAAAAGCCTGCATCAGTTACCACAACATAATATTACTCTGCCATTTCCAATATACCTGCAGGACGAGCAAATTCGTCAGCAGTGATTGCCGAGCCAGGCCAAATCATCGGGATGTGGAGAGCCGGGGAAACTGTGCCGAACATTGCTCTCGAAGTGGGGAGCAGCACCAAGACGATTAGGAGGTGGATCCACCGGTGGGAGGAAGAGGGCTCAGTGGAGATGAAACCTCGAAGTGGGAGGCCACGAGTAACGTTGGCAAGGATGGATGCCATGATCGTGGCAGCTGCAACGGCATATCCAATGCGAACATCAGTGGAGCATACAAGAAATCTGGGCCTCAACTGCCATCACATGACGACGAGACGCCGACTTCATGAAGCTGGGATCGACTGCCATATTCCAGCTCACAAAGGGTGGCTTACACCTACTCACAAGGAGTGTCGACTTGGCTTTGCATTGGAACACCTTTCACATAGAGAAGAATACTGGAGAACCATTATATTTACCGATGAAACAGTGTTCAGGTCAGTGGGAGCCGAAGCAAGGCAGTGCTGGCGGCCCCCCAACACACGCTACCATGAGAAACACATTTACAACATCGCACAGTGAGTGGTAAGGTGTCAGTGTCATTTTGGGGGTGGATGTGGGCACATGGGCCAGGTGAACTGGTCAAGATCAATGGCCGTTTCACTGGTGAGCAGTATGTAGACATCTTGGAGTAAGTACTAATTCCTACAGTCCGGGCTATGGCAGTTTCAGCCCCCCCCCCCCCCCACACTATCAGGCTGGTTCATGACAACAGTCCCATTCATACCAGCAACATAGTGAAGGACTACCTCCAGGATCACCCTGAAATTGAGGTCATCGACTGGCCAACACTAGGATGTGATATTAATCCGATTGAACATATTTGGGCTATGATGAAATGTGATTGGGATATTGGGGAGCAACGAACCTGTGCAGCAATAGAGGCCAAAGCTTACGACGTGTGGGAGAGTATACGTCGACGACCAGCGGTGTGCCTGAAGCTGGTCAACTCCATCCCTAATCGCCTTGATGAAGTCCTGAATGCAATAGGTGACTGGACCAAATACTAAGATGTGTGTATTGGTGTATTGTTTGGATTTTAGTATTGTTTGTAAATACAATTAATATATATTAACTCACCTACAGTGTTATCTTAAATCCAAGTCCTTAATAATGTCTTAAACTATATCACATGGAAAACATAACAAAGTAACTTAACAGCCACAAATTATGTATTGTGTGGTATACAATGATCTGTATGACACGTCGTGGAATGTGTTGTCATATAACACAATATAATTATATAGTTACAATTGCTACCATCATTGAAATGCTTGTAGGGTTTCGTGATATTATGTTGTCTAGCACTCAGGATGGATGGATGGAAACTCTAAGGTGGTGGTTTTCTTATATAATATAAGTTATATGAAAGACAGTCTGGTGCTGGAGATGCCGTGTGGTGAGGAGCTGCTCAGTAGACACGTTCGGTGAGTAGCGTGCTGAAGGAGGTAGCTGTGCAGGAGCTTCGTTAGAGGAGATGTTGCCTGTTGCTGGCCTCCAGGTTGAATGAGAGCTGGACAGCAAGGAGCTTGCTTGGAGGAGGTGTTGCGTGTTCAGGAACCGAGGGCAGAATGAATCTCAATGGAGAGACAGAGCTTATATACACAGCCGCCGGAAGTAAATCCGTGGGAACTCGCCGGTTTCTTGACTCCGTTGCTCGGGAAGACGTAGCAGGTGGCTGGTTGCTAGGATACTGTGGCATCTGGTGACGCCCCCCCCCCCCCCTGGGCCGCTCGTTTGGTTGCTAGGGTACTGCCGCATTGGAATGCGGATATGCAGTTGTAGGGGAGACGTCCACTACATGCTCATGATGTTCAGCACACAATATTAACGGTAACTGAGCACACTCCAAAATATATGAAGCTTGCATATTGTGGTGGGGTTCTTTAAACACTGGAACTTGGAAGAATTGGGACAGTCACCTAGAGTAAGTCTGAATACTATTTTACAATACTTATAACTTTTTCACTCCACTCTTTTTAACATAAGTATATAATTATATACTGTAATATTGCATATTATCACAATTATTTATTAAGCAAAGGATGGGTGGAATATAAACAAATATTACCATAATCTCTTTGTCGGAATAACAACAAAATTGTGACGTGGTCGCTGAGTAAAACTAGCTGATACTTGCATATTTCACTTTTATCCTAATTATAATCCATTCTTTAAAGTATCATTGTAACCTGAGTGGCAATAAGCACCCAGGGCACTGCACCTGTTCCATGAATTCGCAACCATAAAGAAACAGCTGTAAGACAAAACGTAGTTAAAAAGGCAGCTTGAAATTATGGTGGTATCAATAATAAATAAACCTGCCTCTCATCCAGCCCCCACCTCCTCTACCCCCCCCCCCCCCACACACACACACACTACAGTGGGCAACATCTGTTGGCCGACCATTGCATTTCCCCCCAGCTGATTCGAAACTTCAGATTCAAGGCTATTCGAATCCTCACTGTGGACGGGTAGTGGACACGACTTTTGTGCACGATAGTACCTCTGTTCTTACAGTGTAGTGGATTTCTCCCCTACAAACGCTGTTTGTCGCTGAGTAGCCGACCCTGCGAATTCCACAGTGTATGCCTCGTGGTCTAGGTCAACCAGCGCCGCCCACGGAGCGGGAGTCAACTATCTACCCACGCCCACCTCCGCTATAAAAGACCTGACCTCGTGGTAACCTGTCTCTTTCTATCTACACCAACCAGCCAGCAACACCTCCTCCTCCTCCGCCTGCCTGGTGGTCGTCGCTCCCGCCGGCGAGCATGGCGACCCAAAGCTGTCCTCCTCTGAGCATCCTCATCAACCAACTCTCTTCTTCTAGCTACAGCAGCAGCCAGCAAACCTCCTCCTCCTACGCCTGCCTGGCGGTCCTCGCTCCCGCCAGCGAGCTTGGCGACCCACAAGCTGTCCTCCTCTGAGCACCCTCACCAACCAACTCTCTTCTTCTAGCTACTGCCGCAGCAAGCAACACCTCCTCCTCCTCCTCCTCCTCAGCCGCTGCCTGGCGGCCCTCGCTCCCGCCGGCGAGCATGGCGACCCACAAGCTGTCCTCCTCTGAGCATCCTCACCAACCAGCTCTCTCTATATCACGCTTGTAACCACGCTGCCATTTCCCAGCACCAAGCTGCACTGTACATCCAATACAACATGTATACAGAGAGCACATTGTGAGTTTCCTTTCTCCATCCCATCCTGAGTGTGAACCAAACCACCCATACCCCACAACAGCACCAAAGCCTCTTTCAATTCATTCACTTGTTATACTTAAGAACAGACTGAGTTTTCCTTCACTAAATGTTATTAAGATTTGTCAAAGTTGTGAAAAAAATTTCAGGAACAATGTCACTTCTCTGACTTCTAACCCATATGACAAAATAGTTTCCTACTAAAAGTGGAAAATCGTTAATTAGTAACTCATAAATAATTTTTTCAGAGCTTCTTCCTCACATGGCTGACACATACCCATTAAGCAATCTTCTTTATCCATTGATCAAAGCATCTCTGAAATCTACCTTGAAGTAAGGTATTCCTATGCAGGAAAACAATACACGTTTAATCTACACACACAAAAAAATGTAAAAGTCGCCAAACCCATAACAAGTTGGTTTTGTTCAGTGGATTGTAGGAAATGTATGCAATGCTTGTCATGAAAAGTATTGCATTATCATATTATTTCATAAATTGTGTATAATTTAGTCTTTAATGCAAGGTGTCTCATTAAATACACTACATACAATAATTGTATTACAAAACTGACAATTTTATTTGCCAGTAATGAAAGGTGAAAAATTAAAGTCAAATTGCTTGTACTGGTGCTCACACCCTACCCCCTAACAATATGGCGGCTTCACTCCCCGCTGGGCAGCGCGGGGTGATTGCTGCCTCCACCTGTATTAAACTCCCTTGGTCACACTAGAGTTTCAACCCAGAATAAATCCACCATAGCGTTAATTTTCAACTGACTCATTAAGTTGTCTCCACAGCGACAACTTATTTGTTGTTGAAAGAGGGACGATGCGAAGAGTTTGAAAATCTATGGCTACGATGGGTTGAAATTTGCTATAGTCTATTGTGTATATAAAATTTACACAGTTTTAATTTGTTCTCATTTATGTTAAGATGTACAAAAAAATATAAAAACTATTTCAATAAAAAACATGAGCAAAAAGGTCATCGTAAATAAAAAGTAATAAGAATACATACGATGGGAATTTCATTCAAAACTTGAGTACTCGCTTCACTTTTGTAAACAAACATCGCCAGGATGCTACAAGTTTATTTTTGGTCCTCTTAAACAGGCCCACACCTCACTGAAGCAGTTAATGCTGCCATACTATAGAAACATAAAATGAAGCCATCCTGCTCGCCAACTGAGCTCAAACTAGCCGCACAAGCTGTACACCTAGCCAATAGCTCCTTTTGCCAGTGTATGAAACTTACTGTTGACTTATTGCCTGTGGATAAAATGCTATCATCGATTTATTGCATGGAAAACTATAATGTGACCATAGCTCCTCTCCTCTGGCTTTTTAGCTAATAAAAACTATTGATTTGTTTTATACCACTAGGAAGGTCTCCTTTGATCCCATTCTTGGTGATGGGTTGGTCCTTTACCAAAATGAGGTATGAGCGACCTCTCGCCCCCATAGGCTATTAACAACTTCTTCTGCTCCCCCATTAATTAGTTTAGTCGCGGTCTGACCACGCAAGGGGATAGACGTGTGCCCATAGGCGCTCCTGTCCTCCCGATCGTCACACAAAGGCCACCTCAGTCACTACCTACCCCTTCGCCGGCAAGTGTTGCCAGCGATAGGGGGGGGGGGGGGGGCAGGGTCGACGTAAACGCCCCAGAAGAGGTGTCCCCTCTCTCATGGATACATAAAGTTCTGATACGGATAGTCATACTGCATCCCACACCCTGCAAGAGTGAGACCTCAGTGATAGTGACAATAACAGTAATGTTTCTACGTGAAACACTTGCTGGAGTGGCAACACCAATGCCACAGGCAGCGAGCTTCCCCTCGCCACCCTCCCCTCTGCCAACCAACAAAGTAAGCTGAATCTGCACTTCCCCCAAGGACTTAGTGAAAACCGTCGAGGAATGGTTTAATTGGACAAAACACGGTAAGAACCGTAACTTTATCAAGTGTTAGACTCCTGAGGTCTATGAAACACTGAGTACGGTTAGGTTTGATGGGATTGTCCTTGAGCACCCCCCCCCCCCTTCCCAGTAGATGCTGATGAATGTTGCCACATCCTAGTTAAACAATTCCCCCTATACCCTGAAGTCAAAGATGCTCGTGACTTTAATCCATACAGTATACCTGTACTCAATATACGTCGACACTACCGGGAGAAGACCCACAGGCAGCTGTCATAGTTAAATGGAAGTAAAGGGAGTGTCCAACCACTGTGAGGCTGACCCAGTCCTCCCTCCACTGTACAGTGGTCCCTCGGTTAACGAGCACAATCCGTTCTAGAAGGTTGCTTGTTAACCGAAACCATTGTTTCAATGGGTTTTTGGGTAATTGGTTCCAGCTCACCGAAAATTGCCTAAATTCACCAAAAAAGGTAGAAAAGTACAATTACTTTGAGGTGTGTATGTAGAAGGCTCCTGGATGATGTTGATGATGGGAGTTAGAATGGGGGTGGAGAAGGGAGAAGAGAAGGCATTGGGGGTGGAAGAGAAGTCACCCCATGGCACCATTTCACCCATAAAATTTTAGTTCTCTTGGTGTAATTCAAGATTATTTTCTTTAAATCAACAACTGCACTGCATTATATATTGTCAATATGTAAAATAAATTTCAAAATGACCAATAATTTGCTTGCAAACACAAAAAAAGCATTTAGTTGAAGAGAGTCTTGTAGGGGTATCGAGATATTAATGTTGTCTAGCACTCAGGATGGAAGGAAACTCTAATGTGGTTTTCTTGTATAATATAAGTTATATGATAGACAGTCTGGTGCTGGAGGTGCCGTGTGGTGAGGAGCTGGTCAGTAGAGACGTTCGGGGAGTAGCGTGTTGTAGGAGGTAGATGTGCAGGAGCTTCGTTAGAGAAGATGTTGCCTGTTGCTGGCCTCCTGGTTGAATGAATGCTGGACAGCTAGGAGCTTGCTGGGAGGAGGTGTTGCGTGTTCAGGAAGATGGGCCAGAATGAGAGTTGGTTGGTGAGGAAGCTCAGAGGACAGCTGGTGGGTCGCCATGCTCGCTGGCGGGAGCGAGGACCGCCAGGCAGGCGAGGAGAAGCGAAGGGAGCCAGGCAGCGACGGAGGAGGAGGTGTTGCTTGTTCAAGAAGAATGGCCAGAATGAATCTCAATGGAGAGACAGAGCTTATAATATACCCAGCAGCAGCCGCCAGTCCTCTATGAATCATGTTGGGAAAACCCAGAAAGTCGCTGGTGAATAGTTTCGTTGTTAGGATACGGTAACATCTGGTTGGTTGCTAGGGAAGGCGGTAGCAGCTTGGTGACGCCGCTACGCAGTTGTAAGCAGTTGTAGGGGAGACGTCCACTACAATACTCCCCCTTCCCTCCAGGCGGTGTAGGAGACTTGTTGTTTGTAGAGTTGCTTAGCACATGTGAGGCAGACCGGGCGGTGCATGCTTCATGTGAGACAACGGCGATGGCGTGATGAGCCGATCGCTGAAATACAACTGTCTAGATACACACTATCTGTGGGAGAAGGGAGAAAAAGGGTGTGTGGAGGCGATGATTGGTGTGCTTCCCTCACGACAGGTACAGGGTCGTCAGATGCGCCTGCTGGGGTGTGTGTGGGCCTGGGTCAGGAGCAGGGGCTGCGTCAGCAGAAGCGGATTAGGGCTCATGACAGCAGCTGGGTCCACGACAGCAGCAGGGTGCAGGACATTAGCAGGGAGTACCTGAGGGAGGAAAGAGGGTGTGTGTGGGTCCGGATTCAGGAACAGAGGCCGCGTCAGGGGTTGTTGCTGGGCCGGGGTCGGCGTCTGAGGCAGGACGGGTGTGCTGGGGTCGGTAGGATGTGGTGCTTGGGGCAGGAAGAGGAGCCGGTGTCTGCTTGAAGACTGGGAGCATGATCAGTGTCTCCTCCATCCTGTGCGAGTGCTAATCTCCGGGAGTCACCATTGTAGGGGTATCGAGATATTAATGTTGTCTAGCACTCAGGATGGAAGGAAACTCTAATGTGGTTTTCTTGTATAATATAAGTTATATGATGGACAGTCTGGTGCTGGAGGTGCCGTGTGGTGAGGAGCTGGTCAGTAGAGACGTTCGGGGAGTAGCGTGTTGTAGGAGGTAGATGTGCAGGAGCTTCGTTAGAGAAGATGTTGCCTGTTGCTGGCCTCCTGGTTGAATGAATGCTGGACAGCTAGGAGCTTGCTGGGAGGAGGTGTTGCGTGTTCAGGAAGATGGGCCAGAATGAGAGTTGGTTGGTGAGGAAGCTCAGAGGACAGCTGGTGGGTCGCCATGCTCGCTGGTGGGAGCGAGGACCGCCAGGCAGGCGAGGAGAAGCGAAGGGAGCCAGGCAGCGACGGAGGAGGAGGTGTTGCTTGTTCAAGAAGAATGGTCAGAATGAATCTCAATGGAGAGACAGAGCTTATATACCCAGCAGCAGCCGCCAGTCCTCTATGAATCATGTTGGGAAAACCCAGAAAGTCGCCGGTGAATAGTTTCGTTGCTAGGATACGGTAACATCTGGTTGGTTGCTAGGGAAGGGGGTAGCAGCTTGGTGACGCCGCTACGCAGTTGTAAGCAGTTGTAGGGGGGACGTCCACTACAGTCTCAAGCAAGATGCTACCTCCACTGAAAAGACAAAGACTGACGCCTGTATGCTGTGTTGGCAGGCTGGATGGCGTGCCACAAACTAGTGACCCTACCTTCAATTATGTTCAATAATGGGCTGCATTTGAAAAAAAAAATTCATGAGGTGCGGGATTTCTTAGCTGATTCTTTATGTATTTTGCGTGCTGATTCCCAAAATGCCATTCATTTTGCCCAATCAGGTCAGATTTTTATGCTATGGGAATTAGGAAAAAATCGAAATTCTTAAATATGATGTCAAAATTTTTATGCAAAATATATCATAAGAAATGTAACCACAACACATAGGACCAAAATATGTCAACTACATAGATGCCTTTACAGTTAGACATGCATAAATGGCTGTCACAGAGAATTTCTTTGGTGGTTGGTGTCTGGGGCGTCCCGTTTCAGACACCAACAGTAGTCAGCGAGCATGTTGATATCCCAGCGACCCTGGTACCGCTCCTCCATTACACGAATATCTTGATGGAAGCGTTCTCCTTGTTCCTCACTCGCATCACCACAGTTCTCTGGAAAGTAGTCCAAGTGGGAGCTGAGGAAGTGCATCTTGATGGACATGCGTGCACCAAGAACTTTGTAGCTCAGAAGTAGGTCCTCAACAACTCGTTCATACTCTGGACTTCTGTAGTTGCCAAGAAAATTGGAGACAATAGACTTAAAGGCATGCCAGGCTTTCTTGTCACTTACATCCATGCTGCAATCAAACTTGTGATCTTTGAAAAGCTCTCTGATCTGAGGGCCATCAAAAATTCCTGCATTCAGCTTTGCCTCACTGACTTTTGGAAATTTTTCTTTCAGAAAATTGAAAGCGTGGCTTTTTTTGTCCAGTGCCTTTACAAAGTTTTTGAACAAACCGAGCTTGATGTGCAGTGGCGGAAGAAGAATGTTCTGCGGATTCACCAGAGCATGGGCAACAACATTGTGAGAACCTGGAGTATGTCCACTTCTTGCAGGCCAGTCACATTGCATGTACTGCTGCTTGTCTGCTCGACTATCCCACAGACAGAGGAAACATGGAAACTTGGTGTAACCACCTTGTAGGCCCAGCACCATGGACACAACCTATGGAAAAAACAGATTAAAAATATGTTTAGCTGAATAGTTTTATTATTAAAAAATATTAACACTTCATAATATGACAGTATGTCGGCAGACATAATTACCTATTAGAAAAACTGTCAACAAAATATCAATTTTTGAAAGCAACTGTTTTTGGTGTATTAAATTACCTTCAAGTCTCCACAGATCTTCCAATTGTGGAGAGAGAGAGAGAGAGACGCACACACTCCCACTTTCTTGAAGTCTCGAGAGACACTGACTGAGGGTCTAGACTTTAGAGGCACATCGGGGTGGTTGCTAGTACATGCCATGTACCACCAGATGAAAAAGAAACTTAATTGTGAAAAAATATATGTAAAAAAAAACACGGATATATACTCTTTTCCTTTGCGTCATGGCGGACATTTAAATGGCCGGCGAGCACGTGGGTGTATTTAAATGCATCGTAAGGGCATTAAAACTGACAGAAACCTTTTCTGTGAGGCTTGCCAATGTCTCGGATGATTTTTTTAATGAACGAATATGAGGACCCCATTTTGAGCGAAAAATGCCAATATTTTACCTGAATCTCCGCTTAAAATACTATAGCACAAAATTCTGACCTGATTGAGCAATATGGATAACATTTTTGAGATCAGCATGCAAAATACACCCAGAAAAGCTTAATAATACACAAACCTCAAAAACTATGCAGGGCAGTGTATAATTGTTTAAATGACTAAAAAAAATTAATATTAAACTTTTAAAATGATTGAATTGTATAAACTTCTTGATATTTACTAAAAGGGGTAAGGAGTTTAAGCCCTAGAACCGATTACTGTATTGGCAGACCAATACTACAGCTGGTGGACCGCCAAATGCAAGCTAAAACATGTGGAGGTCAGCTCGTAAGAAACTCGTTAATCGAGGGATTGCTCGTTAACCGAAGTTACGAATCTTATGGAAGGTAATTCGTTAACCAAGGGACCATTATATGCAGAACCCTTTTACCCCAGACCTGCTTTTTGTCAACTGCTCCCATTGGGGTCACACCTTCACCACCTGTTGCAGACGTGATCATCCCAGACGTCGCTTCTGTTCACGTAACCATCATTCCTACATCTGTGCCCAGAAATTCAAAGACCACCTCAATGGGGTGTTGTAATTGTTGTGGCTGGCACAATGCTGACTCATGGCAATGTCCTCAAACGTCCGCCTGTCCCAGGGGAAAAGCCTCCCCGAAGGTTGGGTCTACCCCAACCTCCTCCTGCATCCCCTCCTGTCTCAAGCAATGCCTCCTTCAATAACACCAGCCCCTGCCTGGCTGCAACACAGCAGTCCTGGCCATCTCCTAACTCAACTACTACTGGGCCTCCTCGCCGTCTCTACTCTAATGCTGTCAGGCCTTATGCTCCCACCAGCACTCCCCCCCACCACAACACATCATATCCCTCTTTCATGAGTTTACCAACGTGTTGAAAAACTTTGATACACTCTGTACCGCCATCTCTGACCTACACCAACTACCCCTGCCTTCATCTGCTACCCGTTCTACCCCCCCTCTTCTGGTTTGACACAAGCTGATAGCCCGTGACCCCCCCATGCTCAAGGCCTACTCCACCGCCGCCTGGCATCACTGCTGGCGTGGCACCTACCGAGCCTGCCCCATGCCACGTCCCACCCCATCACCACGATAAGTGGTGCCTCATTCTGTCCACCCACTGCAAGCTGCGCCTGCTCTTGTCTCTGAGCTGTCTCTACCAGGGCCCCCAATTAGACCCGAGGACACCACCCCCGACTCCCTGTTCCCCACCGGCACTTGGGGCCCATCCACTCAAGTTCTCTGCATCAATTGAACACTATGCAAGACATGCTAGTCACGCAGTGGTTCCCAAACTTTTTCTGATCATTACCTACTTTTCATATATGATCCTTATTCATGCCCCCCCCCCCCCCTCTCCCAATCCATCTCTCTGGCTGGCTCAGCTGCTGACTGGCTGTTCTAGTGGTGGGGGGGCTTGGGATTTTTATGTGTACATAGCCTCAGCTTATGGCCCCTAGTTTGGGAACCACTGTGCTAGTGGATTACGTATCTATGCCAAGGAGGATGTCCCCTACCAACCTCGCCCTTGAGCAGACACTTCCGACACCACAATCACACTAAAAGGTATGTCCCTCAATATTGTCAATGTGCCTCCCTCCACCTCTACTGTACCTGTCCTACCACAACATATCACTCCCAGCCTCCTTGTGGGGGGACCTCAATGCCCGACACCCCCATCTGTGCTCCCAGGGGCTCTAGCCAAACTCCCAGGTTAACTCCTGACTGACTTTCTTACCTACAAACCACTGATGACCGTTACCAACACCTCTTCTCTCCCTGACCAGATATCCCTCCTCCAAGAGACAGGCCTGACACTTGACATTATTAGGGACCTGCCACACATTGCCAGAGATAAATTATACAGGAAATTTTCCCCCCACACTCTCGTCATGCTATCACTTTATGTAACTTGCTGACAAAACCCATGACCCTTCAGGCTTTTACGCTCTTAATGCGCGAGTCATGAAGGCAAGCATGAACTACACATGCTTCCGAGATGGGCAGTTAACGTTTTTGCGCTTCACCTTGCACAAGATGACAAGGGGGTGCCCCATAGACTAGCCTCCTAGGAAGAAAAAATAAATAAAATAAATCAATAGTTTTCTGACGAGCAAAGGTTTAGGACATCCATTCTTAACTACCTGGTCTAAAAATTTCAATGAAAATATTTTGTAATTACATTGGTCCCTCGGTTAATGAGCACAATCCATTCTAGAAAGTTGCTCGTTAACCGAAACCATTGTTTCAATGGGTTTTTGGGTAATTGGTTCCAGCTCACCGAAAATTGCCTAAATTCAACAAAAAAGGTAGAAAAATACACTTACTTTGAGGTGTGTATGTTGAAGGCTCCTGGATGATGATGATAATGGGAATTAGAATAGGGGTGGAAGAGAAGAGAGAAAAGAAGTCACCCCATTTCACCCATAAAATTTTAGTTCTCTTCGTGTAATTTAAGATTACTTTTCTTTAAATCAACACTGCACTGCATTATATATTATCAATATGTAAAATAAATTTCAAATGACCAATAATTGGCTTGCAAAAAAAAAAAGCATTTAGTCGAGTCTCAGGCAAGATGTTACCTCCACTGAAAAGACAGAGAGACTGACGCCTGTAAAGTGTGTTGAGAGGCTGGATGGCACACATAAAACTAGATTCATTACCTTCAATTATGTTCAATAATTGTTAAAATGACTAAAAATTTTAATACATGGTGTGAAACTTTTAAAATTATTGAATAGCTTAAACTTCTTGATATTTGCTAAAATGGTAAGGAATTTAAGCCCTAGAACTGATTACTGTATTGGCGGACTAATACTACAGCTGGTGGACCACCAAATGCAAGCGAAAATAAGTTCAGGTCGGCTCGTAAGAAACTCGTTAATCGAGGGATTGCTCATTAACCGAAGTTAAGAATCTTATGGAAGGTAACTCAACCGAGGGACCACTGTACATTTTTATTCAATTACAATTACTTCAATCTCTTACCTCTACCAAACAGTGAAGATCCCACTCAGACGGCTGGAGTCTATGCTCCTTACTTCTCTATTGTATACAATGCTTAGCTATCTACAGTATATCAGCAAATCATCATTTCACAGCCATTTTCCATGCTTGCATGGATACAGCCATGATAGCAGAGGGTATTTCAATGTACATTCTCTTGAAGCCTCCTCCATGTTATTCTCCTCCCCTTTACATTAAATCTCCTGCATCTCTAGACCCAATTGACTTCCTTTTTCGCCACATAGCTAAACCATCTCAGCATGCCTTTACATAAATCAGCCAATACTCTAGGCACCCAACCACAACTTTGAAGCTTCCATCTTTCAACTTCATGATACAAGACACTTTCCTGCCTTAGATATGAAAAACTTTAAAGGTTCTTCTTACCAACTTATGGTTATTGCAATCCTATGCAACTTAAGATTTCAGCATCCTTACTTAAAACCAAATTATATAAAGGAAAGTTGCAATGCATTTTTTAAAACCTTCCAAAATGGTAGCCTGCTATTGCTGAGACCTAGTTTCAGAAGGGCCAGTTACATTGGCAGTAAAATTTTACAAAGGACAATTGAAAAAAACATCTTAAAATCATTTATTTAATACAAAAGCACACCACATGAATGGTTTGACATTTAAAATAACTTCATTTGTGAAATGACCTTAAACTTAAAAAAAATTGTACTTCATGAAATCAGAAAAGATAAGGAAGGTGAGAAATCATTCAAACACAATAACAGCAAATGATTAAATTTCCAGGAATACCTTGATCATATTTCTGAAACCCTTATGTAATTCTGATCAAATAAAATTTATCATATTTAGGCATACCATAGGTTTCACCTTGGAATAGAAATACAGGTCCTTTATGACTGAGACAATCTCCCTTAAACCAGAGAAAACTATACAGTAAACAAAACTTAACAATTCTCATTTGTAGGACAATCCAAAACAAAATTATCATAAACTGATTTCAGAACTACAATAGAAACCCAATCATCAAATTGGCTTTAATTCTGCAATCAAACATTCATTTAGCTGAGAAGGGTATATAAAAAAAGAAAAATATAAGACAAAATAAAAAAATGTCCATTCAATTTCAACAATTCCCAGGGTCTTGCAATCCAAATTCCATCTTCATGTAGTTCCCTCAGCTGTGGAGGTCCAAACATCTAGTATTCTTGAGACTGGCTCTTAAGCTTGCCTACCTTGGTCTCGGACTTCTTTGGTAAAAGCACAGCCTGGATGTTTGGCAGCACTCCTCCCTTGTTAACAGATACACATGTTAATGAAAATATTATAAAATTTTGCAAACAATTACCGAACCACCACCTCAGCCATGGTCCACCAAAAATAGACAATATTCCACATATATAATCTCCATGTTAGCTGGAATAATTGGTACACAGCAGTTCTGCGTTAGGTCGATTTTCTCATCTGCATAATTTTTCTGCGTACTATGGAAAGTTTTATGAGAGACTAAACTACAGTAATATCTCCGTTAGCCTTAAACCCGGAATTGAAATTTGCTCGGATTTTTTTCCGAGAAAATTCCAAAATTCCAGGTTTGGGAACAAATTATTATGTTAAAAATCAGGAGCATATGCAGGGGGGGGGGGGGGGGGTGTGTGTGTATTAGTTCTGGAGTTGGGTTCAAATGCCGATAATGAAATAATGCGCAATTACTGTACTGGAAAATCTGAGAAAATCACTCCAACCTTTCTGTTCAGGACCTGGGGACAAGGGTTCCTGGTGCTATGAAAGACTGCATCATGTTTAGCTGCAGTTGACAGTGATAACGATTAATGGGATGAATTTTGTTTTAGGCTTAAACTTTTCTTGTAAAAAATGTTACAGACTTGACTTGCATTGCTGATGTCCTTGCAATGTAGTGAATAATTTGAATATAAACATCTCATAGTTTGCACAAGAGAATTTTTTTAGTCCCTTAGCATAGTACAGTGAGTACAAAATGAGTACAGTAATATGTTGCTCAAAATTATAGCCTTTTCACAGGGAAAAGTGTATAACTAGCCTCGGTGGTCAGGATATTTGGTATCGAATGTTAGAGTATTTCAAATAAATTCATTTAGTTCTGTACATAGACTTGGGGAGAGACACTAATAATTTGAGCTTATAATACCAGTACCCTTCATGTAAAGTAAAATACTCTTTAACACAAGGTTTATAATGAATGCTGTGAGGTAGGGAGGGAGAAGAAAAAGGACCCATTGAGGGATAAATGTGACCCACACATCACACCCCCTACATAACACACACTCCAACAACCACCCACCCCCAAGCACCAAACATCACCCACACCACCAATCCCCCCCCCCCCCTCCAAAATCACACTCTCACCCATTCCAAACTACTACCTCTGTTAATTTTCAAGAGAAAAACATCACCAAAGGAAAAACTGCCAAATGGAATTCATGTCATTGTGCAACCCAAGGGATGGATGGATGAAGAAGGTGTCAAGGTAAGGTTGGATTAAGTGTGGTCCAAGCGTCCTGCTACAAAGAAATTCACTGCTAGTATGGGATCAGTTTAGTGCTCACAGGAATGAAAACACCAAAAGGCTAGCAAAGGGGGTCAACACACAGCTAGCAATAATTCCTGGTGGCCTGACTTACGAGTTACAGCCGCTAGATGTCAGCATTAAGCAGCCCTTTAAGAATAACATGAGGGAGCAATGGAATAAATGGATGACAGAGGGGAATCATGATATGAAGCCGACTGGAAGGATGAAACGTCCATCAATATCTAAAGTGTGTGAATAGGTGCTGAAGTCATGGTGTGATATTATAACTAAAGTTATCGTTAAGTCTCAAAAAATGTGGTGTCAGTAATGCTATATGGATGGCACTGAAGACAACTTGTTGTACGAGACTGACAGTAGTGATGATGATATTTCCTCCCGTGATGATTCCAAGCTTGGTGATGAATCCAACAGTGACGAGTTCTCAGGATTTAAAGATGAATAAAATGCTTTTGACTGTTTTACTGGACATGATATTTAGAGATTTACAGTTTTTTGTGATTTTTATTGCTTGCTTTCCAAAAATTTTAATTCAACTGATTTTTACCAAGTTGCTTTTTTACTTTAATTTTATTTAAATAAAGATTTTTTTTCTTTAGACGTTGATATACAGTACATATTTACATTTGCTTACCTTCTACTGATGGAAAATATTTCTCGTCACAGTCATACAGACAAAATCAAAAGAAAGAATGTAAACACTACAGCCCGCTAGATGCAGAGGTGACCAGGTGTATAAAATGAGTGCTGTATTAAAGATTGCCACTTCTTATACAGATTTTTTTAAATTGATGAATATGATGACTGATAAGCAGTTCTAAGAGATGATATTCAAAGAGGTATGTGTGCCTGTGCCAAAAGGGCTGTATATCAAGCAACGGTTTCACTGGTGTCAGTTAGTAAGTATAAAAAGTTTTTCCTAAAATTACATTTCCAAAACCAGGGTGCGTCTTCCACAATGTAGCGTCTTTTACGCCGCAAAATACGGTTGTGTCTCAAGAATGAATGGCTCTCTGTCCTAGCTGTGAAAATGCCGACAACTTTGAAACTACCAGCAGACATTCTTGGGTACACCCAGGGTGCCATCCTTGAATAATAAAAAGACGACCAAAAAAAAAAAAAAAAATCCTGCAAACTTGGGGGGCGGCGGCGGCGGCTGTAATGTGCAATTTCTCTTATCCCCGAGAAAATTTTCCTGGTACCTGGAAAATTCCAGGTGTAGTGATGGGTTGTCAAACCACAGCTTACATCTCAGAAACAGTCCAGACCTGACCCGACATTAGGGGGGTCAAATGTAAGGGTACCCCTGGCAGCCACTCAAGGAGCCACAAATCAATCAGCATCCCTCCCATGTCACAAGGCCCCAACAAACATGTAAGAAGCCACCTGCCGACTCTCTCCCAATATACACAACAACCTACATCGCAGAAGTAGTCCAGACCTGACCTTACATTAGCGAGGTCAAATGTAAAGAGGACCCCTCGCAGCCCAGGTCGAGGGATCCAAATCACGGTCACACGGCCCCACAAACGATGTTAACAAGCACCCAGTCATCAGAAGATGCCTTGAAAATATACAACAACTTAAAGTTCCGAAAAAGTTCAGACCTGACCTTACATTAGCGAGGTTAAATGTAAGGAGACCCCCCACCCCCCCATCAGCTCAACCTGACGGCTCGTCTCCCAATATATAGGACGTCGTAGCCCTCTCTCACGAGACAGTCGGGGAGAGAGACACACAGGGATCAGAGGAGGAGGTCCACCACAGCACAGCCCAGTCCCGCTCACGGGAGGAGTCACGCAAGACCTCCCTCCGGACACACCGGTGCCCAGCTAAGCAGTCTCCTACAGAGACAACCCAGGACCACCTGCTAGGCCTTCCCCAGGTCACGTGAGTTTTTGTCAGAGCTTTCCATGGGATGAGTTACTTACGTAGGAAGCGTATTAATTGCATGTTCGTGTCCAAGAATCAGTGTCTAGTAACGTAATATGATGTCCTAGTAACGTAATGTGATGTCCTAGTAACGTAAATATAATGTCCTAGTAACTTCGATAGGTGTTATTAATGTGTCATTGTCATAATTAATAAACAGTTGTAACGATGCGGTGTTTGAGAAGTCGTCCTTAAGAACATAATAGATGTGTATTGACATACAAGATAAGATAAGTGTATTGACAGTGTAAATAACTAACATGGCCACGCTACCAAATTCTTCCTCTCTTACTAAATATTCTCTATACTTTCTACTCTTAAAACCCTTCATTATACAGGGATGAGGGATTTTTCCCGACCTTGAGAGTTGTCCCGTTGCCCAGAAATGCTCTGCATCAATTGTTCCAGCTAGCGGAGATATCATTTTATTCCTAATACCTAACTATGACTGTATAGTTTGCAAGTTTTACTAGAGTCTTTCTAAAACTCGAACATGTAACTTGGTACAGTAAAAAGATTAAGAATAAAATGAGCAGAAATGGGAAAGTCTCTCCTGAAAGAAAAGAAAAGAAAAAGTTTTGAAGGCACAATGAAAGACAAAGACAAGAATACAGAGAAACAGAACATATACGTATTACACGAGTGCTAAGAACAGTTGAAAGTTTACAGGAGTGCCAAAAAACTACTACTCAAGTAAAAAGAAAACTGAAGTAGCATTAGGTACCTGAGCAATGGTGACTCCTGACAGAAGTTTATTAAGTTCTTCATCATTGCGGATAGCAAGCTGCAGATGCCGTGGGATGATGCGACTTTTCTTGTTGTCTCGTGCAGCATTACCTGTCAATTACTCGCTTTAATCATATGTAAAAACTGTTGTCTGAAGACAACATCGCTTCTATATGTATAGTAAATAAATAAACAAATAAATAAATAAATAAGTTAATACCTGTTGGGGACTTAAAATGACATGGGTATTGCAGGCTTTTTTTTGTCACCACTGCAGAAAAGCTAATAATAGGGGTCAACAACCCTCACCACAAACATTTAATAATGAAGCAGCTGGAATCACATCTGTACCATCTGAATGTTACCAAACTGTTAATAGCTCTTTCAAAGGATACCCAAATTATTCCCATTCATCCATTTGACCAAATAAAAGGTTGGTTATTATTGCTACTAATGCAGTACAAAGTATGTATTACCTGTGCAAAAATAAAAAGCCCATCAATGGGAATGGGAAAAGACATCTTTAAAACAAAGCTGATCCAGGATAATTTTGTCTTGAGGGTCCCTTATAGGCTAGTGGTTGTATTGAGTTTTTTTTTCTGTGTTGGGTTTTATTGGTGAATATTTTGACTGCAGAGATTATGTTGAGAAATGTGGGAAAAATCTTAAGATTTTAGAAGACGAAGACAAAGAAAGAAGAAGGAAGCAAAAAGAAGGATGAAGAAGCAAGAAGGAAGGAAGAAAGAAGAAAAGAAGATAGTAGATGTGTGTGTGTATGTGGATGGGTGGTGTTGGGGGGTGTGTGTGTGGATGGGTGGTGTTGGAGGGGTGTGTGTGTGGATGGGTGGTGTTGGGGGGGTGTGTGTGGATGGGTGGTGTTGGAGGGGGGGTGTGTGTGTGTGGATGGGTGGTGTTGGGGTGTGTGTGGATGGGTGGTGTTGGGGTGTGTGTGGAAGGGTGGTGTTGGGGGGTTGGTGTGTGGGGGGGGGGGTGTTGGGGGGGTTGGTGTTGGGGGGGTGGTGTTGGGGGGGGTTGGTGTTGGGGGGGGTGTGGTGTTGGGGGGGTTGGTGTTGGGGGGGGTTGGTGTGTGTGGGGGGTTGGTGTTGGGGGGGTTCGTGTAGGGGGGGTTGGTGTTGGGGGGGGTTGGTGTGGGGGGGGTTGGTGTGGGGGGGGTTGGTGTGGTGGGGGATGGTGCGGGGGGGGGTTGGTGTAGGGGGGGGGTTGGTGTAGGGGGGGGTTGGTGTAGGGGGGGTTGGGGTTGGGGGGGGTGGTGTTGGGGGGGTTGGTGTTGGGGGGGGTTGGTGTTGGGGGGGGTTGGTGTTGGGGGTGTTGGTGTTGGGGGGGGTTGGTGTTGGGGGGGGTTGGTTTTGGGGGGGGTTGGTTTTGGGGGGGGTTGGTGTTGGGGGGGGTTGGTTTTGGGGGGGTGTTGGGTGGTGGGGGGGGGTGGTGTTGGGGGGGTGGTGTTGGGGGGGGTGGTGTTGGGGGGGGTGGTGTGGGGGGTGGTGTTGGGGGGGGTTGTGTGGGTGGGTTGGTGTGGGGGGGTTGGTGTGGGGGGTGGTGTTGGGGGGGTTGGTGTTGGGGGGGTGGTGTGGGTGGGTTGGTGTTGGGGGGGGTGTGTGGGGGGGTTGGTGTGGGGGGGTGGTGTGGGGGGTGGTGTGGGGGGGTGTGTAGGGGGGGTGTGTGGGGGGGTTGGTGTGGGGGGGTGGTGTGGGGGGTGGTGTGGGGGGGTGTGTTGGGTGGTGTTGGGGGGGGGTGTGGTGTGGTGTTGGGGGGGTGGTGTGGGGGGGTGGTGTTGGGGGGGGGGTGTGGGTGGTGTTGGGGTGGGGTGTGTGGGTGGGGTTGGGGGGGGTGTGTGGGTGGGGTTGGAGGGGATGTGTGGGTGGCGTTGGGGGGGGGGTGTGTGGGTGGTGTTGGGGGTGTGTGTGGGTGGTGTTGGGGGGGTGTGTGGGTGGTGTTGGGGGGGTGTTTGGGTGGTGTTGGGGGGGGTGTGTGGGTGGTGTTGGGGGGGGTGTGTGGGTGGTGTTGGGGGGGGGTGTGGTGGGTGGTGTTGGGGGGGGTGTGTGTGGGTGGTGTTGGGGGGGGGTGTGTGTGGGTGGTGTTGGGGGGGGGGTGTGTGGGTGGTGTTGGGGGGGGGTGTGTGGGTGGTGTTGGGGGGGGTGTGTGGGTGGTGTTGGGGGGGGTGTGTGGGTGGTGTTGGGGGGGGGTGTGTGGGTGGGGTTGGGGGGGGTGTGTGGGTTGTGTTGGGGGGGGTGTGTGGGGGGTGTTGGGGGGGGGGTGTGTGGGTGGGTTGGGGGGGGGTGTGTGGGTGGTGTTGGGGGGGGGTGTGTGGGTGGTGGTGGGGGGGGGGTGTGTGGGTGGTGTTGGGGGGGGGGTGTGGGTGGTGTGGGGGGGGGGGTGTGGGTGGTGTTGGGGGGGGGGTGTGGGTGGTGTTGGGGGGGGGGTGTGGGTGGTGTTGGGGGGGGGGGGTGTGTGGGTGGTGTTGGGGGGGGGGTGTGTGGGTGGTGGTGGGGGGGGGGGGTGGGGGTGGTGTTGGGGGGGGTGTGGGGTGGTGTTGGGGGGGGTGTGTGGGTGGTGTTGGGGGGGTGTGTGGGTGGTGTTGGGGGGGTGTGTGGGTGGTGTTGGGGTGGTGTGTGGGTGGTGTTGGGGGGGTGTGTGGGTGGTGTTGGGGGGGGTGTGTGGGGGGTGTTGGGGGGGGTGGGGGTGGTGTTGGGGGGGGGTGGGGGTGGTGTTGGGGGGGGGGTGTGTGGGTGGTGTTGGGGGGGGGGGGTGTGGGGTGGTGTGGGGGGGGTGTGTGGGTGGGTTGGGGGGGGTGTGTGGGTGGTGTTGGGGGGGTGTGTGGGTGGTGTTGGGGGGGGTGTGTGGGTGGTGTTGGGGGGGGTGTGTGGGTGGTGTGGGGGGGTGTGTGGGTGGTGTTGGGGGGGGTGTGTGGGTGGTGTGGGGGGGGGTGTGTGGGTGGAGTTGGGGGGGGGTGTGTCGGTGGTGTTGGGGGGGGGGGTGTGTGGGTGGTGTTGGGGGGGGGGGGTGTGTGGGTGGTGTTGGGGGGGGGGGTGTGTGGGTGGTGTTGGGGGGGGGGGGTGGTGTGGGGGTGTGTGGGGGGGGGGGGTGTGTGGGTGGTGTTGGGGGGGTGTGGGGTGGTGTTGGGGGGGGTGTGGGTGGTGTTGGGGGGGGTGTGTGGGTGGTGTGGGGGGGGGGTGTGTGGGTGGTGTTGGGGGGGGGTGTGTGGGTGGTGTGGGGGGGGGGTGGTGGGTGGTGTTGGGGGGGGGTGTGTGGGTGGTGTTGGGGGGGGTGTGTGGGTGGTGTTGGGGGGGGTGTGTGGGTGGTGTTGGGGGGGTGTGTGGGTGGGTTGGGGGGGTGTGTGGGTGGTGTTGGGGGGGGTGTGTGGGTGGTGTTGGTGGGGGTGTGTGGGTGGTGTGGGGGGGGGTGTGTGGGTGGTGTTGGGGGGGGTGTGTGGGTGGTGTTGGAGGGGGTGTGTGGGTGGTGTTGGGGGGGGTGTGTGGGTGGTGTGGGGGGGGTGTGTGGGTGGTGTTGGGGGGGGTGTGGTGGGTGGTGTTGGGGGGGGGGGGGGGGTGGGTGGTGGGGGGGGGTGGTGTGGGTGGGGTTGGGGGGGGTGTGTGGGTGGTGTTGGGGGGTGTGTGGGTGGTGTTGGGGGGGGTGTGTGGGTGGTGTTGGGGGGGGGGGTGTGTGGGTGGTGTTGGGGGGGGGGTGTGGGGGTGGTGTTGGGGGGTGTGTGGGTGGTGTTGGGGGGGGGGGGGGTGGTGTTGGGGGGGGTGGGTGGGTGGGTGTGGGGGGGGTGTGGTGGGTGGTGTGGGGGGGGTGGGTGGGTGGTGTTGGGGGGTGGGGGGGTGTGGGTGGTGTTGGGGGGGGGGTGGGTGGGTGGTGTTGGGGGGGGGGGGGTGTGGGTGGTGTTGGGGGGGGGGGGGTGTGGGTGGTGTTGGGGGGGGGGGTGGGTGGTGGTGGTGGGTGGGGGGTGTGTGGGTGGTGTTGGGGGGGGGTGGGTGGGTGGTGTGGGGGGGGGTGTGTGGGTGGTGTTGGGGGGGGTGTGGGGTGGGTGGGGGGGTGGTGGGTGGTGTTGGGGGGGGTGGGGGTGGGTGGGGGGGGTGTTGGGGGGGTGTGTGGGTGGTGTTGGGGGGGGGGGTGGGTGGGTGGTGTTGGGGGGGGGTGTGTGGGTGGTGTTGGGGGGGGGTGTGGGTGGGTGGTGTTGGGGGGGGGGGTGGTGGGTGGTGTTGGGGGGGGGTGTGTGGGTGGTGTTGGGGGGGGGGGGGTGTGGGGTGGTGTTGGGGGGGGGGGGTGTGTGGGTGGTGTTGGGGGGGGTGTGTGGGTGGTGTGTGGGGGGGGGGTGTGTGGGTGGTGTGGGGGGGGGGGGTGTGGGGTGGTGTTGGGGGGGGGGTGTGGGTGGTGTTGGGGGGGGTGTGTGGGTGGCGTTGGGGGGGGGGTGTGTGGGTGGTGTTGGGGGGGGTGTGTGGGGTGGTGTTGGGGGGGTGTGTGGGGGTGGGTTGTGGGGGTGGTGTTGGGGGGGGGGTGGGTGGGTGGTGTGGGGGGTGGGTTGGGGGGGGGGGTGTGGGGGGTGTGGGGGGGTGGTGTGGGTGGTGTTGGGGGGTGGTGTGGGTGGGGGTGGTGGGTGGTGGGTGGGGGGGTGTGTGGGTGGTGTGGGGGGGGGGTGTGTGGGTGGTGTTGGGGGGGGGGGGGGTGTGTGGGTGGTGTTGGGGGGGGTGTGTGGGTGGTGTTGGGGGGGTGTGTGGGTGGTGTTGGGGGGGGGGTGTGTGGGTGGTGTTGGGGGGGGGTGTGTGGGTGGTGTTGGGGGGGGGTGTGTGGGTGGTGTTGGGGGGGGGTGTGTGGGTGGTGTTGGGGGGGTGTGTGGGTGGTGTTGGGGGGGGGTGTGTGGGTGGTGTTGGGGGGGGGGTGTGTGGGTGGTGTTGGGGGGGGTGTGTGGGTGGTGTTGGGGGTGGTGTGTGGGTGGTGTTGGGGGTGGTGGGGGGTGTGTGGGTGGTGTTGGGGGGGGTGTGGGGGTGGTGTTGGGGGGGTGTGTGGGTGGTGTGGGGGGGTGTGTGGGTGGTGTTGGGGGGTGTGTGGGTGGTGTTGGGGGGGGGGGGTGTGGGTGGTGTTGGGGGGGGGGGTGTGTGGGTGGTGTTGGGGGGGGGGTGTGGGTGGTGTTGGGGGGGTGTGTGGGTGGTGTTGGGGGGGTGTGTGGGTGGTGTTGGAGGGGGTGTGTGGGTGGTGTTGGGGGGGTGTGGGTGGGTTGGGGGTTATGTGTGGGTGGTGTTGGGGGTGGTGTTGGGGGGGGGGGGTGTGGGTGGTGTTGGGGGGGGTGGGGGGGGGGTGTGGGTGGTGTTGGGGGGGGTGTGTGGGTGGTGTTGGGGGGGGTGTGTGGGTGGTGTTGGGGGGGTGTGGGGTGGTGTTGGGGGGGTGTGGGGGTGGTGTTGGGGGGGTGTGTGGGTGGTGTTGGGGGGGTGTGTGGGTGGTGTTGGGGGGGGTGTGTGGGTGGTGTTGGGGGGGTGTGTGGGTGGTGTTGGGGGGGTGTGTGGGTGGTGTTGGGGGGGTGTGTGGGTGGTGTGGGGGGGGGGGGGGGTGTGGGTGGTGTTGGGGGGGGTGTGTGGGTGGTGTTGGGGGGGTGTGTGGGTGGTGTTGGGGGGGTGTGTGGGTGGTGTTGGGGGGGGTGTGTGGGTGGTGTTGGGGGGGGGTGTGTGGGTGGTGTTGGGGGGGTGTGTGGGTGGTGTTGGGGGGGTGTGTGGGTGGTGTTGGGGGGGGTGTGTGGGTGGTGTTGGGTGGGGTGTGTGGGTGGTGTTGGGGGGGGGTGTGTGGGTGGTGTTGGGGGGGGTGTGTGGGTGGTGTTGGGGGGGGTGTGTGGGTGGTGTTGGGGGGGGGGGGGTGTGGGTGGTGTTGGGGGGGGGGGGTGTGGGTGGTGTTGGGGGGGTGTGTGGGTGGTGTGTGGGTGGGTGTGTGGGTGGTGTTGGGTGGGGTGTGTGGGTGGTGTTGGGGGGGGTGTGTGGGTGGTGTTGGGGGGGGGTGTGTGGGTGGTGTTGGGGGGGGTGTGTGGGTGGTGTTTGGGGGGGGGGTGTGGGTGTTGTTGGGGGGGGTGTGTGGGTGGTGTTGGGGGGGGTGTTGGGGGGGTGTGTGGGTGGTGTTGGGGGGGGGGGTGTGGGTGGTGTTGGGGGGGGTTGTGTGGGTGGTGTTTGGGGGGGTGGGGTGGGTGGGGTGGTGTTGGGGGGGGTGGTGGGTGGGTGGTGTTGGGGGGGGGGTGTGTGGGTGGTGTTGGGGGGGGGGGGTGTGTGGGTGGTGTTGGGGGGGGGGGGGGGTGTGTGGGTGGTGTTGGGGGGGTGTGTGGGTGGTGTTGGGGGGGGTGTGTGGGTGGTGTTTGGGGGGGGGGGGGGGGTGGTTGTTTTTGGGGGGGGGGGTGTGTGGGTGGTGTTGGGGGGGGTGTGTGGGTGGTGTTGGGGGGGGGGTGTGTGGGTGGTGTTGGGGGGTGGTGTTGAGGGTGGTGTTGGGGGGGTGTGTGGGTGGTGTTGGGGGGTGGTGTTGGGGGGGTGTTGGGGGGGTGTGGGGGGTGGTGTTGGGGGGGGGTGTGTGGGTGGTGTTGGGGGGTGTGTGGGTGGTGTTGGGGGGTGGTGTGGGTGGGGGTGTGTGGGTGGTGTGGGGGGGGTGTGTGGGTGGTGTTGGGGGGGGGGTGTGTGGGTGGTGTTGGGGGGGGGGGGGGGTGTGTGGGTGGTGTTGGGGGGGGTGTGTGGGTGGTGTTGGGGGGGGGTGTGTGGGTGGTGTTGGGGGGGGGGTGTGTGGGTGGTGTTGGGGGGGGGGTGTGTGGGTGGTGTTGGGGGGGGTGTGTGGGTGGTGTTGGGGGGGGGTGTGTGGGTGGTGGTGGGGGGGTTGTGGGGGGGTGTTGGGGGGGGTGTGTGGGTGGTGTTGGGGGGGGGTGTGTGGGTGGGGGTGGGGGGGCTGTGTGCGTGGGGTGGGGGGGGGTGTGTGGGTGGTTGTTGGGGGTGGTGGGTGGTGGGTGGGCGGTGTGGGGGGGGTTGTGTGGGTGGTGTGGGGGGGGGGTGTGGGTGGTGTTGGTGGGGTGTGTGGGTGGTGTTGGGGGGGATGTGTGGGTGGTGTTGGGGGGGGGGGGGGTGTGGGTGGTGTTGGGGGGGGGGGGGGGTGTGTGGGTGGTGTTGGGGGGGGGGTGTGGGTGGTGTTGGGGGGGTGTGTGGGTGGTGTTGGGGGGGTGTGTGGGTGGTGTTGGGGGGGGTGTGTGGGTGGTGTTGGGGGGGTGTGTGGGTGGTGTTGGGGGGGGTGTGGGTGGTGTTGGGGTGGTGTTGGGGGGGGGGTGTGTGGGTGGTGTTGGGGGGGGTGTGTGTGGGTGGTGTTGGGGGGGTGTGTGTGTGGGTGGTGTTGGGGGGGGGTGTGGGTGGTGTTGGGGGGGGGTGTGTGTGGGTGGTGTTGGGGGGGGGTGTGTGGGTGGTGTTGGGGGGGTGTGTGTGGGTGGTGTTGGGGGGGGTGTGTGTGGGTGGTGTTGGGGGGGGGGTGTGTGTGGGTGGTGTTGGGGGGGTGTGTGTGTGGGTGGTGTTGGGGGGGTGTGTGTGTGGGTGGTGTTGGGGGGGGTGTGTGTGGGTGGTGTTGGGGGGGGTGTGTGTGGGTGGTGTTGGGGGGGAGTGTGTGTGGGTGGTGTTGGCGGGGATGTGTGGGTGGTGTTAGGGGGGGTGTGTGTGGGTGGTGTTGTGGGGGTGTGTGTGGGTGGTGTTGGGGGGGGGTGTGTGTGGGTGGTGTTGGGGGGGAGTGTGTGTGGGTGGTGTTGGGGGGGGGGTGTTTGGGTGGTGTTGGGGGGGGGGGTGTTTGGGTGGTGTTGGGGGGGGGGTGTTGGGTGGGGTTGGGGGGGGGGTGTGTGGGTGTTGTTGGGGGGGGGTGTTGGGTGGGTGTTGGGGGGGGGGGTGTGTGGGGGTGTTGGGGGGGGGTGTTTGGGTGGTGTTGGGGGGGGGTGTGTGGGTGGTGTTGGGGGGGGGGTGTTTGGGTGGTGTTGGGGGGGGGGTGTGTGGGTGGTGTTGGGGGGGGGTGTTTGGGTGGTGTTGGGGGGGGTGTTTGGGTGGTGTTGGGGGGGGGGGTGTTTGGGTGGTGTTGGGGGGGGGGGGTGTTGGGTGGTGTTGGGGGGGGGGTGTTGGGTGGTGTTGGGGGGGGGGGGTGTGGGTGGTTGGGGGGGTGGGTGGGTGGCGTTGGGGGGGGGTGTGTGGGTGGTGTTGGGGGGTTGTGTGGGTGGTGTTGGGGGGGGTGTGTGGGTGGTGTTGGGGGGGGTGTGTGGGTGGTGTTGGGGGGGTGTGTGGGTGGTGTTGGGGGGGGTGTGTGGGTGGTGTTGGGGGGGGTGTGTGGGTGGTGTTGGGGGGGTGTGTGGGTGGTGTTGGGGGGGGTGTGTGGGTGGTGTTGGGGGGGTGTGTGGGTGGTGTTGGGGGGGTGTGTGGGTGGTGTTGGGGGGGTGTGTGGGTGGTGTTGGGGGGGTGTGTGTGGGTGGTGTTGGGGGGGGGGGTGGGTGGTGTTGGGGGGGGGGTGTGTGGGTGGTGTTGGGGGGGGGGTGTGGGTGGTGTTGGGGGGGGGCTGTGTGGGTGGTGTTGGGGGGGGGGGGGTGTGGGTGGTGTTGGGGGGGGGGTGTGTGGGTGGTGTTGGGGGGGGGGGTGTGTGGGTGGTGTTGGGGGGGGGGGTGTGTGGGTGGTGTTGGGGGGGGGGGTGTGTGGGTGGTGTTGGGGGGGGGGGGGTGTGTGGGTGGTGTTGGGGGGGGGGTGTGGGTGGTGTTGGGGGGGGGGGGTGTGGGTGGTGTTGGGGGGGGGGGGTGTGGGTGGTGTGGGGGGGTGTGTGGGTGGTGATGGGGGAGGGGTGTGTGGGTGGTGTTGGGGGGGGGGGGGTGTGTGGGTGGTGGGGGGTTTGGGGGGGGGGGGGTGGTGTTGGTGGGGGGGTTTGTTGGTGGTGTTGGGGGGGGGTGTGTGGGTGGTGGTGGGGGGGGTGTGTGGGTGGTGGGGGGGGGGGTGTGTGGGTGGTGTTGGGGGGGGGTGTGTGGGTGGTGTTGGGGGGGGGTGTGTGGGTGGTGTTGGGGGGGGGGGGTGTGTGGGTGGTGTTGGGGGGGGGGGGGGTGTGTGGGTGGTGTTGGGGGGGGTGTGGGTGGTGTTGGGGGGGGGGGGGGGGGGGGGTGTGGGTGTTGGGGGGGGGGTGTGGGTGGTGTTGGGGGGGGGGGTGTGGGTGGTGTTGGGGGGGGGGGTGTGGGTGGTGTTGGGGGGGGGGGGTGTGGGTGGTGTTGGGGGGGGGTGTGGGTGGTGTTGGGGGGGGGGGTGTGGGTGGTGTTGGGGGGGGGGGGGTGTGGGTGGTGTTGGGGGGGGGGGTGTGTGGGTGGTGTTGGGGGGGGGGGGTGTGTGGGTGGTGTTGGGGGGGGGGGGTGTGTGGGTGGTGTTGGGGGGGGGGGTGTGTGGGTGGTGTTGGGGGGGGGGGTGTGTGGGTGGTGTTGGGGGGGGGGGGTGTGGGTGGTGTTGGGGGGGGGGTGTGTGGGGGGTGTGGGGGGGTGTGTGGGTGGTGTTGGGGGGGGGGTGTGTGGGTGGTGTTGGGGGGGGGGGTGTGTGGGTGGTGTTGGGGGGGGGGGTGTGTGGGTGGTGTTGGGGGGGGGGGGGTGTGTGGGTGGTGTTGGGGGGGGGTGTGTGGGTGGTGTTGGGGGGGGGGTGTGTGGGTGGTGTTGGGGGGGGGGGTGTGTGGGTGGTGTTGGGGGGGGGGTGTGTGGGTGGTGTTGGGGGGGGTGGGGGGTGTTGGGGGGGGTGTGTGGGTGGTGTCTGTTACACACGTCACTCAATTAACTGTACAGGTTGCTACCTCTCTAGTCCAGTAACCTCGGGACCTGACCGGTGCCGGACCATGGAAATAGTATATGTACTGTAAGTGCGCACATGTGAAAACATATCGTCATTACTCTACATAAGAATATGAAAGCAAAACTTATTTACTGTTCATATATATATTTTAATTCATGTTTCTGAATTTAAAACATAAATTCTGCCCACCAGTGGTGGTAAAGTTGAATACATAAGGACAGCCAATGTTGTTGTGTTGTGTGGGATGACGAAGTTGCCAAGTCCTCAGGTTCAATTCGAGCTGAAGTTGTAGAACATAATATCTTTTTCTGTGTTGTTTTTAGTTTATATTTAACTTTATCTGTTATTTTCGTTGGTTTATTAGAATGTTGCTTTATTAGAGGCAGTAATTTGCCAAAAAAGTAGGGTAAATAAGGCAAAATTTAGCCAAACATCGAAAGTATCAGACTAATTTTCTCCATGGCCAACTAAAATCGTTCCGAAAACAGAATGCTTGACTAGAGGTACAACCTGTAATACATAACTAATCATGTCTTAACACTTGTGATGAAGGTCGGTTGGGAGATTATTGGGTCACATTACTAACCTGACCTGATGCAATGTCAGGTCACCTATTGTTGGGTGGGGGATAAGTGGGTCTTATGATCTTTAGATGTCTTGAACAACATTTTTAAACCTATGACGTGTATATATAGTACTGTACTGCATATGAAGAGTACAGGTCTTAATAAGCACAGATTATTACAGTAACATATGTTTACTAATTAATAAAAACAAATAAACAATACCTGTATCAAAATCCTTCATCTATTGTGTCACATTGTCTATAAAAGTATGTACACCTTTGAATGGTTGTTATAAAAAGAAAAGAAAAAAGTTTAGGGTACATGTTATCCAAACAAATGAACAACAATGGTAAATTTTCATGAAACAACTTACCTGCCAATTCTAAGACCTCAGCAGCAAGGTACTCCATAACAGCAGCTAAGTACACTGGAGCACCAGCACCAACACGTTCAGCATAATTGCCTTTACGCAAAAGTCTATGGATTCGCCCAACAGGAAACTGCAGACCTGCACGGCTTGATCGAGACTTTGACTTTCCTTTAACCTTGCCTGAAAAATAAGTGATTTTAATCAAAACTAAGCCTAAAAAGTTATCAACATGGAGTAACTTATCTACAATAAGGACAATCAACGGTAAATTCAATGTTGTAGACTCCGCATGGGGGAGGGGGGGGGGGGGAACACTTGTTTCTATAAGGTCGGTACATCTGATTGAGATGCATTTCTAAATAATTATGACCTCTTCAGTGGAGATGTACCGATGTGTCGGTATCGGTGACATTCGCCCATATTTTGGCGTACATTCACTCAAAAAATATCGGCCTCTTTTCTCATCAATACAATGTCACAAAAGACGAATATTTCCAATCACTAATTGTGATTCCTGCATTATATCAGTAGGCCTGCCTTCCTAGTACCTGTGAGGTTGCCAGTTATTATTTCTGGTATTTATTGTAATTATGGTGAATCACACTGTTCCATCTTTAGTAGAATAATATGATATTAATGTAGCAAAAATATAACAACGGCTGTCAATTACAGGTAGTCCCCGATTTACGACTGCTTGGACTTACGACCGCCGCAGTTGTGACCTTTTTTTTTTAAATGACGCACGCATTTTCTATACCGAAACGTTTCAAGTTAATGTAGTCTCCATGTACAATTAGAAAATTATGGGGGCCCCATGTGTATTCAGCTGACTACATTAAAGGTAAGTGCTCAGTCACACTATCCATTCCTCATTATTTATTACTTTTACTGTACTTCATTTTTTTTTTTTTTTTTAATAAAAAATCTACAAAGATTTTTTTTTTTAAATCTGTCGGACTTCCGACCTGGATTTGCGTCCCTAACCCCGTCGTAAGTCGGGGAACACCTGTAGTGGTGTTTTTTACTAGAAATCCATGACCAACACTAATACCCGAGACTCATTGAAAAAACAGCTTGCACCGACAGACATGGAGAATGTCACTTTCCAAATAACAGCATACCCAAAAATCAATGTTTGTTAGCTATCACCTTGTTGTTTAGGCCTATGTGATGAAGGGAGATGATACTGCCTCGTGTTGTCTGTGATGTCTCCATAGTGACTGTCAATCCCATGGGAAGACTTGACGACATCGTCTTGTAGTGTGTACAGTATCAGATAATGTTCCGTTGCCAGCACGAATCATGAGATGTTAATTCATTTTCATAATTTTTACTATTCAACTCGGCTAAAAATAATATTGAAATGCAGTAAACCATGTCATTGAAATTGGATATGGCATCATAATACACCTGTAATAATTATATTGGCAAATGAATATAAAATCAGAACATAGTGCTTCATATATTATTCAAAGCAATTCCTTTGTAACATCAGTTCATGAAAACAGTGACGTTATACAGTAGATTCGCAACTTACGGGAGGCATACGTTCCGGGGACTTTGGGTAGTCAGAAACTCCCCTAAATCACTATACAGTGGTCTCTCAGTTAACGAGCACAATTCGTTCCAGAAGGTTGCTTGTTAACCGAAACCATTGTTTCAATGGGTTTTTGAGTAATTGGTTCTGTGGGAGACTGAGGTGAACTTTACAATCAGGGGTAAAGGAAACACACTGATGTCAAGTTCGTAAGTTCTATTTCTGGGACAAACACACAAAAGGAGTTAAGACGGGAAACAGCGTCCTGTCTTGGAATCTCTCCGGGTATCTCTATCTGCGCATGCGCGTACAGCGCGCATGTGCCCAAAGTCTGAACTATCACTTGTGACAAAAGGGAGTATGATTATAATACATATAACACAGAGACCTGAATCAATAATGGTAAATAGTACAGAGTTACATATTACAGCCATATTCGTCTCATATCTACACTTCCCTCCCCCCTCACGCTCATAGTGCAATCTCGAGCGGACTCTTTTTCCAGGAGTCTTTGAGTGTGACGTGGGAAAACTGGGGGGTCACTGAATGAGGACTTACTTTTCTCGTCCAAGCAAGGGTTCACAGGCATATGGGGGAGGGGTTCACCACTAGGGGACGGTACTGAACGAAGAAAGCGGCGATTCCGCCACCATACCCGACCACTCAGGAGACGGACCTCATAATCCCTGGTCTTGCCGCAGCCCATGACAACCCCGACCTTGTCCCAGCGGTGAGACGTCGGGTCTTGAACCCGAACTGTTTGCCCGATACTCAACCTGGGAAGGGGTCGGGCGTGCTGATCGTACTGTGCCTTTACCTGGTCAGCACGGGCGGCTGCACGACGATCGCAGTCCTCGGTCTTGGCCTGCCACTCCCTCGAGAGGACTCAGGATGGGCAGGGACACATGACCGTAGTGGGTGGCCGTATAACATGTGCTGGGGAGCGACCTGTGAAGTTGGGGGTATTCCGCAATTCTAATAAACCCTGGTCAAACTTCTCACAGTCAATGTTGCCTGAGGGTGCCGTCTTGAGGATAAGATGCTTGACGGACTTTACGGCAGCCTCGGCATGTCCATTGGACTGGGGATAATGTGGCGAGGACACCACATGATAAACTCCCCATCGCTCCATGCAGTCCCGGAAGTCATTGCTGGTGAACTGGGGCCCGCCGTCAGTCCTCAGGCGGAGAGGGACACCAACTTCCCGGAAGTAGCGACAGAACATACGTACTGTATGAGAGGCAGTAGTGTTGCCTCCGCAGGGAACGACAACAGGCCAACCTGAGAGCCGGTCGGCGATGACGAGAAAGGACTTTCCCGCCACAACGAAGAAATCTGCAGAGACGGACTCAAAGGGCCTCGTAGGGTTGTCGTTGTTCATGAGGGGTTGCTGCTGCTGACTAGGCTGCAGCACCTGGCATGGCTCGCAGACTTGAAAGGAACTAGCGATGTCGGAGTCGATGCCTGGCCAAAAAACAGCTTGTCTCGCCCGGCGCTTCGTAGCTCCCACACCCCTGTGGCTGTCGTGCAGGTGGGCTAGGGTGCGGCGGCGGAGGGCGGCAGGAACCACAACTCTTGCTCCATACAAGGCGAGGTCGCCATCAGCATAGAGGTCGTCCCGCATCTTCCAGTATGGGAGTAAAGAGCTGTGTAAGTCGTACCGGTCGGAGGGAAATCCCGAGGTCACGCAGTTCAGTAGACGCATGTACGAAGGGTCCGCTCTTGCCGTGGCTCGGAGTTCCTGAAGAGTCCTGTCGGCGTCCTGCGGTGGAGACTCTTCTGAGATGACGGCATTCACGGTCACTACAGTCCTGAGGTGTGCAGTAGCATCAGCACATGCGATCTCGTCCTCTGGTGTGGGGTGGCTGACTGGGGCTCGTGACAAAGCATCAGGGATGCAGAGCAGCTTGCCAGCATGCCACACAGCTGTGAAGAGGTAGGGCGAGATCTTCTCCTTAAGGCGTTGGAGGCGGGGATTCTCGACCGCATCCAAGGAGTAGTGGTTCAGGATCGGGATGAGTGGCCGATGATCCGTCATAAGGTTGAAGTGTTGTAGGCCGATCAGATACAACCTACATTTGGACATGGCCCAGACGGCGGCTAACAGCTCCAGTTCGATGGTGGCGTAGCGAGTCTCGGCGTCAGTGAGAAACAGAGCCACACTGAACCAGACGAAGGCGTCCATTGCCGTGGTCCTGTAGCAGAGCGTATCCAATCCCGTAGAGGCGAGAGGCATCAGTCTGGAGGACAACTGGCAGGGCCGGGTCGAAGGAAGCGAGAACAGGTGGGCTAAGGAGAGCTGTCTTGACGCGACGGAATGCCTCTTCATGGTCAGCTGTCCAGGTGAATGTTCTCTTGGGGCTCATCAGGGGGCGTAGGGGCTGTGCTGCAGCGGCGATGTCGGGGGTGAACTCAGCCAACTAGTTTACCAGGCCCATGAACAAGCGGAGGTCTGTCAGGTTGGCAGGAATTGGGAAGTCCCGGATCGCGCTGATCTTTCCAGGATCAGCCGAGATGCCCTTGCCTGAGAGGGTGTACCCACAGAAGTTCAAACTAGGTGCGGCGACCACAAACTTATCCTTGTTGAGGGTGATCCTGTACTTGCGGCACCTGGTGAATGCGCTCAAGATGCGTGGAGTAATCCTCGTCATATAGGTGCACGTCGTCGATGACCTTGACACAGTTCGCCACACCCTGAAGGGCCATGTCACCACGGAGGCAGAAAGCATCGCCAGTAGCCGCGAAACCCATAGGTCCTCTGCAGTGCTGAAATCGGCCGTACGGTGTGATGAACGTCGTGAGGTGCTGATCTTCTTCCGCAAGTTCCATCTGCCAGTACCCACAAAAGGCATCTGCTGTAGTAAAGTACCTTGCCTTCGGGTCCACACTGAGTATAGCGGTGAAGGGTGTCGGTGAAGGGTGGGTCGGGCGGGAAACTTGGCTGTTCAGCTTGGCGAGGTCGACGGTGGTACGAACTCCAGTAATGTTCTTGGCGACTGCTACCATGGGGTGACACCAATCCGAGGGGTCGTTACCAGCAGGCTTAATGATCCCCTGGGCTACCATAGAGTCGAGTTCCTTCTTAACTTGGCTCTGGAAAGCGAAGGGTATCTGTCTCGGTGTGTGGATGGCGAAAGGTACTGCGTCATCCTTCAGGTGTATTCTCATGGGGGAGCCAGCCATTGGCTTGAGTGGAGTCGTCTTGAGGTCCTCCTTGGAAACCAGCACGTCCTTGAATTGCAGTAGGAAGAACTCCCTGGCTGCAGAAGGTGACGTATTGGGTGGGAGGGGCAGCTCCTTGCACCTGTTGACATGTTTTATTTCTAGAATTGGCTTAGGGAAGTCTGGAGATATTATGGCCAACTCTTGACAGTGGCCATAAGACAGTAGTGGCATCTGAACACCTTTGTGGACCTGAATCCTGGCAGAACATGACTGCTTACCTAGGGTGAGGGTAGCCTGAAATGTACCCAGAGCAGGTGCCATTGTAGAACCGTCTGCGGTGAGCGTTGTAGAAGTTGATGGTGGTTGCAAGCTGCTCCTAGGTATCCCCAGAATGTCGAGGTGTCTTGTGCCGATGACTGTGACGTCCGCACCTGTGTCAGGAAGCATCTGGATACGGGAAGTAATGTCGCAGTATGACAAGTGAACAGATGGGCTGAGGTGTCTTGCTGACGGGAAGAAGAGGATCCCACGCGACGACAGCGCTTGTTCTTCGCCGCCTGAGACTTGCGAGTAGTATTATTCTTCTTCTGTGACTGACAGCATTTGTCATAGTGTCCAATGCGGCTACAGGAGCGGCACTGAACGTTGTTGGCAGGGCACTTCAGTGTCCTAGCCCAATGACCACGACGGCCACAGTTATTGCAGGTGCTGTCAGCGGCAGGGCATTCAGAACCATGCCGACGAGCACAATACTGGCAGGAATGACCTGGCGTCGAAGTCTGAAGTGATGCTGAAGATTGATGTGAAGCTGAAGTCGGATGTGAAGCTGAAGTCCGGTCACGTCCTTTGTTCTTCTTATATGCGGAGATGGCACACAGCTGGTTAGATGGAGCACGAATGGCAGAAGTCGCACTTCTGGTGGCTTCGTAAGAGCGGCAGGTGGTGACAACATCCTGTAGAGAAGAGGCAGTGTCGAGGGAGATAAGCTTCTGAATTAGCTCTTCGTCCCGCACGCCCATGAGGATAATCATCTTCAGCTGTGTTTCCTCACAAGTCGACGAGTTCCCAGGACAAACGTCAACCTCCTCAGCGATGCGTCTGAGTCGTACGTAAAAATCGGCAAACGACTCACCCTCCAGCTGCTTACAACTGAGAAGTTCTCTCCTATGGAGAGCTTCGTTGCGGAGACCCTTGATATGCGTCTGTAAAGCATCCAAGACGTCCTTCACAGTCTTGTCTGTGTCGTGGGGAATTTGCAGGGTGTGCTCCAGGATGAGACACATCCTCATCTGGATCAGCTGTTTCTCCCTAGGCAACCTCGATAAATCGACCATCATCGAATAATCGTCCCACCTCCGACGCCATTCACGGAATACCTGGAACGAGGCATCAGCTTGGAGTGGTGGTGGACTCTGAGCGAGTGCTTTCTGTTGGGGGGGGGGGGGGGGGGGCAAAGAAGTTGAAGAGGACCCTGCAGGTACACCTGTGGACAAAGAGGCAGGTGTAGTAGCTGCTTGAAGGGTAACAGGTGCCAACAACTCGATAATGGCACTGAATCTGGCATTTTCTTGTTGATGTCTGTGATTCTCTTCACGTCTTCGTTCATCGTCTTCCTGTCGCCCCCTGGTGTCGTCTTGTCGTCGGTTTTCTTCCAAAAACTGAATTAAATGAAGGAAGTCGACACCTGTGGCAGATTGCGGACGTGTGTAGTGGGGGCTAAGGGCGGGTGGGGCCGCTTGATCCACTTACTGCACCGACATCCGTCTGAGGTAGGGCTTATTGGGTATCTCAAGAAAACCCAATAAATTCCTGATCTTCCATATGGCCTGGTTTATTTCTCTCACAATTACTGCAATTATTAAGTGAGCAGAAGAGCAATCGTCTTTAAATGGAAGATATCTGCGAGCGTCTGTGAGTGTATGTGTGTGCGTTCGTTCGTGCGTGTACTCGGGGCTGGCTGGCTTGGGAGCGGGAGCTGGCGGTTATAGCAACTCCTCTTGCTGGCTCACGCCAGTGCCAGTCGAGACATGAACGGGGGTGGATGTCAAAACTTGAACTCTCCCATAGGTCTTAAAAAGGCTTCCCTCTTTTGTAAAAAGTGCAGGAACACGGGGAAACACTTTAAAGACACTAAAGGGCACACACAACACTGAAAAAGCACTTCACAACACTGCACTGTAAATCCAGGAATATCGTGTTGAGGGACGCGCCGAGATCCACTCGACAAGGTAAGTTGGCGGCTCCGAGAGAGATTCTGTGTCCACTCCAATTCTGAATAATGTGATGTCCCAGCTAAACACTGCGCCATGTGGGAGACTCAGGTGATCTTTACAATCAGGGGTGAAGGAAACACACTGATGTCAAGTTCGTAAGTTCTATTTCTGGGACAAACACACAAAAAGAGTTAAGACAGGGGAAACAGCGTCCTGTCTTGGAATCTCTCCGGGTATCTCTATCTGCGCATGCGCGTACAGCGCGCATGTGCCCAAAGTCTGAACTATCACTTGTGACAAAAGGGAGTATGATTATAATACATATAATACAGAGACCTGAATCAATAATGGTAAATAGTACAGAGTTACATATTACAGCCATATTCGTCTCATATATCTACAGGTTCCAGCTCACTGAAAATTACATACTATAAAAACTAAAAATAAATGCAGTAAAGTACACTTACTTTGAGGTGTGCATGTGGAAGGCTCCTGGTTGATGATGATGATGATGGGAATTAGAATGGGGGTGGAGGAGAAGGGAGAAGAGAAGGCATTGGGGTGGAAGAGAAGTCACCCCATGCTGCCATTTCACCCATAAAATTTTAGTTCACTTGGTGTAATTCAAGATTACTTTCTTTAAATCAACACTGCACTCCATTATATATTGTCAATATGTAAAATATATTTCAAAATGACCAATAATTGGACTGGAAACAGAAAAAAAAGCATTTATGTTGAGTCTCAAACAAGATGTACCTTCCTCTGAACTGGTAAACAAACTGACGCCAAGATTGGTGTGTTGAGTGGCTGTTTGGTGCGCAAAAAACTAGCTTCCTCTACTTCAATTGTGCTCAACAATTGTTAAAATGACTAAAAAATTTAATATAAAACTTTTAAAATTATTGAATAGTACAACCTTCTTGATAATTACTAAAATGGTAAGGAAATTAAGCCCTAAAACCGATTACTGTATTGGCGGACTAATACTACAGCTGGTGGGCAGCCAAATACAGGCGAAAACATGTTGGGAAAAATTCGTAAGGAATTCGTTAACAGAGGGTTTGCTCGTTAACCGAAGTGAAGAATCTTATGGAAGGTAATTCATTAACCGAGGGATCACTGTATTCTAATTGGTTCCTGGCCTCCAACCCCAAGTTTCCCATTTTACGACCATTTAGACCCACTAAATATATATATAATGTTATGGTAAATATTATAAACACACACAGGCATGGCTAGGTTTATTACAAAGTGATGAAAAGGATACGATCAATACTGTACAGTGGGTAGTCCACAAAAAATGTAGCCATGTCTCTCTCTATTTGAGTGCCCCATCAAAGAAGTCCGTTTTCTCTTAATCTTAGAGTGCAGTGCACCAGACTTCGTTATTCCTTAGTAATGACACAGAATTTGAAATTGCAACCCCAATTGCAACTGGGGTTGCAATTGTTGAGGCAACTAGATATGTCTGATTACAGCAAACGTGTTATTGTCAATTTGTAGGTGAAAGATTTTATCCTCAATAGATGTAGGTTAACATTACACCTGGAGGCAAATGCCTAAGGATATTCTTTTAACACATAATATCTGGCCAGTATGGGGAGGATCACCGTGTCTCCGTCAGGGTGTCATGGAGTGGTGGTCCAGCAGGAGTCACGGAAGTTTTTTTTTGAGGGGTGGGGGCACCACCCACGGACGTATATGCGATCGGACGTTAACCGGCGCATGACTGTGTGTATACAGTGACCCCTCGTTTAACGAACACCTCGGTTAACGTAATTTCGATTAACGAACTGCCTTCCATAAGGATCTTCAATTCGGTTAACGAAGTTCTTACGAACCGACCTCAACATGTTTTCGCTTGCACTAACCGGGCAACCAGCTTTAGTATCAGTCCGCCAATACATTAATCGGTTCAAGGGCTTAAATTCCTTACTATTTTACTAAATATCAAGAAGTTTATACTATTCATTAATTTTAAAAGTTTAATATTCAATTTTTTAGTCATTTTAACAATTATTGAACATCATTGAAGGTAAAGTGACTAGTTTAATGCGCGGCATCCAGCCTCTTAACACAGCAAACAGGAGTTAGTCTCTCTCTCTGTTTTCACTGGAGGTAACACCTTGCTTGACTCTCTCTTCAACTATACACTTTTTTTCTGTGTTTCCAAGCAAATTATTGGTCATTTTGAAATATATTTTACATATTGACAATATATAATGCAGTGCAGTGTTGAGTTAAAGAAAATAATCTTGAATTATATCAGACAGCTAAAATTTTATGGGTGAAATGGCGCCATGGGGTGACTTCTCTTCCACCCCAATGCCTTCTTCCTTCTCCACCCCCATTCTAAATCCCATCATCATCATCCAGGAGCCTTCTACATATACACCTCAAAGTAAGTGAACTTTTCTACCATTCTTGTTGAATTTAGGAAATTTTCGGTGAGCTGGAACCAATTACCCAAAAACCCATTGAAACATACATATATATATATATATATATATATATATATATATATATATATATATATATATATATATATATATATATATATATATATATACTTCATTTTTAGTCCATATAACACGCGGACTTTGAACATACAATCAACGACCTCACCAGCAAGGACTCGAACCCTCGACCTACTGGGTGTGACTAGGGAACGCTTACCGGCTAGGCCACAAGGACACTAAAAGCAGTTCTAGACTCTGTTATATTTCACACAAAGCCTGTTCATCGAGCTGATGGCGCCGTGAACCTCATTGGGAAACTGCCCGTGCCTCGTATGTGGTGTCAGTAGCATTTTACCGAATCCAGCTGGTATGAAACGCGAGGTACATATATATACTTCATTTTTAGTCCATATAACACGCGGACTTTGAACATACAATCAACGACCTCACCAGCAAGGACTCGAACCCTCGACCTACTGGGTGTGACTAGGGAACGCTTACCAGCTAGGCCACAAGGACACTAAAAGCAGTTCTAGACTCTGTTATATTTCACACAAAGCCTGTTCATCGAGCTGATGGCGCCGTGAACCTCATTGGGAAACTGCCCGTGCCTCGTATGTGGTGTCAGTAGCATTTTACCGAATCCAGCTGGTATGAAACGCGAGGGTTCGAGTCCTTGCTGGTGAGGTCGTTGATTGTATGTTCAAAGTCCGCGTGTTATATGGACTAAAAATGAAGTATATATATGTACCTCGCGTTTCATACCAGCTGGATTCGGTAAAATGCTACTGACACCACATACGAGGCACGGGCAGTTTCCCAATGAGGTTCACGGCGCCATCAGCTCGATGAACAGGCTTTGTGTGAAATATAACAGAGTCTAGAACTGCTTTTAGTGTCCTTGTGGCCTAGCCGGTAAGCGTTCCCTAGTCACACCCAGTAGGTCGAGGGTTCGAGTCCTTGCTGGTGAGGTCGTTGATTGTATGTTCAAAGTCCGCGTGTTATATGGACTAAAAATGAAGTATATATATGTACCTCGCGTTTCATACCAGCTGGATTCGGTAAAATGCTACTGACACCACATACGAGGCACGGGCAGTTTCCCAATGAGGTTCACGGCGCCATCAGCTCGATGAACAGGCTTTGTGTGAAATATAACAGAGTCTAGAACTGCTTTTAGTGTCCTTGTGGCCTAGCCGGTAAGCGTTCCCTAGTCACACCCAGTAGGTCGAGGGTTCGAGTCCTTGCTGGTGAGGTCGTTGATTGTATGTTCAAAGTCCGCGTGTTATATGGACTAAAAATGAAGTATATATATGTACCTCGCGTTTCATACCAGCTGGATTCGGTAAAATGCTACTGACACCACATACGAGGCACGGGCAGTTTCCCAATGAGGTTCACGGCGCCATCAGCTCGATGAACAGGCTTTGTGTGAAATATAACAGAGTCTAGAACTGCTTTTAGTGTCCTTGTGGCCTAGCCGGTAAGCGTTCCCTAGTCACACCCAGTAGGTCGAGGGTTCGAGTCCTTGCTGGTGAGGTCGTTGATTATATATATATATATATATATATATATGTATATATATATATAAATATATACATATATATATATATGTGTGTATATATGTATATATATATATATATATATATATATATATATATATATATATATATATATATATATATATATATATATATATATTATCAACGACCTCACCAGCAAGGAATCGAACCCTCGACCTACTGGGTGTGACTAGGGAGCGCTTACCGGCTAGGCCACAAGGACACTAAAAGCAGTTCTAGACTGTTATATTTCACACAAAGCCTGTTCATCGAGCTGATGGCGCCGTGAACCTCATTGGGAAACTGCCCGTGCCTCGTATGTGGTGTCAGTAGCATTTTACCGAATCCAGCTGGTATGAAACGCGAGGTGCATATATATACTTCATTTTTAGTCCATGGACTAAAAATGAAGTATATATATATAAATATATTAGGGTGGAGCTTATTTTTTTTTTTTTTAAATATGTTCTTCTTACCCTCTCAAATTGTTCCTTTATATGAAATAAAAACTGAGAAAAAGAATCAGTGCAATTGAACAATATTTAGAGGTAGCTCAATGAGGGTAAAGTTTCTGACAATCCAAAGTTGTGGCCGCCATTTTACTTCACACACACTACTGATACCATATAAGCTGTTAAAATAACTTTAAGAAATAATAATAATTATGCAAAGGGTGCTAACTATGTTTTTCATTTTAGATCAAGTAGTGTTTTAGCCAATAAAATTGTAGAAAGCAATACTGCCCTAGCTATAAAAATTTCCGACTTCTGCTTTGAAGACTGTGTTTCTCTTGGGGAAAAGTATCTGAAAAGGCCCACCAACTGAAACAAAGGTAACTACGGACATAATATTTTATGAATTATTTAATGAGAAAAGCACCAACATTACACAATATAGAATATAGATGTTGATTCTTAATTTCTTATCTACTGATGAATTATATTACATCTGTCTAAGTGTCTAAATGTTATTGTGTAAGCAGTAAAGTCCTAAATACTACGTAGATAGACAGATACATAGACATTTTGTAGAACATTTCTTAAACATAAGTGTTAATGAAATTAATGACTCCAACCTGTCTAATGAATGCTATTTTATATTTATTTCAGATTGAAAAAGAAAATGGCATCTCCGGCTAAAGTAACAAGATCTCAAACCAAGTTGTATCTCCTTGGCGACTCCGTGATTGAAATAACAGGCAGCAAGTTGCCGTCAATGCGTATGGCTCTTGGATTTTTCCTACATCACCATCTTGATCTGAAGAAGACCGTAAGAAAATCATCTGATATTACCATCACGGAAATAACACAGTTTTGGAAAAAAGCTAGAATCCCGACGAGAGATCATCAAAACTGCCAGACTAAGCTTCAGCAGACATTTGAAGAATGGCGTCTTTTGAAAAAGAACAAAGCACGAACGTCACCAACACAACTCGCAAAAGAGTCGGCTTTTGTTTCCCGGCTTGAAGATCTATTTGATGTCGCTCACGCAGATGCTCTGAACAATACTTCAGTATTACAAGAAGACAAGGATTTCTTGTTAGCTCAGCGAGAAAAGGGAAGAAGAGGGTCACTGGCTGGAGTAGATGTAAAGCTTGCTAATAAGGAGAAAAGGGCGTCCAAAAGAGAGGACCAAATGGTTGCCAGACGACATCGAATGGGGGAATTGAAACACATAGCAGCTTCTAGAACTGAACTTATTTCATCTGGTTCCGAATCTGAAATCAGCTCTGCAGAATGTATTGAAAATATTGAAACTGGACAAAATGAGAGTGAGGGATCTGATGGAGGAATCCAATTTCAGACACGACGAAAAAGAAAGAGAGGGAGAAAAAATGTCGTTACTCCAGAACTTTCAGCAGCCTTAGATCGCACAAAAATGTCAGACCGCAAAGCCGTTATTGTATTAGCAGAAACTGCTAAAAGCTTGGGAGAGAACATTGATGATCTTGCTCTAAACAGAGACTCTATTCGTAGACAAAGAGTAGAACACAGAATCCAGAGATCTGCAAATATAAAGGCTGAGTTTCACAGTAATGTGCCCCTTGTTATTCATTGGGATGGAAAACTGATTCCTGATCTAATCGGAAAAGAGAAGGTTGATCGCCTGCCAGTATTGGTTTCAGGAAAAGGAGTTTCTCAGCTACTCACTGTTGCAAAGCTTCCATCTGGAACAGGGGAAGCTCAGGCTGCTGCTGTCTTTGGAGCCATTGAAGACTGGGGCGTAGCCGACAACATTCGAGCTATGTGTTTTGACACGACAAGTTCAAATACTGGTCCGATCGCTGGTGCATGTGTCCTCCTAGAGCAGAAGCTTGATAAGTCACTGTTATCACTGGCCTGCAGGCATCATATCATGGAATTGATAATTGGCGCAGTATTCCAAGTATGTATGGGAGTCAAATCATCTTCATCGCCAGAGGTTCCTCTCTTCAAACGCTTCCGGGAATACTGGAGATTCATCGACACCACCCAGTATGAATCAGGAATTGCAGCGGATGATGTAGCAACCCTAGTAGAAGACATAAAGCAAAGTACTATCGATTATGCCAACAAGCAACTTGAGCATAGACATCCGAGAGATGATTATAAAGAATTATTGGAACTTGTGATAGTTTTTCTCGGTATTGCTCCTGCCAGAGGAGTGCGATTCATGTCACCCGGAGCAATGCACCACGCACGCTGGATGTCCAAAGTTTTATACAGTCTGAAGATCTGGATGTTCAGGGGTCAATTCAAGCTGACTGCTGCAGAAACGAGAGGTTTACGTGATGTTTGTGTATTCACGGTCCGTGTCTACTTGAAAGCCTGGATCTCGGCACCTCAAGCATCAGAAGCACCTTACAGTGACCTGCTGCTACTGAAGACACTAATTGAATACTCATCGATCAATCCGGCCATCTCGAAGTCAACATCACGCAAGTTTTCCAATCATTTATGGTACTTGTCACAGGAACTTGTTAGCTTGGCTTTCTTCGACAGTCGAGTCAGCTCGTCGACGAAGAGACTGATGGTGAGTGCCATGAACAAGGAAGAAGATGGAGATATGGCTCATTGCAAGCGAATCAGTATTTCTCTTGATTCATTCAAGGACAGAAACTTAGAGGATTTAGTGACAGCAAGGTCAATGAAACTACTGCAAAAGTTGGACCTTCCAGATGGATTCCTTGCGGTTGATCCTGACTTGTGGGATGAGAGAGATGACTACAAGCAGGCTTCAAAAACAGTCAAGTCTCTACAAGTCGTCAATGACCACGCTGAACGTGGAGTGGCACTGATTCAGGAATACAGTGGATTAATAACCCGTGATGAAATGCAGCTGCAATTCCTGCTACAAGTTGTCGAGGACCATCGCCGAATGTTCCCGGACAGCAGAAAACAGACATTGTCCATGGTGCCATGAAAGAGGATGTTCTGGACATTGTTAGACTGATACTATGAACTGTCACAAAGAGAACAAATAACTGACTTCTTATTAACGTGTTTAATAATATATACAGGCACGTAGCCAGAACTGAAAAAAAAAGAGGGGGGGGGGGGGGGTTGAGGAAAAACTCTTGGGGGGGGCAGCTCTCCAGGAAATTTTTTTGTTTTGGGGATAATTTTGAAGCATTTTTAGCACATTTCCAGCAGACACTTGTCAGCTTACCTAGCCAAATATATTTCAAATATGGTCACTTTGCATGATCTGATGGCATTTTTTGAGAGCGAGCAGCCAAAAATTTAGCATAAAATGCTTACAAATCTGTTTTTTGGACAAAATATACTAAGAACACCCTTTTATAAGTGTAAGCAGTCAGTTTTGACCTTTTTTGGCTGTTTATATGGCCTTCAATCACTAACTATAACTAATATTTGAAAAAAAAATCGAAAAAAAAATTTTTTTTTCGAACAAATATATAAACTTTTTTCGAAAAAATAATTTTTTTTTCGAATTTTTGTTGGTTGTTGTTGGTTGCAACCCCCCCTGGCTACGTCCCTGAATATATATTGAGTTCAAGTGTTTGATTAAACAAATTAAGACATTGGTCTGATATACTCCTAAATCATTGAATTTTCATCATTTTCGTAATTTTTGAGGTCATTGAGCTACCTCTAAATATAGGAATTTAGGCCTGAAACTTTGTATACATTGTTTCTATATCACAAGGAACATATTCAGGGGGTAAGACTTTCAAAAATGTAAATTTCGTTTTTTTTAATGTTTTAAGCTCCACCCTAATATATATATATATATACAGGTATGCTGATAACCACAAGGAAAGAAGAAAACACGAAGTTCCCAAGCGCTTTCGTGTAATTCACATCTTCAGGGGTGAGTACAGACTAGAGTGAGTAATACAAATCAAGGTGTATATATACAGAGGAGGGTGAGACCAGGTCCACAATGGTCAGGTATTAGGTAATGACCCAACAAACCTTTAAATAGCACACAACGGTTGGTGGTCAGGTCAGATGGTCAAGTGACCCGCCTTCTCACCTGATCACAAATCTTCTTAATTACAAAATTGTCCAGCTTGTACATGCCGTTACTCAAATTCATGTTGAATGCTTCAGTATGTTTAATAAGACTAGATTCTATGATGTTCCTACTATCAATTGAATTACATGGTAATATTGAGGAGGCATTATCCCAGTCAATGCAATGCTTGTTATCCCTCAAATGAACAAACAGAGCATTGGATTCCTGGCCTGTCCTAACACTGTATGTGTGTTATTCAATTCTAGTTGCAAGATCTTTGCCTGTCTGGCCTAAGTAAAACATATTACATGGTTTAAGTTTTGATGGTTCTAACAAGGGAGTCGACAGTGTTGACATAGCCAGAGCATTTTGCAATTTGGAGAAATTCAGTAATTTGACAAGTGAAGAAGTGAACATGTGTAAAGGTGTTGTGTATGCATCTATGTCCAAGCCTTGTGTTCCAAACTGTCCAGAAAGATTCACCAAAGCAATCCAAGCCCTTAAGAAAAATAAGGATCTACATGTCACTAAAGCAGATAAAGCCAACACAGTAGTGATTTTAAACAAAGATGACTATATCTCTAAAATGAATGACCTTTTATGTGATACTACAACATATTCTAAACTCATAAATAATCCTCTCAGCACTGTCAACACCCAGTACAACTAAAAACTGAAGTCCCTGTTGAGAGGCAAAGCTACTCTCATTAAACATCTTACTTCAACGTCCCCTCCACTGCCATACATGTACGGTGTAATCAAGACCCACAAGCCCAATAATCCAGCAAGACCCATCATTAGCTCCGTTGGGTCAATCTTATAAACTATCTAAATGGTTAGTTTCTTTACTAAATCCCCTAGTTGGCAGCATTTCTAACTCCAATATCAAGAATAATATGGATCTGGTTGATAAACTCAATAACTTACACATTAATCATGATTTTAAACTGGTCAGCTTTGATGTAACGTCACTCTTTACAAAGGTCCCAGTTGATGATTTACTAGAGTTCCTCATAGATTCCCTGGATAACATTTCACTGCCCGTCTCGAAAGACGACTTCATCGAACTCATCAAACTATGTATTAAGGATTGCAAATTCGAATTCAATGGGGAATATTATGCTCAAAAATTTGGTATGGCAATGGGTAATCCACTCTCACCTGTATTAAGCAACCTATATATGGAATTCTTTGAAAAGAAACTATTAAGTAATATTTTACCACCCTTAGCAGTCTGGTTTAGATATGTTGATGATGTATCATGTCTCTGGCCATGTAATGAGGACCTAAAAGCTTTCCTGCCACAACTTAACAACTTAGCCCCCTCGATCAAATTCACTGTGGAATTAGAGCAAGACTGTAAATTGCCGTTCCTAGACTGTCTGATACACAGAATAGGTAAACACTTTTAAGTTCAGTATTTATAGAAAACCAACTAACGTGTGTGCATACATTCATTATTATTCTGCCCACCATAATAAAGTCAAACAGTCAGTATTTTCAACAATGTTTTTACGTGCCTTGAGAATTTGCAGTCCGGAATTCATCGATGAGGAATACAAATATATATATAATATTGGCTCAAACCTTAAATACCCTAGATCCTTCATAGACAAATGCTTAAACATTACTAAGAAAACTTTTTATAGAACCGATCCCAAGCCCACCCATGACCATAAGAATATCTTAATATTACCATTTCACAAAAATTTCTCACACATTCCTACACAGCTAAAAACCTGGAACGTCAATGTGGCATTTAAAAACTCATGCACTGTTAAACAAATGTTAATCAAGAACTCCCCCAACAACACAATTGGTTGCATTTATAAAGTTCCTTGCAAGGAATGTAATATGTTTTACTTAGGCCAGACAGGCAAAGATCTTGCAACTAGAATTAAACAACACAAATACAGTGTTAGGACAGGCCAGGAATCCAATGCTCTGTTTGTTCATTTGAGGGATAACAAGCATTGCATTGACTGGGATAATGCCTCCTCAATATTACCATGAAATTCAATTGATAGTAGGAACATCATAGAATCTAGTCTTATTAAACATACCGAAGCATTCAACATGAATTTGAGTAACGGCATGTACAAGCTGGACAATTTTGTAATTAAGAAGATTTGTGATCAGGTGAGAAGGCGGGTCACTTGACCATCTGACCTGACCACCAACCGTTGTGTGCTATTTAAAGATTAGTAGGGTCATTACCTAATACCTGACCATTGTGGACCTGGTCTTACCCTCCTCTGTATATATACACCTTGATTTGTATTGCTCTCTCTAGTCTGTACTCACCCCTGAAGATGTGAATTACACGAAAGCGCTTGGGAACTTCGTGTTTTCTTCTTTCCTTGTGGTTATCAGCATACAGGTAGTCGTCGACTTACGACCTATGCGACTTACGTCTGTTCGACTTTACGACCGGCGGTACGACAGTTTTGGCCCCAGCCTCCTGGCGCTGCCGGGAGCTGGAGCCGCGTGCATCCCCGCGCTCAATTACAAACACGCTCGCTGGTACAGCACACTTCCCTCCGTGTCTGTTTGCCTTGTGCCTTTCTTTTGTCTTGGAAATTTTTCTTGAACCACCACCCCCCCAAGATGTCTACCAAGAGGAAACTGTCTTCATCTACTCCTCAACCTGCCACTAAGGGATTATCAGAAGGTTTATCTCTACTGAATAAACTTCTTGCCCATTTTGAAGGAATGGACCCAAACATCGAACGATTTGCAAGGATTGAGCGGATGGCACGCAATTCGTTTCGTCCGTATCAAGAAATTTACGAGGAGAAGAAGAAACGAACAATTCAGACAAAGCTCACCATGTTCATGAAAAAAACAACTCCGGCTACCCCAAAGGCTGCCCCAGCTGACGACATCGACGATCCACAGCCAAGTACCAGCGGCCAATAAGATGTTTTTTGTATGTTTGTATGTGTTTGTATGTTTTGCAACTAAAATGTTTTATATGTTTTGCACCTGTATTTTTTTTTTTTGTATGTTGTGTAAATAATAAACCAATTGTACTGTAGTATGCAGTGATTTACTTAAACCTGACGACCGTAACAATAATGAACAAAGAAAATGTTGATAAAATATGACTTAAAGATGATCATATTATCATTACACAGTATAATATACGTAAGGTAATTATAACATAGGCCGACTTACGACCAGATCAACTTACGACCGGGCGGCCGTAACCACTCTACTTTTTCCGACACAATACCTATGTTCTAGTAAAAATAACATCTTAATTTTATGATGGTACATGCACACAATTAATACTTAAGAGAAATAGAGAAATACAGTCGCCAAGTTAATGTCCATTAAAATAATGGACTCGACTCGCTCCCCCTCTTCTCACACTACACTGCTGGCTCTTCCCTCTGAGAAATTTTTTGGGGGAAAACCACTAGATTTTAACAAATAATACCTCAAACAAAAGTTAGGATAATATAATTGACATTGCTGGATTCCTTGTAAGACCAGGAATATTTTGAATATAAATGTCATATTTTGCACAAAAGATAACATATTTACTCAGAGTAAACATTATATCTAAAATTTGTATGTCTAATGCAAAATCTATGTTTATATTCAAAATGATCATCAAATTGTAAGAATTCCAGCAATGTAAATTATATTCTGGCCGGGTAATTTGTATGAATTTTATGAGCTAAAACAAATATCTTCAGTTAATAATAAAAAAAAAAATATTCTTCACTGTGCCAGATGGTCGGTCGGTCCCTCCCTCCCCCCACCAATCCTCCCTACCAGATGTGTGGGAAAACCAGAATATTTACCTTTTTAGTAATAAATAATACCTCAAACTAAAGTTAGGATAATATAATTGACATTGCTGGATTCCTTGTAAGACCAGTGTAGTGGCTACTCTCCCCTACAACTTCCAACTGAGCTCCGGCCGCACTCCGACCAGCCAATCAGCGTGCAGCAAGCTACGCCGAGAGACTAGGTCCATGCAGAGGACGTAGGGGTACGATCGCCGACCTAGTCTCGACCATCAACCTCCAGTTCAGGATCAGAGCGTTTCACACCTTACGCTTGAGCCTCTGTGATTGGTCCTCTCGCTACGCGCACCCCAAATCCTGATCCTGGTAAATTGTATAAATACGGCCATGCCTGCCCAGGGAGGACATTCTACACTCAGCTACTGGACCAGCAACATCTCTCTCAGCTCCTCACCTAGTCACTCCTACGCACTGCGCTGTACAACAATATATATACAGAAAGCGCATCGTGAGTTTCTATCCAACCTCATTCCTGAGTGAAAATATCTACATGTACGTACGTTTGTGTGCCCATACAAAGAGATAATAGACAACTAAAGAGAATTGACAACTGGCCACTCACAGTACGCTACATTGGTGACCCCCGGAGCCGTGAATACCACACTCCTTTCTGCTGCCTTACTACTTGAGCTGAGAAGATCGTCCTGCCTGCTGCCAGCCTAGGCCAACCGCCTCCCTGCACCACCCACTACTCCACAACGACACCATCTCACGATCGTAAGGTTTATAACGCAGTAGTCTGTTCTCCCCACTGGCGTTGTGAGTGACCCACATCACAGCTGGAGAGCAACTATTGTGCGATATTCCAAACGTGGTTTGAGCTCTTTTGCCTATTCTCCTATTTTTCTTTTGTTTTTTTAGTTCTGGCCGAAGGACCTGCACCCTAAAAAAGTGTATTCGTCCCGAAGTCCCCCCCGTAAGTGTTCACCTCCCTCCCAGGAGATTGTGAAGACGGAAGGGGGTCGGAACAAGCACCCATCCCTCATCCTTCCCTAACAGGTGCGATATACTCCCGCAAGAATGGACGGACGGATCTCTCTACCAACCTTCAACCACAACGTAGAGGACTGGTTAGTTCATGTCGAAGCAGCTCTCATCGGCTCTACAGCTACTGACGAGCAGAAGTACGGCGCCCTGCTCTGCTCCTTGCCCACTGAAGTCGCCACACAAGTCTCACAGATCATCTCCAACCCTCCAGAGAACAACAAATTCGCAACTCTGCGGGATGCCTTAAAAACGCATTACCAACGGACCCGCTCCGATATCCTGCAGAACCTATCTTCCATCTCCCTTGGAAACTCAACTCCGGGACATCTCTGGGAAGAGATGTGCAGGGTGAACTCCCGGTACACAGACAGACTTCCTGACTCTATCCTGCGCCAGCTTCACGCACATAAGCTACCCACAGAAGTAAGAAACATCCTGTCCGCAGTAGATTACTCTACGACACCAGAGCTATATGCAACCGCGGCAGACAGAATTTTCAACCAGTGCGCTGCTGCACCCCTTGCTGCCACGGTCACACCAGTACCTCCCACCGAACTTGCAAGCCGGGTCAACACACCTCAGCCGAACAATACCTCACAAGATATCAAGGACCTGTTACAAACCTTGAACCGCAGGATGGACACCATTGAGCAGTTCTGCTCCTCCTTACCTGCTGCTGTGCCAGTCCCTGACTCACGCACCACACCCTACAACTTCCGACGCACAGCAGCCAGCCCCCAGCACAACAAATATACCCTCTGCTGGTATCACCAGACTTTCGGCCGCAATGCTCGAAACTGTGAGCCCTACTGCACCTATTCGGGAAACGGCAACAACGGAGGCTGGTAGACGCCTCAGCCCCCGTCCCTTCAGGCGTCTCATTACTGTACGTCACCGACTGCACCTCTGGCAAGAAGTTCCTCATCGACACAGGTTCATCGGTAAGCCTCATCCCTCCCTCACTACAAGACAAGTCAAAGCAACCCTCTTATGACCTGTTCGCTGCCAACGGTAGCCCCATCGCCTCCTACGGCGTACTCACCCTCGCTTTGGACCTCGGTCTGCCCAAGACTCTGCGTTGGTTATTCGTGATAGCAGACGTGTCTCAACCCATCCTTGGTTTCGACTTCCTCACCTTCCACAAGCTCGGCGTCAAACCAAGTCATCTATGCCTCATCCATGAGCCTACAGCACGCAAGATCCAGGGTTCTCGTGCCAGACACACCGACACTATCACCTGTCTTGCGCCTTCCAACGAGTTCTCCTCCCTACTCAACGAATTCAAGGAGCTTTTCTCACCCCGAGTCTCCCTACCCCCACCACCTACATCGGGAATTTTCCACCACATCGAAACTAAAGGACCACCAGTCTTTTCACGCCCTCGCCGCCTGCGCCCTGAGCTCCTGTACACAGCCAAAGTAGAATTCAACAAACTACTGCAAGATGGCATCATTCGCCCTTCAAGGAGTCCCTGGGCATCGCCTCTTCACATGGTTCCTAAGCAAACGCCCGGCGAGTGGAGGGTGTGTGGCGACTACAGAGCCCTGAATCTCGTCACCAAACCTGACAGGTACCCTATTCCGCATGTCCAGGACTTTCACCACAAACTTCATGGCAAGACTATCTTCTCGAAGATCGACTTGGAGCGTGCCTTCCACCAGATCCCAGTAGCACCTGCAGATACCCAGAAGACAGCCATCACCACTCCGTTCGGACTCTTCGAGTACACTTTCATGAGTTTTGGCTTACGCAATGCAGCACAGACTTTCCAGAGGTACATGGACCATATGCTTCGCGACCTCGACTTTGTCACTGTCTACATTGACGACATCCTCGTCGCATCTTCGACGCCTGCCGAGCACCGCCACCACCTCCAGCTCCTTCTCCAACGCCTGCAGAACAACAACATGAAAGTTCATCCTGCTAAGTGCGTCTTTGGAACCTCGGCCATAGATTTCCTCGGTCACAGAGTCTCGCCCAGTGGCATACAACCCCTACCACAGAAGATAACCGCGATTAGGGAGTTCCCCAAACCTGAAACGGCGAAGAAACTCCGAGAATTCCTGGGTTTAGTCAACTACTACCACCGCTTCATTGACAAAGCTGCCACCGTCCTAGCCCCCCTACACGACCTTCTCAAGGGACGCCCAAAGAAGTCTCACAAGCCTCTCGTGTGGACTCAAGAGGCTGCCACGGCATTCACCACTGTCAAACAGCACATTACACGCCTCACCCTCCTGGCCCACCCCGCACCTAACGCCCGGACCACTCTCACAACAGACGCTTCTTCTACTGCAGTGGGCGCCGTCTTACAGCAGGAGATCAACGGAATTCTCATGCCCGTTGCTTTCTTCTCACAACGGCTTCAACCACCACACCTCAAGTACAGCGCCTTTGATCGAGAACTCCTGGCCATATACCTGGCTGTCAAACATTTCCAGCACTTCCTCGAGGCCCGTCAGTTCACCATCTTCACTGATCACAAGCCCCTCGTCCACGCCTTCGCTTCAGCTTCCCAGTCACATACACCTCGTGTCCTGCGCCACTTGGCTTACATCTCAGAGTTCTCCAGCGACGTCCAACACATTAAAGGCAGCCACAACGAGATCGCCGACGCCCTCTCTCGTTGTGTATCCAACATTCTTCCCTCATCTCCACCCATTGACTATGGGCAGCTAGCCGCGGCTCAAGAGAAGGACGAAGACCTGGCAGCATACAAGACATCCCCCTCAAGCCTCACACTCCAAGAACTCCCTGTTCCTGGCACAAAGATAAAATTGTGGTGCGACGTATCCTGTGGGCAGCCTAGACCGTTCGTGCCTCATGTCCACAGACGCGCTGTTTTCGACCGCATCCATGGTCTCAGCCACCCGGGTGTGCGGGCCTCCCAGCGCCTCCTCACGCAACGTGTCGTCTGGCCCGGCATCAAGTCTGATACTAAGAAATGGGCTGCCCAGTGCCTGGCCTGCCAATCCTCCAAAATACATCGTCACATACGGGCCCCCTTACATACTTTCCCTATTCCCAAAGGACGTTTTCAAGTAGTACACCTCGACATCGTGGGACCTCTTCCATCATCCTACGGCAGCACCTACATCTTCACCTGCATCGACCGTTTCACCAGGTGGACAGAAGCAATTCCCATGCCCAATGCTACAGCAGAGACTACTGTCCCCGCCTTCATGTCCGGTTGGGTTTCCCGTTTCGGCCCCCCGCAACCGTAATCACTGACAGAGGAGTCCAGTTTGAGTCACAACTCTGGCAGCACCTCCTACAGTTCCTCGGCACGTCTAGACAACGCACTACAGCATACCACCCTCAAGCCAACGGCATGGTAGAGCGTTTTCACCGGCAGCTAAAGGACGCACTCAAGGCACAGCACGACCCTTACAGCTGGACTGATGCGCTTCCCTTAGTGCTCCTCGGCATCCGTGCGTCACACAAGGAGGATATGGACTGTAGCCCAGCAGATCTTACACTAGGCGAGCCCCTTCGGCTACCTGGGGATTTCTCACTCCCTCCTAACCCTCACCAAACCACTCCAGCCGTTCGTCACGACTTACTCCAAAAGCTACGACAAGCAGTTTCTGCATTCAGAGCTACTGCTCCACGCCAGCCTCCTCGGCGCCCTGAACACATCCCTCCTGCACTACTCACAGCCGAGTATGTTTTCGTCAGGCGTGATGCTCATCGCAACCCATTACAACGTCCCTACGATGGACCCTTCCAGGTGGTTACCCGTTCAGCAAAGTTCCTGACGATTATCCGGAATGGCAGACATGACACCGTCAGCATAGACCGAGTCAAACCGGCCACCTTACCCGTTGGGCCCCCAGTCCAGCAGCACCATCAACAAACTACGCCTGCACCAGTCTACCTGCAGTTACCACCGGCGGCAACACCACGCCCACGACATTTCTGGGCACCCTGTTTTCACCCTCAAGTACACCCTGTTCCTGACATAGAACCTGCACCTATCATAGAACCTGTACCTATCATAGACCCTCCTCCTGTCATAGAACCTGAACCTATAATAGACCTCCCTCCTGACATAGAACCTGCTCCTGCCATGGACCCTCCTCCTGACATACAACCTGCACCTATCGTAGAACCTGCTCCTGCCATGGACCCTCCTCCGGACGCAGCCCCTGCAGCAGCAGGAGCACAACAACCACTGCTTGTACAACCTCCTCTAATCCCAAACCCTCTTTCTCCTCCTAATTCTCCCACAGGTTTTGTGTCACTGGAGGGAGTTGTTACACGTAGCGGCCGAGTCGTACATACACCTGCCCGGTATGTGTTATGTGTGGGACACAACCCAGACAACATCCAGCCTCCCACCACGCCGGGAGGGGAGGGGGAGTATTGTAGTGGCTACTCTCCCCTACAACTTCCAACTGAGCTCCGGCCGCACTCCGACCAGCCAATCAGCGTGCAGCAAGCTACGCCGAGAGACTAGGTCCATGCAGAGGACGTAGGGGTACAATCGCCGACCTAGTCTCGACCATCAACCTTCAGTTCAGGATCAGAGCGTTTCACACCTTACGCTTGAGCCTCTGTGATTGGTCCTCTCACTATGCGCACCCCAAATCCTGATCCTGGTAAATTGTATAAATACGGCCATGTCTGCCCAGGGAGGACATTCTACACTCAGCTACTGGACCAGCAACATCTCTCTCAGCTCCTCACCTAGTCACTCCTACGCACTGCGCTGTACAACAATATATATACAGAAAGCGCATCGTGAGTTTCTATCCAACCTCATTCCTGAGTGAAAATATCTACATGTACGTACGTCTGTGTGCCCATACAAAGAGATAATAGACAACTAAAGAGAATTGACAACTGGCCACTCACAGTACGCTACACCAGGAATATTTTGAATATAAAGGTCATATATTTTGCACAAAAGATAACATATTTACTCAGAGTAAACATTATATCTAAAATTTGTATGTCTAATGCAAAATCTATGATGTTTATATTCAAAATGATCATCATATTGTAAGAATTCCAGCAATGTAAATTATATTCTGGCCGGGTAATTTGTATGAATTTTATGAGAAAAAAAAAAAAAAAAAAAAAAAAAAAAAAAAAAAATTATACTTCACCCCGTATGAGTAGATGAACCGCGTTAAGTGAAAGTTCGGTTCTACCTCATCCACAAAAAACGTAAAATTACACCACTTGCTTCAACACAGTTGCTTTCATTGGTACCAAATATCAAAATAAGTACTAATGTTTAAAATAGCAGGGTTAAGTGCATGACAACCTATTTCCGACGGAAATGAAGGTAAAATTCAAATGAATCACAAGGCTGTGGGCTCGTAACACTCGTCTTGCCTGCGGTGCCCACACTAGAAAAGCCCGTTATAGTACATCCTTCTTTCCTCACACACTCAAACTGTGGAATGTTCTGCCTTCTTCTGTTTCCAGCAACTTCGTGGTGAAGATTAATTAAATCTTTTTCTTTTCACTTGTATGCCCCCCCCCCCCCTTCCAGGCCCCGCTGTGGGTCGATGACCTGTGCCCAGGTGGACTATTCCCCATAAAAAAATAAATTTACCAAAAGAACACCCAACAAGCATTTGAAAACCTTACATAACTTGTAAAATGGTTAAAATATGGTAATGTCTGAACACCATTACCACCAGTACTGTAGTTCAAATTTTCCACATGAGGCGACATTTACTAGAACTTGACCTAATCAACCAAAGAAACCTAACCTTGCCAGTTACGGCAAAATATTCAATACGTTGATGAAAAGGGTTTAAGAATTGTCAAAATTACCGATTGCAACTATAAAAGGAGAATTTTCGATCTTGTAACGGCATTTCTCTCACTGTAATTAATAAGTTTTTCGTAATGTTTCGATAACCAAGACATTTTTCTTCTGTGATATTTCCACCGGAAATTAAGGATAACCGAGATAATTAGTTTTCAATATTATTAGATTTGGTCAGTCAAGTGTCGCCATTTGTTGCTTACGTCTCACGGAGAAGGTCTGACCCCCATCATGCAGTGCTCCTTACCTCCGTGTTGGCTTCTTAAACGTCTACAGTGCACGTGCAAGGGTGGTGTGGGAGTTTCTTATTGGCTATAGCAATAGGAGACTTACAACTGGGCAAGAGTTTTTTGTCTTCGCCAATGAACAATGCGTGGGTGTGTCAGGAGCGGAGATTAGATTTTTCAGTACCAGAATAACCAGATATGGCTGAACAGATGGAAGGAACTGTGCCGACATTTATGACAATTGCAGAGTTTCATCAGAAAAATAGTGTTAGATTTGGTTAGGTTTTATGTTGTTGGTTTGTTGTTTTTTATTTACTCTGTGATATACTCGAGAAAATTTTTAATTTTTTTTTTTAAGATTGATGGGTAGCAGGGGGGGCGGGGAAGATCTCAAAAAGTATGAATATCAAATTTGTTCGAAACTCACCAAATAACATTGGAAATACATTTTTAATATCCAAACAAAGACCAGTGCATTAGTGAAAATTTACCCGGTATTATTGCGTTTACACACCGTTCATTCCTACCACTAATCTATTATCATATTCGAATAAGACGTCTAATTATAAGATAATTTTCATCTACAGTCGGCCCTTAACATACGCGGGTTTATAATACGCGGATTGCCCCCCGCCGGAGGAATATTCTGTACATTGAAGTACATTCAACTCGCGCGCGGCACCTCACACCGCCCGCTCCCGCAACCTCACACACACACGCATACAGGTAGTCGTCGACTTACGACCTATGCGACTTACGTCTGTTCGACTTTACGACCGGCGGTACGACAGTTTTGGCCCCAGCCCCAGTGTAAATAATAAACCAATTGTACTGTAGTATGCAGTGATTTACTTAAACCTGACGACCGTAACAATAATGAACAAAGAAAATGTTGATAAAATATGACTTAAAGATGATTATATTATCATTACACATTACAGTATAATATACGTAAGGTAATTATAACATAGGCCGACTTACGACCGGTCGGCCGTAACCAATCTAGGTCGTAAGTCGACGACTACCTGTAGTTCTCCCTCACTCAGTCAGTCTCGCTGTAACCACGCTTGTGTTGACATCAGCATTGTAGTTGCAAAAATATTACATTTCCGTGAATGTATTATATCAAGCACAGTATGAATAGAATATCACTACTGTAAGAGTATTTTAACCGAAAACTACTAAAAAAACGAGTAACATATCTTGAACATCGGAAGGTTAGGTAAAGTCTTTTGTTTTCATGTAGTTTATCCTAATTTACATTGAAATGCATTACGTTTCAGCAAAACTACTATTTATTTCTGAGAATATGGAAATGTAATATTTTGCTGAAATGACGTACGTAATACAGTGGAAGGTGGCGAAAGCAATGACTCGCTTTCTTTCGTTCAAAAGATGTTACCGTAATCGCTTTTCGAATGGTTTTCAGTTAAAAACCTGTTGTATTACAATAATATTCCATCCTAATTCACTTGTGATGCAACAGTGTTTTTAAATGAAAACCATTCGAAAAGCGATTACGGTAACATCTTTTGAACAAAAGAAAGCGAAAGTCATTGTTTTCGTCACGATTTTATCCCACTTTCCACTGTAATACGTACGTCATTTCAGCAAAAATATTACATTTCCGTGAATGTAGTATATCAAGCACAGTATGAATATAATATCATTGTAATATAACAGTATTTTAACCGAAAACTATTAAAAAAACGCGTAACATCTCTTGAACATTGGAAGGTTAGGTAAAGTCTTTTGTTTTCGTCATGTATTTTATCCTATTTTACATTGAAATACATCACATTTCAGCAAAACTACTATTTATTTCTGAGAATATATTCATTCAGGCACAGTTTAGGTAAAATATACATGTGCTGTAACATTTTTTTAATTGAAAATGATTCGAAAAACACGTACCCACTAGCCCTGTTCAAGGAGAAGACTGGGAGGAGCTGTTTGGTGCTTAAGATGATGACAAGGCAAATGATTTTGATGGATTTCAATGAAAATATTCAGAAAAACCCTGGCACTGTCAAGGAAAGTGGCTGCTGAAGGCTTCCAGGACATGGCAGAGGACAAGATTAGGGAGCTAATTGAAGAGCACAACACTGAGCTGACCGAGGAGGATCTACAGGAGTTAGTAGACTCAGGCAAGGAAGAGGAAGCGAAAGAGGATGAGGAAGAGCACCAAGAAATGACATTGGAGAAGTTGGGGGAGATGACCAGGAATATCGAGGCACTGGAAAACCTGGCCTATAGTATGGACCCCTCCATGGTGCGTGCCCTGAAATTCATGCGAAGGATGGATGACGTTTTCGCTCCATACAAAAACATCATGGAAGACATGAATGAAAGAGACAACTCCCCATCACCATGTTCTTTGATCACCGAAGGAGAGATTTAACACCATCAATCACTGGCGGCAGTGAGGAAGCAGCTGAATCCACCGTCGCCCCCACTTCACCACCCATTATGGAATTAAGTGACGATGAGCCCGAGGACCCCCGTCCTGTCGCCGAGGATAGGAACTGTACAGTAAAGTGAAATTTTTATCTCTCTTTTTATTAGCTTTTCTTGCCATGTTTATTGTTTGTAAAAATGTACAGCACAGTACAGTTCAGTACTGTACATAGGAAGTGGAGGTGCAGTTATTCACAAAACATTTGGGTTTGTTGTCGGCAGTAGTGCCGGTGAGGAGGTGGAGGAAGCGAGTTGGGAGGAGTGGTGACCTTGGATGCGGGAGCAGGGACGAGATGTCAGCCAGTACATTACGGGTGTATTAATTGTTTTTATAGCTATTTTTGCATTTTAATATTAAATACTGTACAATACGTTTCAACAAAACTACCATTTATTTCTGAGAACATGGAAATGTAATATTTTTGCTGAAATGATGTACGTATTACAGTGGAAAGTGGGATAAAATTGTGACGAAAGCAAATGACTTTCTCTTTCTTTCATTCAAAAGATGTTACCGTAATCGCTTTTCGAATGGTTTTCAGTTGTGGGATTATAAGGCTAATGATAGGATAGAATATTATTGTAATACAGTACGAGTACAACAGTTTTTTAACTGAAAACCATTCGAAAAGCGATTACGGTAAAATCTTTTGAATTACGAAAGAAAGCGAAAGTCATTGTATTCGTCACGATTTTATCCCACTTTCCACTGTAATATGTTCGTCATTCCAGCAAAAATATTACATTTCTATATTTATTTCTAAGAATACGTACATTCATTCAGTCACAGTTAAGGTAAAATATACTTGTGATTTAATATTTTAATGAAAATACGGTATTGTAGTTTTCTTTTGTTTCAAATTTAATTAACAAAGATTGATGTTTCAAATGTAATGAAGAAAAATTTATGTCCAGTATCTATAAATAAACTTTAATAAATGAATACTTTATGTTTTACATCGTCCTGTGCTACCATACCATGGATTTGGCTACTTTGGGCTTGCTATGATGACGCAAGAGATCTGCCCTGGCAACTGTACCGACACTCACAGCTGGTGGTGCGTTGGTGCATCGTTTTCATTGTTTACTGGTAAATATTTTTCAACCTAACCAAACTATTACCCTTTTAGAGGTCGACCCCCAATTTTTTGCCAAATAATTTGGTCTTAAAAACTCGAACTACACACAGGTATATACGGTAAATAAGGACATGGGGGCCAGGGTTGGGGGGGGGGGGCAGCAGCACATATACGCGGATTTTTAACATCCAAGGGTATCTCTCTTACGTAACCCCCTTTTATGTTAAGGGCCGACTATGTTACATTACTGGGGGAAACGTATAATAACGGAGATAGCTTATCCAAAAATTTCTCTCTATTCTTCCATTAATCTTCTGCCATTATCGTCTGCCTCTCCAACACTGCGTGTCTCCTGCGTCTCCTTCATAAATCATCATGCGCATGCATTCCCGTACACATCACGCGGCCAATCAAGTGTGTTTGTTTTTTAAACCAATTAAAATGATTTTGGGTTTAATTTGCTGTATATTTGACCTAATCAAATTCGAGTTTTATTTTGGGGCTCTCGTATTTCAAAATTCAAGTTCAGTAACTTCAGTTCCGACCATGGCGGTCTACGATGGGTGTCACTTCAATTATATGGAGCTGATTGAGAGTTTTTGGGAAAAAGACGAAGAAACTGTAGCATTTTTTCGATTGCATGGTGTTCTTCCAACCTCAGTAAAGTGTACTAAGAGCAAGACAATGTAAATATCACAGACCAACATGTGTGACATTGTGTAAGAATCTCGGAATCCAACGATGAACAAGAACCAGGCGGGTCCGACTAATTACCCAAATGAACCCAAATGTAGCCGCAATGAAGTCAAATAATGGTCCTACATGAATAAATTGGGTTACCAATCACTTTTCGACTAGTATTTGGTGTCACAGTAAAAAAAAATTGGAAAACGTAATTTATTTTGAGTTAATAGATCGCGTGCATGTACCGAGGGAGCTAGTAATTACCCAAATGTAGCGGCAATGAAGTCAAATAATGGTCCTACATGAATAAATCGGACTGCCAATCACTTCTCGACTGGTATTTGGTGTCACGAAGTCACAAAAAATTGGTAAACTTAATTTAATCTGAGTTAATAGATCGCGTGCATGTACCTAACCTAACCTCGACTAGTATTTGGTGTCATGAAGTCACAAAAAATTGGCAAACTTAATTTAATCTGAGTTAATAGCTCAAGTGCATGTACCTAACCTAATCTAACCTAACACAACACAACTCAGATTAAATTAAGTTTACCAATTTTTTGTGACTTTATAACACCAAATAATAATCGAGAAGTGATTCACAGCCCGATTTACACTTGTACGACCATCATTTGACTTCACTGCGGCTACATTTGGGTAATTACTCGCTCCCTCGGTACATGCACGCGATCTATTAACTCAGATTAAAGTAAGTTTTCCAATTTTTTGTGACACCTAATATTAGTCGAGAAGTGATTAGCAGTCCAATTCATTCATGTAGGACCATTATTTGACTTCATTGCGGCTACATTTAGGTAATTAGTCGGACCGAACCAGGCCAATAAGGTAAGAAATAGGTGATTCTATCATTTGGCGAGAGTCAGTTAGGTTAGGTTTTTGTTTCTCTAGTGTTTTTTTGTGTATTTTGCCATGATTTTTTTTTCCGGAAAACGTCCAACGAAAATAAAAACACGCTAATTTCCCACAGAAATGAAGGTCATATTCGGTCTAAACACACACAAATACACTAGAAATATATATTTTTTACTTTCTAACAGAGAACGGCGTGACAATGCAAATTTACCATTTACCATATAAAACTTCAGATTCGTTTAGTTGTAACTAGTGAAACAATACTGCATTTGCTACTTATGATTAGTAATTTTCTTGAGGTACCTATAGGAAAGTGGTCTTAGATACAAACCATGTAAAATTAGTGGTTTAAGTGCACATGATAAAATGTATTACCTAATCTTAAGCTTCACTTAAACATTATAGTACTCCGTACATGATTCAAGCTTCACTTAAACATCACAATATTCCGTACATGAATCACACAAACTTCCTCCACAGGACTATGATCACGTGTAATTGCAGGTCTAGTGAACCAACCAAACTGTAGTGATGCTAACATTACAAACTGCTGGGTAACGCAACATTTATCTTTACTTCCTTTTTAAAATACACTTAACAATAAAACTAAAAGGTTCTACCCCGGTAGGTGCAGATAAATGCCTGAGAACTGAGAAGGCATCACTTATTCAAAAGTACCGCCCAAGCCAGCTGTACAAAACGGCTAGAACATATGATAAGTACAACTACTGACTTAAACTCCACAGTACAAGGTATTGAAATTGCACAAGCTTTCATGATCACTTACCACCCTTGCCACGACCAGACATTTTGTTAATCTAGTTGTAAGTAGAACAGTCTCACAACACACTCCTTGTCGTGTTCCTTCCCTTGCTAAGAGCAGACAGTGCAGTGATGTTGAAAATAACGGTGTACTTTAACCAATGACGGAGGCGGCTCAGTATTTTAACCAATCAGAATAGAGAGTTTTGGCGCGTAACCGGAACAAACCAATGGAATGTTTGTATTTATAATCTGAAACGTATTATAACAACTTTATAAAAGTTTTAAAATAATTTAATTTATTTAGTTTTAGACACCAATCTTCTGATTTAAAAAAAAAATAATTTCCACATATAAGAAAATAGTGTATTACACATAAATCAAACCAACAAAATTAAATTATATATATATATATATATATATATATATATATATATATATATATATATATATATATATATATATATATATATATATATATATATAAATCACTGTAGGTGCGCGTGATCCAGGTATATGCTGATAACCACAAGGAAAAATAAAATACTTCGTGTTTTCTTTTTCCTTGTGGTTATCAGCATATATATATATATATATAATATATATATATATATATATATATATATATATATATATATATATATATATATCTTGATAAAATCACACGGGAGAATGGAAACAACGGAGTACCATAGCTTTCGTCTTTATATACGGTTAGAATTAAACATAAATATGAATAAAGTAGGAACGACTATAATAAATGAGAAGCGCAAGAGTTACTTTAAATTGTTTTTATTGTGCCGACAATGCCGCCTGGGGGTATACTTTTGTAAACAAACCATCACTGCCGGGATAATTCTCGAATTTGTTAAATAAAACAAATTAACATGAAAATTTACTTCGTTTTTCTTAAGCTATAAAATTGAATAAGCTTTCAGTAATTCCTAAACAAGCCAAGGATACTATGAAAACAGTTGAAAGATGGATATCGTTACCATGGTGACATGCAAGCTGTCAGAGGCACTGGCACTGGCATCCTTGGCAGTGTATTGTAACAGTGTGCATCCCCCGACTACAGGTAATAACCAAATTATACTCTGGAAATTATAATAATTATTTCAGGGTCACCAGAATAATATTTAATGTTTAAAAATTTTTCATTGCAAATACTGTATATTTTTATGGGTATTTTAGACAAAGCTGTAGTAATGCTCGTGGCCCAGTATTGGTTTACTCTTATCGGGTTTTTCAGGTTTAAGATAACTATTACCAGTTTCACCTCCAGAGCTGGCACATACCATATTTACGCTGACTCATATGGTGTCACATCCCCCCCACACACATGCCTAATTAATGAGTAAATCCTTTCTTTACTGACATCATTCTAATAGTTCATTTATGCGGGTTATGTTTCTAATGCTTTTCCAGGCTTGATTTAAGCTGATTGATGGAAGTGCTTTCCACTGCTGACTCAGGTATGAAATTCCAATACTCAAGTGGGTAATCCATAAGGGTAAAATTATTGTTTAGGTCATCCACCTATTTGGAAATGGGTCAGAATTGTAAAAAAAAGAAAAAGAAAAAAAACATAATTTCACATCAGTATTTAGAAGTTACCACCAGGCAACTGAATATTGAAAACGGATTTTTATTGCGTAAATCATCTTATTAAATACATATATGACCTTCATTGCCGTATGAAATGAGCAGTAGTCGAGATATTGAAAAAGAAATGGAAAGTCAAACAATGTAAACACCTCAAAGAAACTAAAAAAAACCTAACGTCACCTAACCTAACCTAACCTAACCTAACCTAACCTAACCTAACCTAGCTACCTCACCTCACCTCACCTACCTCACCTCACCTCACCTCACCTCACCTAACCTAGCTACCTCACCTCACCTCACCTCACCTACCTACCTAACCTATCCTAACCTCACCTAACCTACCTACCTAACCTCACCTAACCTACCTACCTAACCTCACCTAACCTACCTACCTACCTAACCTCACCTAACCTACCTACCTACCTAACCTAGTGTGTAAGAAACTTAGGTCAATTTATAGTATCACACCGGTCTTTATTTTGATATGAAAATGTTTTTCTTATGTATTTTGATGAGTTTGAACGAATTTGATATTCATTTTCACCGGAAATCACGTGTTTTTTTAGATAATCCCCACCCAACAATCATAGCGGAAAAGTTGGGATTTTTTTTTAGATTAAATAACATTATATTACCAACCAACCAAGACAACCTTACCTAACCAGGACCCCCCGTCAGAGGCCTGGAGTTATGCGTGAGCAGGGGGGTCAGACCACCTCCGCCATAAATAAACAAATCATGGCGACACTTGTGACTGAGTGAAAGTAATAATCTTGGAAAATCAATATCTCAGTTATCCTTAATGTCCAGCGGGAATATCATAGAAGAAAAAGTCTAAGAATTGTGTGAATATTACGAGATACATATTTTTAATACGGAAACATAGACTGGTGTGATACTATAAATTCACCGAAACTTACCTTAAGTAAGAGATACAGGAGGATAGAATCATGCGACTTTCAATAAGGAAGTGGTGTCATCGTCAGTGTCCGTCTCTTAACACGGTACCATGCATGGTGATGTCCTGTCAGCGAATATTGTTCTGCACCTTTACGGGTTCCTCCAGTATGACACACCGGACCAAGAATTCTGAAAACACTCGTGAGTCAAAACGGATGTTGGTAGCCCTGGTTTCCTGAGTTGCCAGTTACTCTGTAGATACTATTTACCTTAAGGTGTGTCAGGGTGTCTGCGTTCACAATGTATTACAAGATGCGAATAGAGCAGGTAACATCATATAACTATATTTATAAAATAATCAAATTAATATAAAAAGCAATTGCCATTACAACTGCTGTTTGCACTGATGGTCTGCCCTTTGTAGATCGAAACCGGTCCAACGAATTACCCAAAAGTACCCAAAAGTACCCAAAAGTATATTAAATCAGGGTAAAATCTTAACGAATATATGTTTTACATCAATAAAACCTGATTAATAATGTTTTCATTGAAATGTAGTCAAAATAATGAAATAATAAACAGCGAAAAACGCTAAATTCCAAAGAGTCACCTATCCAAAATGGAGATATAATTACCGATGTTTCTGTTACTTTGGGGTATTTAACATAGCCGTAGGATTTACTTTTCCTTAGGTTAGGTTAGCGAAGTGCATCACGATGAATCTGAGTTATCTCCCTTGTTCACGAACTCTTTGGAATTTAGCATTCGCCAATACTGAAAGTTTTTCGCTGTTTATTATTTCATCTTACAAATTATTTATACAAAATTACACTAAAAATATTATTAGACATGTTTTGTGTATGTATAACAGATATTCGTTAAGATTTTACCCTGATTTAATATACCTTTGGGTAATTCGTTGGACCCGATCGAAACTGCTCAGTTTCTAACACACTCATTACATTCTTTTAAACGAGCACACTTCCTCTACTGAAATTCTTTGCTACACTGTGTTAAATAACACTGACAATGTTTTTGCTCTGTGAATTTTACTACCAGTTACCCCCGGTCACCCCCCTATTCTTATCATATATTGTGACATATTAAAGAGATATAGCTCGTTTCTTAACACATCTTTTTGGTAGCTCAGTTACCTAAGCGTAATATTGTATAACTTTCCTACGTTACAAATGTTTCGTATTGTTTTTTTTTCGGGTTGAGGTCTTGTATTATGCCACTTCTCATCACTTTCTCAGATAGTGGTTATAATCATGAGTATTTGCACAATTTTGTTGTATCTCATAGTTTGCAAAATTCCTATACAGCACCTCAGCTTAAAGAGTGCCTGCCATTCCTACCGTATATGGGTGACTAAACGTAGTACTACGGTATACAGCTCCTCCCTGACTTACGACCTACTCGACTTACGACGACCCGCACTTACGACCTGCCTCAGTCGTACCAAAATTTTGTCAAATTACATATTTTCGAGTCCCAACATCTGTACACAGACAAGATTTTTGTTTGTAATTCACTTTAAAATGGCTGCAAGCTTAAAAGTGAGAGTTTTGTGGTGCTGAGAAGAAAAAGAGACACCCATTTTATATTTTCTATGTATTATTTAAGCATTTTCGACTTAAGACCATTTTAACTTACGACCTGGATTTGGGTCCCTCACCCCATCGTAAGTCGGGGAGGAGCTGTAGTATATAATGCTATGGCATTATCTGTTTTAAGTGCTATGGGTTTTATATATATTTCTGATAATTTCTCTGTGGTTACTGCACATGATATAAGGAATAACAGCACATTAGTTTTACAATGAATCACACAATCAGAGATACCAACCTTCAGTCCCATCTCACCAAAGGGTGCAGAATAATTTTTTTTTTTTTTTTAATGTACACGGAATTGACACGGAATTACACCTCGGACACTGTACAGATGAAACAAAAACTCTGTGAGCCCTAAAAATGGCAACCGCTGCTGCTTCATTCTCCAAAATGTGCTGAATAATGTGGCAGTCAGTCAATGTACTTCCATCTCACACAGAACTAATCTTCCAACTGGTTGCGAGTGCTAACTAGTGCTCAAGTATTATGTCACATCAACACACACTGATTGACCAAATACTGTATTATAAAATGAAAGTTAAAATAACTCGGGAACTATTAATTTATGACGGAAATGTTATAGAATAAATTATTGTTATTTTTTGTTCTCCCTCCCCATGTATGACTCTATATTCAGTTGCCTGGTGGCAACTTCTAAATATTGACCTAATTTCAACCTAACCTAACCTCTCTCGGATGGTGGTAACTTAAAATCCTAAAATTCTTTGGATGACCGAAACAGTAATATACAGTGATCTCTTGGTTAATGAACGCCTCGGTTAACAAAATTTCGGTTAACGAATTACCTTCCATAAGAATCTTCAATTCGGTTAACGAACAAAAATTCGGTTAACGAAATTCTTACGAAATCATGTCAACATGTTTTTGCTTGCTCACCAGCTGGAATATTAGTCTGCCAATACAGTAATCGGTTCGAGGGCTTAAATGCGTTCCCATTTGAGCAAATATCAAGAAGGTTGTACTATTCAATAATTTTCCAAGGTTTATATTAAAATTTTTAGTCATTTTAACACTTATTTAACATAATTGCAGTACAGGGAACTAGTTTTTGGTGTGCCCATCAGCCACTTCACTCACCCTCCAAGGCCTCAGTTTGTATCTCTGTTCAGTGGAGGAAACATCTTGCTTGTGGGTCTCTTGAACACAGAGTATTTTTATGTTTTTACAGTACAATTATTGGTCATCATGAAATTTATTTAACATATTGACATTATATAGTGAAGTGCAGTGTTGATTTAAAGAAAATAATCTTGAATTACTCCTAGTGAACTTAAAATTTTATGGGTGAAATAACAGCATGAAGCATCGAGTGATTTCTCTTCCACCCCCACTTCCTTCTCTTCTCCCTTCTCCTCCACCCCCACTTCTAATTCCCATCATCATCATCAACCAGGAGCCTTCTACATACACACCTCAAAGCAAGTGTACTTTACTGCATTTTTTTTTACTTTGTACATAATTTTCGGTGAACTGGAACCAATTACCCAAATCCCATTGAAACAATGGTTTCGGCTAACAAAATTTTCGGTTAAAGAAAAACTTTCTGGAACGAATTGTGTTCGTTAACCGAGGGACCACTGTTCACTGTAATACCATTCATAAGATCTCTTGCACTCTTGAGCTATCAATTATAGGACGTCTTGCCGTAGTAGGTATATGCTTTCCTGCCTCATGAAAATTCCGCAAAGTGGATGAAGAAAGCGATTCCAGTAATATAATTATTTCAACATTTTCCTTCCTGAACATAATTCTCGGCCGTGACATCTGATTCTCTTTGTTGAGTTTGTCTCACACTGATGCTTAGCAGATGTGCCAGATACTACTGCAGTACACTGTATGTGTATGATTTATCATACATTAAATTAAATAACCAAAATGACCTAACATAACCTAAAATAATACATTAATTTTTGTTTCTGTAATGTACCAGCTACTGCTATAATATACAGGTGCTCCCCAACTTACGACCACATGGATTTACGTCCATTGGTACTTAGGACCTGCTCTGACCGTACGTCCGTCGGGACATACGACTGCGACTGTCGTGACCAAAAATATTTTCAAATGACACGCGCATTTTCTATACCGAAACGTTTCCATCCCGGGCGAGAGGGTGGTGCGTGTTGGGTCGCCTCGTGGGTACACTCACTCAGTGGAGCACTTTGTTGGTGTTTGACTATTGTATTTTATACTGATCGCGCTGTGAACTTTCGTTATTATCGTATTTAATTGACTTTATAATGACTGGAAAGCGTAAAAGTGAGAGTGCTGGTGGTGTTCCAAAGAAAAGGAGACAGGCAATTACTTTTGAGATGAAAATGAAGATAATAACACAGCATGAAAATGGTAAAACTGGAGCAACAACCTCACGCGACCTAGGTTTCTCACACTCGACTATATCCACTATTCTGAAGGACAAGGAACGTGTTCGTGAAGTAGTGAAAGGAACAACACCTATAAAGGGAACTATAATATCAAAGAGAAGACAAGGTCCTAATCACGATATGGAAAAATTATTGGTGATATGGCTAGAAGACCAGCTACAGAAGTGTGTACCCGTAAGCCTTCTAACCATACAGGCTAATGCAAGAAGCCTGTTCCAAAGCCTGAAGGAGCAGGCAGGAGATGAATGTGATCAAACCTTTTAAGGAAGTCATGGGTGGTTTGATAGATTTAAAAAACGCTACAGTCTACATAATGTTAAGGTGAGTGGAGAGGCAGCTAGTGCCGATGTTGGTGCTGCTGAATCTTTTAAGGAGGAGTTAGATGATGTGCTTGTGGAAGGGACTTATTTGCCTGAGCAAATATTCAATGTGGATGAGACTGGATTATTGTGGAAGCGCATGCCTGAGCAGACATACATCCACAAAGAGGCGAAAACAATGCCCGGATTCAAGGCATTCAAGGACAGGATTACACTTTTGTTGGGGGGGAATGTTGCTGGTTTCAAGCTAAAGCCCTTCATGATCTATCATTCAGAGAACCCCAGGGCTTTTAAACATGTCAGCAAGCACACACTACCAGTGTTTTATCGGAGTAATAAGAGAGCCTGGATGACCCTAGCACTGTTTGAGGATTGGTTCTTCACTTGTTTCATTCCACGAGCCAAGGAGTATTGTCTGCAACAACAGATTCCATTCAAGATATTACTGATTTTGGATAATGCTCCGGGACACCCACCACACCTGGACGACATGCACCCTGATGTTAAGGTAGTGTACATTCCACCTAACACTACCTCTATCATCCAACCCATGGATCAGGGTGCTATTGCTGCCTTTAAAGCGTATTATTTACGCACGACCTTCGCTCAGGCTGTTGCTGCTACTGAAGGTGAGAAAACGCTCAGAGAGTTTTGGAAGGAGTACAAAATTTTGTCATGTATAAAGAACATTAGTGCAGCATGGGATCAGGTTACAAAACATTGCATGAATGGAGTATGGAAGAAAATCCTGAAAAGATATGTGAACAGTTTCACAGGATTTAATGAAAATGAAGTTATTTCGGATATTAGTAACAAGATAGTGGAGTTAGGTAAACAGCTGGAGTTAGAAATTGATAATGAAGATGTTGGACAGTTGGTTGAAAGTGTAGCAGTAATGAGGATCTTATTGAACTAGATGCACAGAAAATTGCAGAGGAAGAAGAGAGAAAAAATGTAGAAGAAGAACCTGCACCCCCTAAAAAGTTTTCAGTGAAACATATGGCAGAGGCATTTGCTACAATTAATAAAGCAATGCAAATGTTTGATGGCATGGATCAAAATTATGAGCGTTATGCCAAAGTTAACAGAATGATCCAAGATGCACTTGCTTGCTACAGAGTAATTTATAATGAAAAGAAATAGCAAACTGTGCAGTCTAAATTGGACGTCTATTTCAAGAAGTCCCCCAGTGCTGTCTCCTCATGCCCCACCAGTCCTGCCTCTTCACTCCCTCAAGATGATCCAATACCTTCAACCAGCAAGTTTCCACAGAACATAAACCTGTCTGAAGAAAGCGACATTGATGACCCACCCAGCCCTGTCTCCTCTTCTGTTTCTTCTAAATAGTATACCGGTAGTCTCCATGTGTTCTGTAAATAGAAAATTATGGGGACCCTGTGCATTCAGTTGAATACATTTAAGGTAAGTGCTCAGTCACACTGTATCCATTCTTCATTATTAATTACTTTTACTGTGCTGTATCCATTCCTCATTATTTATTACGTTTAGTGTACTGAATTTCATTGTAGATTTTTATTTATTTATTTATTTATTTTTTTAAATTTGAAATTTTTATTTTTTTTATTTATTTTTTATTTTATTTTTTATTTTTTTATCTATGTCGGACTTACGACCATGTCGGACTTACGACCATGTCGGACTTACGACCTTGATTTGGGTCCCTAACCCCGTTGTAAGTCGGGGAGCACCTGTATAATTATCAGTCATAAAATGAACCAGCTTAACCTACCAGACCAAACCAAAGTTAACCTAACCTTAAATTCCATATTACAGTACAGTTAACTGGTAAATTTGCAGTTTCAGCTTCAACTAATATTTGACCTTAAATTCTTTTTTTCCTATGGTATTTTGTCTGATTCATATGAATTTGACCTTCATTTCTGTTGCAAATGAGTGGTTACTGAGTTATCACCCCCTCCTCCATAAAATTGCCCAAACTGAGTTGGGGCTGTAACTGCAATAATACCAGAAAACCGAGTGTGAGCTCTTTCATGACCACACTTGACCAACACTGCCGCAGGTACAGATACATCCTGGACAGTTGTTAAGTAATGTAATAAATTTACTTGAGTACTGTACTCAAATAAAATTTTTGGGTATCTACTTTTTAAAAAGTACTAAAAATTTTAGCACTCATACTTCTACTTACGGTAAGTATGATTTTCTATTACAGGCATCCCCCGCGTTACGGAAGCCCGGGTTACGGAATTTCGCTCTTATGGAATTTGTAAATTATGACCAATAATTTCGCGTTACGGCCCGTAAATCTGCCCTTACGGAAATTGGGGTAAATTTTAACAAACACAAGGCTTCACACATGCCATTCAGACTGACAGACTTGACAAGTTTTATCAACCATAAAGACAGTTGAAGCTTCAAACATCACTCACAATGGATCTTGAATATTCCAACTGTAATCAGACATACCTAAGTTGCCTCAACAATTGCAACCCCAGTTGCAATATCAAATTCTGTGTCACCACTAAAAAATAAAACAGTAGTCCCTCGTGCACTCTTAAGATTAAGAGAAAACGGACGACTCAGGCGGCCTTGAGTGAGAGAAAACGGACTCCTATGACGGGGCACTCAAATAAACATACACATAGCTGTATAATGCAATATTATGCAATATTAACCTCTAAATTGGTGTTTTAAGAAGGTATATCATAAATTATTTAATGTACTGTATTGTATGTGTTTATAAATGTTTATTTTCATTAATAAAAGTGCTTGAATTACTTTTTTGGGGCCGAAAAAATTCCTTAGGAACGCATCTCCATTTTTATAATGGAAGTCAATGGGAAAATAGGTTTCGCGTTATGGAATTTCGCGATACGGTCAATTTTCCAGGAACGGAACCCTTCCATAACGCGGGGGGATGCCTGTACTTTTAACTCCATACAATTAAAAATTAAAAATCGTTAGTCGTTACATGTCCCAAACAAACAAATAAACAAACAAAGAGATTTAATGTGTGTGGCAAACTAATAAAAAAATTAAAATTAATTAATTATTATTAACCATAGTAAAAGAGTTGTGTGGGTGGAACCATGAAGGATACAGTGTGGGAAGACACCTGTGGTCTCATACCTAGAGGTCTCGTGAGGTAAAGTCAGGTCAGGTGGACTTTCACCTTTGATCTTTTTGTGTCCATTAGCACCTTGACCACCCACCTCACCTAGCCTATATCTTAGAAACTAAGCATTTGCCCAAGAAAATGAATAGTAGTGAAAGTAATCATTGTGCACTGTGTCTAAAAACACCCTCCATAATTACCGAACTGCTGACGGTCACCAGTCATATTATAGGGTTTCGTGGTATAATGTTGTCTAGCACTCAGGATGGATGGAAACTCTAAGGTGGTTTTCTTATATAATATAAGTTATATGGTAGACAGTCTGGTGCTGGAGGTGCCGTGTGGTGAGGAGCTGCTCAGTAGACACGTTCGGTGAGTAGCGTGTTGAAGGAGGTAGATGTGCAGGAGCTTCGTTAGAGAAGATGTTGCCTGTTGCTGGTCTCCTGGTTGAATGAAAGCTGGACAGCGAGGAGCTTGCTGGGAGAAGGTGTTGCGTGTTCAGGAACCGAGAGCAGAATGAGAGCTGGTTGGTGAGGAAGCTCAGAGAAGGACAGCTGGTGGGTCGCCATGCTCGCTGACGGGAGCGAGGACCGCCAGGCAGGCGGAGGAGAGGCGAGGGCCGCCAGGCAGGCGGAGGAGAGGCGAGGGCCGCCAGGCAGCGGCGGAGGAGGAGGTGTTGCGTGTTCAAGAAGAATGGCCAGAATGAATCTCAATGGAGAGACAGAGCTTATATACCCAGCAGCCGTGAGTCAAGCGTGAGTCACGTTGGGAAAACCCGAGAAGTAACCGGTCTTTGGCTCCGTTGCTAGGATACCGCGGCATCTGGTGGAAGGCACGCTAGTTTGGTTTCTAGGGAAGGCGTCGCAGGTGGCCTGCAGCTACGCAGTTTGTAGGGGAGACGTCCACTACAATATACTGTATTAACCAAACCTTCAAACTTAGAACTTGTTGGTGTATGATACAATGATAATTAAGGAATGTGGAAAAATTAGTTAATGCTTCCTTAGTCACCCATTTTTTAAAACATTCAGGGCAGTAAGTCCAAGAAAGAATCCCGTACATCGTGTTACTTTTAAGTTATCTGACAATTGGATTCGTCAAATTTGAATAGTAGCTTTGTCAAGTCTATTTGTTGGGTTACTTAAAGGTAACCAGATGTTCAGGATTCCTCTTTGGGCTTATTGCCCTGAATGTTTAAAAATGGGCGAGTGTGACATAACCGATATAATAATAATAATATATAATAATTAACGGTTTATTGAAAGAGATTGGCAGCCAGAAGGCTGAAAATATACAGTTACATATTTGGGGAATGGGTTTCGAATTACAAATAATATACAAGTAACATAAGTGATACAAATAAGATATATAATAAGTAGATGGGGAAAAGCTCAAACTACAGTGCATTTCAACATAGTGACAGTGCAAGAAGTAGTATTTACTGGGAGTGAATACACTGGTTTATTACAAGTTATTGACAATTTTTACAATGGTTGGGACTGGGTTGTTCTTATAGCGATCAGTTTGTGCACGTATGGGCTGGATGCGGTTGTGGTGTCGAACAGCAATTCTCGGGCTAGGGATCTCAGGTGGTAGTAAGAGCTGGTGTCGAGGATGGTGTAGAAGCTTCTTACCAAATTTGCAGATGAGGTCGTGGTGAATTCTAGGGGTAATTAACTTACATCTTAACTTAACCCTTAGGCCCCAGGTGACGTTCCAGAACGTCTGCCTATTTTCCCTCCATTTTTTTTAATATTTTTTATTATTATTTTGGGAAAAGTAAAATTTTTTCTTGATTTATTCCCATGGGGGGTGGATACTGCCAGCAGCACCCTAACCCGAGGCTTAAGGGCTAAGGTCGCTGCCACCAGACCACAGGACAGTATGTGTAGTGTTTTTTAGGTAGCTGGCAGAGTAATCCAGGCACGGTGAGTTGGGGTTTTTCATAAATCAAGTTGAGAGTGGAAGGAAGGGTGAAACACCAACCAAGAATTTAACTAATTTATTCCTTAATGTAAAAATATTGCATTCCGTCACAATACAAAAATAGTCGATCTACACCAGTCAATTGTTAGGGTCACTTTACCCAACCTTCTCCAAACAATTAATTAAGGTCTTTTCTCTCCATACCAAATCATTGACCTCCTTACCTAGGTCACCTTTCCAAATATCACCCCAAAATACTCAATAGCAACAACATACTCAATAGCACCAACATACTCGATAGCACCAATATACTCGATAGCACCTTAATACTGTACACTCATTACATCAGGTACTGCGGCTCATTCTTAGCACCAAGGTACACACAATAGGTACCCATTTCACATACAGGTGCTCCTCTATTTATGAACGAGTTACGTTCCTGAGGCTTGTTTGTAAGTCCAACTTACTCTCGGAGCCGGATTAAGGGGTTGGGGGGCCCTGGGCGACACCTGGCAGTGGAGGGGGGGGGCTCCCTGCTGACAACTGAAAATAGATATAGGTAATATCCAAGGTCAATAGAAACAATGAAATCTAGTAATAATGACACATTTACAAATTATTTATTCCATTCAAAGAAAGCGGATACATTCATTTACAAATGCACTTTTCGTTATTTTTCTAGCAAATAAACGTATCACATTGTCAAATGGAAGTTATCTTGAAATGTCTGACTCGGTGCTTAATAGCATCAGATTGTTGAGTCTCTCCTGAGGCATCGTGGTCCGCAGCCTGGTTTTGATCAGTTTCATTTTTGAGAAGGAACACTCCCTGGTAGAATTGGAGACCATTAACACCAGATATATCCTAAAAACCGTTTCTACATTTGGAAATGTTGATTGTAAGCCATCGTTTTCCTTTATAATTCTGTAATAAAGTGACTCATTGGGCTCATCCGCGGCTTTTGCTTACAACTTTACCAGAGACGAGAATTGAATTATTTCATGGGAGTTGTTTTCATCAATGTCTTTTCCATAAGTTTGCAGAATATTTTCTGAAGCAAAATGAATGGCATCACCTGACATGGTTTCCAGATTGCTTAAAAAGCCGAAGTGATCCTTCACCAAACGTGTATGCAGAAATCCTTTCGTTTAGGGATAACATTAGGTGATTAATGACTGTGAGGAAGCATTTTGTTCGGAAATTGTTTCTTGGACTGAGATTCACTTCACTTAAACGTCCTGAATGGACAAACTCAGTGCTTCTTGCGAGATCTTTTGCTTTTTCCTCATAGGCATCAAAACTGTCTCGCTTTCTTTCAACGAAACATTTAAGGAAACCAGGGAATTTACTGCTAATTGAAGAATTAGTTTTGGATCTTGAAGAAGTTTGTGTGGTGTAGTGTTCACTTATTTATACAGCCTTTTTATTATTTTATTATAATATCTGTTAAATAAGTTAAATCAGTTCACCAAACATGAGTTTTAGTAGGAAATATTTGTGGCTCCTGGTACGGTACGGAGCTACGGTAAGTGGTGCACAGCGAGTGTTAGGCAATCTGTTCCACTTGTTTATCGTTCTGTGGTAAAGGTTTTTAAAACTTTTTCTTTACAATGTTGTGGGCAGGCCCTAGATGTGGGGGGGGGGGGGGGGCCCCTGGGCATGCACCAGGTACGCCTGTAGTGGATTCCTCCCCTACAAGCACCGAACCTTCTCGAACAGCCTACGCCTCCAGCGCCGCCCACGGAGCGGGGGTCAACTATCTACCCACGCCTACCCCCGCCTTATAAGGCCTGACACCGCTGTGACCACCCTCTCTTTCTACTCAGTGCCACCAGCAAGCAACACCTCCTCCTCCGCGCCAGCTGTGCGGCTGCCACTCCCGCCAGTGACCTTGGCGTCCCTCAAGGCGCGTGCCCTCACTTTGGGCACCCAGCTCTCTCTACTCAACGCTACCTACCCAGCAACAAGCTGCATTGTACATCCAATACAATATGTATACAGTGAGCACATTGTGAGTTACCTTTCTCCATCCCATCCTGAGTGTGAACGAATATCTCATAACCCTACACGCCCTCCCCATAATCCAGGCCTGTTTACTCTTGTAGATACCAAACATATTGTAAAGAATGAAAAGATTATGTATATTTAGTACAGCTATGCCCTTTAATACAGCCTTAAAACCTGGCTCACTCTTCTCCTCTAAGGTAATGTGTGTTCTTTCTGTAATTTTCTTAAAAATAATCCAGTCTCATCCACATTAAACACCTGTTCTGGCAGGTAACCCCCTCAGTGATGATGTTTGTATCTCTGAAAGTTTGTAAGTTGAACGTTCTTAAGTAGAGGAGCACCTGTACTACTGTTAGGTAGATGAGATCCTTCCCAGGCATTCATACCATGAGCATCTCAACTAGCACCATCATTTCTTCCTATCCAGGGTGTTGATGTGTGAGATGTCCAGAGATCCAAAGTGGAAGGTTGCATAGTGGCCATATGCATTATCCACAACAACTGGTGGATTCCTCAAAGTAGAACAGTAGTTGCTGGGCCAACCATTCTCTCCGACCTCACTTGTCTCCCTCCGCTCACAGGCGGGTACACCTGTGCGTATAAGAGGTTGGGCATCACTAAGTGTAAACAAATGTGTTTACTGGCCTGATGGGCTTTTGTTTTAACAAACAAAATTACAAAACCTATTAATTAACTTATTATATTAACAGTAACATTAGGCAAGGCCTTAAGATGTATATAAAATGCTAGATATGCCTGTTTTAGCACTCATGACATAACACTAGCTGGCACTGACCTGCGCGTAAAAGAGGCAGGGCGTCACTAAGGACGATGCCCTGTGCCTCACACTGAATAGGCCTAAGGGTGCCAATGCTTTAAATTTTACCATGTCTTTATTCTGGCCCCCACACATACACTTTCTTATATATTGTAACTATGCCTTATAGTTACATACCTTAACCCTTACGCCCCGGGTGACGTTCTAGACTAGTTGACCGGCGCACCCCAGGTGCCATTTCAGAACGCGCGTGTTTTCCCGCCGCTGTTTGAATGCCCAAACCTGGTTAAGGTACCAGCATGACTATTTTTCTCTCCTGGCACACAGAGGGGAGCGTGGGTAGTCCCAGCGCGGTCAGTGACCATTCGCCCATGGTCATGGAGAGTAACGCCTCAAGTTCCCGTGTGCGTTCGCCCCCGTCATCTTCCACTCGAATCAAGCATCGTTGCCACGGGTTGTATGATAGCTAGATACGGGCAAAACTATTTGATGTGAGCGCTGTAGTGTGCAAATCTGGTGAAAGTGGTGATGAAAGCAGTGATTATGAGCTTGGTGATCATTAGGATAGCGTCGAGTTACACGATGTTTTAGAGACAAGTGAGGAGGAGGACGCGGGCAACGAGGCCCAGCCAGAACAGCATACCGTATATCACGGCCTATAAGGCGGCGGGGTGCATAAGACGCCCCCCCCAAATTTCCATTTAAAAAGTAGCTTTAGAGCTCTATTTGCTGTATAAGACCAGTACCCCAAATGTGACACTTACCCACTGACTCAGTAGTCCTTAACCAACCATCCTTGATTTTTTAAAATAAGGCCAATTCACTTCAAGTAATGTCATCAAATTATACCCGCTGGTGTAGTGTAAACACTAGTGACGTCACTGAAGCGTCTGCTATTTACCGATAACTGGAACTAATGTCGGTATCGAGTAAAATTTTTCCATTTACTTGAAATGGATTTACCGATTCATTTGTTTATTTATTTATTTATTTATAATATACTGTAACATATTAAACACACTGCAAGTATTTTCTTTCATTTATACGCTTGCTTCACACGAGACGCTCGGTATTGGGAGTGTTCCCTCGTCTCGGTGGTGTGGCTGTGTTCCGACTATTTATACAACAGGTGGTTCAACAGCAACCACCGTATTCTAATTGTGGTGTTTCATTAGGATTTGAGTGAAAAAGGTTACCGGTATGTACTTACTACATACATTTATTACACAAATATATATATATATATATATATATATATATATATATATATATATATATATATATATATATATATATATATATATATATATATATATATATATATATATATATATATATATATATATATATATATGCAAGTAAATCACTGTAGGTGCACGTGATCTAGGTATATGCTGATAACCACCAGGAAAGAAGAAAACACGAAGTTCCCAAGCGCTTTCGTGTAATTCACATCTTCAGGGGTGAGTACAGACTAGATAGAGTAATGCAGAACAAGATGAATATATACAGAGGAGGGTGAGACCAGGTCCACAATGGTCAGGTAATGACCCTACTAATCTTTAAATGGCACACAACGGTTGGTGGTTGGGTCAGATGGGACAGTGACCCGCCCTCTCACCTGATCACAAATCTTCTTAATTACAAAGTTGTCCAGCTTGTACATACCGTTACTCAAATTCATGTTGAATGCTTCGGTATGTTTAATAAGACTAGATTCTATGATGTTCCTACTATCAATTGAATTACATGGTAATATTGAGGAGGCATTATCCCAGTCAATGCAATGCTTGTTATCCCTCAAATGAACAAACAGAGCATTGGATTCCTGGCCTGTCCTGACACTGTATTTGTGTTGTTTAATTCTAGTTACAAGATCTTTACCTGTCTGGCCTAAGTAAAACATATTACATTCCTTGCAAGGAACTTTATAAATGCAACCAATTGTGTTGTTGGGGGAGTTCTTGATTAACATTTGTTTAACAGTGCATGAGTTTTTAAATGCCACATTGACGTTCCAAGATTTTAGCTGTGCCGGAATGTGTGAGAAATTTTTGTGAAATGGTAATATTAAGATATTCTTATGGTCATGGGTGGGCTTGGGACCATAATAAAGTCAAACAGTCAGTATTTACAACAATGTTTTTACGTGCCTTGAGAATTTGCAGTCCGAAATTCATCGATGAGGAATACAAATATATATATAATATTGGCTCAAACCTTAAATACCCTAGATCTTTCATAGATAAATGCTTAAACATTACTAAGAAAACTTTTTATAGAACTGATCCCAAGCCCACCCATGACCATAAGAATATCTTAATATTACCATTTCACAAAAATTTCTCACACATTCCGGCACAGCTAAAATCTTGGAACGTCAATGTGGCATTTAAAAACTCATGCACTGTTAAACAAATGTTAATCAAGAACTCCCCCAACAACACAATTGGTTGCATTTATAAAGTTCCTTGCAAGGAATGTAATATGTTTTACTTAGGCCAGACAGGTAAAGATCTTGTAACTAGAATTAAACAACACAAATACAGTGTCAGGACAGGCCAGGAATCCAATGCTCTGTTTGTTCATTTGAGGGATAACAAGCATTGCATTGACTGGGATAATGCCTCCTCAATATTACCATGTAATTCAATTGATAGTAGGAACATCATAGAATCTAGTCTTATTAAACATACCGAAGCATTCAACATGAATTTGAGTAACGGTATGTACAAGCTGGACAACTTTGTAATTAAGAAGATTTGTGATCAGGTGAGAGGGCGGGTCACTGTCCCATCTGACCCAACCACCAACCGTTGTGTGCCATTTAAAGATTAGTAGGGTCATTACCTGACCATTGTGGACCTGGTCTCACCCTCCTCTGTATATATTCATCTTGTTCTGCATTACTCTATCTAGTCTGTACTCACCCCTGAAGATGTGAATTACACGAAAGCGCTTGGGAACTTCGTGTTTTCTTCTTTCCTGGTGGTTATCAGCATATATATATATATATATATATATATATATATATATATTTATATATATATATATATATATATATATATATATATATATATATATATATATATATATATATATATATATATATATATGTGTGTATATATATATATGTGTGTATATATATATATATATATATATATATATATATATATATATATATATATGTGTGTATATATATATATGTATATATATATATATATATATATATATATATATATATATATATATATATATATATATATATATATATATATATATATATATATATATATACTGTATATACTATGTACAAAAAATGAATGTTCAATGAATTATTTATGGTGCATTTGGGTACTGGCCACTTCAGACGGGCTATAAATAGCCTTGTTATCTCCCCTCCATCTCACCCTGAGCCAGAGGGACGCGTCTTGGTAAATAACATGTTTGCTTATTTTCCATTTACTTGAAATAAATTTACCGAATTATTTGTTTATTTAGTTATTTATAATATACTGTAATATATTAAACACACTGTAATTATTTTCTTTAATTTATAAAAATAGCCCATCTCCCCCTCTTACAGCTGCCAATGGGAAGCGTGTTGGTAATTAAATTTGCTGTTTATTTTCAGTTTGTCTAATTTATCATGTATCAAATTAATATTACTAGAAATTGTGTAGGTAGTAGGCAGCTACCAAACAGGGAGGTACTACCGCCTGGGAAGATATTGGAAGCATAATGTGTTGTCTAATGGTAGACCCTGCTGTCATATGGCATCACGAAAATTGTGACCAAGTCCCAGGTTGCTGACCTGACTTTCTGCCTCATTTACACAATTGCAGTTTCAATTGTTCCTCTTACTTTGACAACACAACATACATACAGTATATTATTTCTCAGTTTTGATCTTTTTTTTCAATTTTTGTATTTATTTATAGTTAGTTACTTAAAATAAGGCCAATTCACTTCAAGTAATGGCATCAAATGTTACCAGCTGGTGTAGTGTAAACACTAGTGACGTCACTTGAGCGTCTGTAATTAACCGTCGATAGTTTCAAGAATTAATGCACTCATTTACTGAATATTCTTTGTAAAAAAAATAAAATTTAAATCAATTATTTATAGGAGATAAATATTATTATGAGTAAATATACCGATACCGGTATGCATTACTGACCACCTCCACGGCTAAAAATAGCCCAACTCGCGGTCACTTTCCCTTTCTTGTCTCCTCACTGGCAAATGGGGGGGGGGGGGGGGCGTGGGGAGGGGTGTGTGATGATAGCTGTGTTTATTACAGGGGTATAAATCTCTTTTACGGTATGTTAGACAGGTTTATAATACATTTTTATTATTTTAATATACCGGTAATCTTAATTTGAATCCAGCTTGCCAAACGTAAGTTTCAGTATAAAATAATTAGTGGTAAGACCTTGTGAGTGGCTTACGATGTTTTCATCACCACTCTTGACACACTAAACCACAATATTTAAGAGGTAAGAATTTTAAACTTGGTGGTTTAGACGACCCCCTAACTTTGGGCAGATTTTTTTAATGTTCAAATTTCGTCTTATAGGCCGTGATATACGGTATCCCCGCCAGGTACTCGCGACCCAGACAAGGGACATTGGATGCCTTTGTTTGGTCTGGTGGCAGTACATTCCAGCCTGATATCCATGAATTCAGACGATCATCAGCTGGAATTACTCCTGAATTTCCTTGTACAGAGGAATCACGTGAGATAGATTATTTTTTGGCTTTCTTTGATGGTGAAATTATGGGCTTACTGTGTATCGAGATAAATAAATTTTATCAGTACACGTGTGACGCTGACTCCGGCCCTGGCCCCGAAGCACACTTCGTCGATGGAGTGATGTTGTTGTTTCCGAACTATGTGTTTTTTGCATTACTTGTACTGATGGCGCATGTGAAAAAACATGTACTTCAGGAGTATTGGATATCTCCTGATGATATCACTGCAACTCCATTGTTTGCAAAATTCATGTCCAGAGACCAGTTTGCCTACGTGATCTACACTTTGTAGATAACAACATTCCTGTGACTAGTGACAAACTTTGGAAAATAAGGGAAGTTTTTACGATGCTGAAGGAACGTTATACGAAGTTCTTCAGACACTTTCAAAACGTAGTGGTGGACGAGTCTCTGGTGCTTTTCAGAGGACGTGTTGTTTTTAGACAATACATTTCCTCCAAACGACATCGCTTTGGGATCAAGTTCTTTGTACTGTGTGACTGAGATACTGGGTATGTCGTAGATATCGTTGTTTACACAGCAAGTGATGTATACATACCCAAGGACGACCCACTTGGTTTCTCTGGCGCTGTTGTTAAGAAACTAATTGACTGCTACTTTGGAGGGAATCATGTCCTGTACACGGACAATTATTATACCTCCTGCTTCTTGTGGAACTGTATGTAAGAACCGGAAACACTGTCCTGTGTTTACTGATAAACCTGCCCGAGGGGAGGTCCAGCTGAAGCAAACAGACAAGATTCTTGCAATACGCTGGCAAGATAAGTGTACTGTACAGATGCTGTCAACCGTTCACAAAGGTGAAATGGTTGACAGTGGAAAAAGGGACTGGACCACAGGAGAGGTCATGAAAAAACCTGACGCTGTCGTGGACTACATTGTCAACATGCGCCTCGTGGACAAGAGTGACATGCAGGTTGGCGCAATTGAGCGTGAAAGGAAATGTCTGAAGTGGTACAAGAAGATGTTCCTACACCTCTTGGACATCACCATCCCGAATGCATGCAACTTGTACCTTGTACAAACTGGGAAAAAACTCTCAGGGTTTTCAGAAGGAAGTGATAATTCAACCCCTGGAGAAATATGGCACCATCATGGCGACTGTACCACGACGTCACAGCCAAGCAGGCCTACCTGACAGACTGCTTGCATGTGATTGGGTTGTTCGACACCACCTGGACGACCTACTAACTGCTTCAGGTGGTCTTAGGGGGCAAAGGCAGTGTTATATCTGCGGTAACACCACAAAGCGCATAGCTAAGCGTAAGGACGTGACGACGTGGTACAAGGAGTGTGACGTTGGTCTCTATCCACCTTGCTTCGTGGAATACCACTCTAAGAAAACATTGTAAAACAATGTGGCACGTGCTTGTAAATAGGAGTGAAGTGTATTTGTTAGGAACAAAGTAACATTTGTGGTAAAGATACACATGCATTCACTCGTCACTACCCACGAACGCTGGTGGACAGCTAGCTAGGTGTCAGGGTATCACCAACACCACCACCACCCTCTCCTCCTCCCACACTCCATCCTAGGAAAGCTTCTTGGTAAGTTCCTACAGTTGTTTGTTTATTTTACATTGTTTTTCATTTTTTATCATGTTGTCGCGATCCCACTACCCTTTATACTTGGGGAGTGAATCCTACCCCAAGTTATTAACAAATAAAGGTACAAATAGGGAACACGGCAATAATTATCCTCACCAAAAACCTACTCAACTAAATGTACTTGAATAAGTAAGAACAGTTGAAATAAGTGAATCACAAAAGAGAAGATAATTAATTAATTCAATTTATGTTCTAAAGGGAGTAATGACTAGCAAACATGAATTTAAGGGTATAAGTAAGTGTATAATAAAATAAGAGTGATGCCGGAAGGGCGAAAATATACTGTAAGGAGTTAGACCAAACAAATATTACTTAACATTACTATATTACACAGACATACGAAATATATATACAGTATACAACAATCACTACAAAATGATTATTTCCTACCAAACAGGAGATTCCTTACCACCAGGATCCCTTCCTAGGCCTAACTAAACGTGTCACTAATACCTGATTCCCCAAGGGCATTGCAGAGGACTGGACAAGGCACTAGACAAGGGTCAAGGCTAGAGAACGAATGGACACGTCTACCCTATGCCACGGTTTTTCGCTACTGGGGAAGCGTGCCCACGCGGGGAGGAGAGCGTCTCATATCACGTGATTCAGGACATTTGCTGGATATTTTATATAATTAATTAATACAGTAAGTCCCCAAGTTACGTACATAATGGGGACCAAAAGGTTGTACTTAACTCGAAATGTACTTAACTCGAAAATCCCCCAACCCTATAATGTTATCTGGAAAATCCTGTGCTGTTTTCCAATCAGCACTCGCTGCCTCACCAGTCACTCGAACATTATGCAGCTTATTTCGCACCTTGAATCGGTTAAACCACCCATTGCTAGCATTGAATGTCACAGTATCATCAGGGTGATCTTTCTTTAGATCGTTGAAAAGACTTAGGGCTTTCTCCTGAATCATACTGAGACACCACAACAGGGGTCAAAACCTTACCAGGTACCGGCGCGCCACAGGACGGTCTGCACTCACACCTCACTCGACGTGAGTTCCGACCGGCAAAAGTAGCCGATGCGTTGTTCCGACCGGCAAAAGTCGCCGATGCGTTAATTTCATGTTTATGCATTTCTGTAGAGATGTTGTATTAAACATACTACAAATTGTACTATTGACTCAAACTTTTAATATCCTTGTGTTTTAACTGAATGTTTTCTCGAAGTCTACTTTTAAATTTACTCCATGGATAAAACGAAAAGATGAACGAAATAACCATCGCTGTGCGCGAGACCTGGAGTAAACAAACGTCCTGTACAGCGCCGTCCTCTCTGGGACCGGCGCGCCAGAGGACGGTAAGCTTTTGAACACTACTCTGAGACACAGAGGCTTACGTTTTTGTGTGCAGTCCTCGATCCACAGCGCTAGATTTCACATGTTCCTTGATCTTTTCTTTGCCCTTATCAATTGTATTAACAGTTGACCGACTCAGGTTAAATTTGCGGGCAACATTGGTCAACTTTTCACCACTTTCAAGCAGTTTTATTATGTCCATTTTTACCTCTAGTGAGATTGCTTGACGTTTCGTAGCACTCCCACTGGCTTCACCACTCTTACGCTTTACACCAGTCATTGCACACAGAGTAAAGTGTACAAAATAGGGAAGAAATTCACAGGAGAAGTACTGTATGCACAATGACCACACTTGTTGTTTTGGTGCGTCTAGCGTGTCGTCTGCATGGTCAGTGATAGTGGCGGCGCGGTGCGGCTGGCTCGCCCGCCAAATTTAAAAACTGCTCGCCCTTTTAAGACAATATTTTTGCAATTAAAGACTTCAGAAACGATGTACGTATCGGCCGTTTGTACGTAATTCGGGGACGAACTGTACTACTATTGAGTGGACTTAACAGAGTAAGACAATGATGCATATTAATAACATACATAAATATATAATTAACCTAAGTAACTAAGAACAATAATAATATAATAAGTACAATTAACAATTTATTAATAGCTTGTATGAAATGTAAGCGTGAACATATGCCTCACGCTATGCGAGTTCCCGAGCGCCACAGGCACGTGACACCTCCCCCAAAAAAGTGAGCTTACAACTAACTGGAAGCGAAAATGGATATACAGCTACACAGTGAAAGTAATAACTAACACAATCAGTTTAAATCAATATGAAGCAAAATAATTCATAATATAAACACAAGGTACTCAATGACAATATAACAAAAAATAATTTGCATATAGACATAGTTACTAAATAATCAGACTTGAGAAAGTGCATCAGCCAACACGTTCTCTTTTCGGCGGATATGGGAAATGTTCAAGTTATAGGGCTGAAGTGATAGAGCCCACCTCAAAAGTCTTTGGTTGGTATGTTTCATCTTGTCAACAAAAGTAAGTGGGTTATGATCAGTGAACACTTGAATGGGATAAGCAGTGCTGCCAATATATACTTTGAAGTTTTCTAGTGCCATGATCAGTGATAAAGCCTCCTTTTCAATGGTGGCATAGTTTCTTTGATATTTGTTAAATTTTCTAGAAAAATAGCACAGTGGATGAAGCACTTGATCACTCTCACCCTCTTGCAGAAGCACAGCACCGGCGCCAATTTCACTGGCGTCGACATGGAGAGTGAACTGTTTCTGGAGGTCAGGTGCAAGTAGTACAGGAGCATTTACCAGCAAGGATTTAAGATTCTCAAAAGATTCCTGGCAAGCCGTAGCCCACTTGAAGGTTTTCTTGCCACTCAGCAGGTCAGTCATGGGAGAGGCAACGGAGGAGAAGTTTGGACAAAAACGGCGGTAGTACCCCGCCATCCCCAGCAACCTCATCACACTCTTCTTATCGCCTGGCACTGGATACTGTTGAATTGCCTCAATTTTGGCTGCTATAGGCTGGACTTCCCCTTGTCCGACCACATGCCCCAAGAAAGTGACGTGAGCATGGCCGAACTCAGTTTTGACGAGGTTCACCGTCAGCTTGCTTGCAGCCAGTACGGAGAAGAGGGCTTGTAGACGACTCATGTGATCTTCCCAGGAACTTCTGAAGACGATAAGGTCGTCTAGGTAACAGCGGACACCTTCCAGACCAGACGTGATGAAATTCATGAGACGTTGAAAGGTTGCAGGGGCGTTCCGCATACCAAACGGAAGGACTGTGAATTGGTACAACCCCTCAGGAGTGACAAAAGCAGAGATGGCCCTGGAGCGTTCAGTCAGTCTTATCTGGTAGTAGCCCTGGAGGAGATCCAACTTGGTCACGTACCTTGCCTGTCCAAGATCGTCGATCACGTCGTCGATGCGTGGCAAGGGATAACCATCTGGTTCAGTGGCGGCATTCACCTTGCGATAATCCACACACAGCCGCATTGACCCATTCGGCTTTGGAACTAGAACAACAGGGGATGCCCATGGACTGATGCTGGGTTCGACGAGGCCTAGCTCTTGAAGACGCTGTACCTCGGCTCGCGCACACTCCCGCTTGAAGGCATTAAGACGGTAGGGACGCTGTCGGATTGGCTTGGCTCCCCTGGTCTCAACGTCATGCTCCAGTACTGAACTAGAGAGTGGGTAATCACCAACTATAATAAGATACTCCTGTAATAGAGACTTTATATTATTGGCTTGGTCACTAGAGAGATGGCACAACTTAGCACTGGGGTCCTCCAAGATAATCGAGTTTTCAACTTTTACACTAGACCCATTCATTATTTCAGAAAAACACTGATCTTTATCATCCTTACACTCTGGCACAATGATACAATTTGGCAAGGATTGATCAACACAAGCAACTGCTTCTCCCAGGGTTTCGTCACTAACATGATATGACTTTAAAAGATTGACATGGATAAGTCGTTTTTTCTTACGCCGTTCAGGGATGCTAATCACATAAGTCAAGGACCCCTGTTTTCCTAGTACTTCATATGGACCACTGTATTTGGATTTAAAAGGGTGATCATGTAAGGGCAGGAAGGCCAACACCTGCTCCCCCACTTGGAATTCTCTAGGTTTTGCCTGATGGGCCTTATGAAAATGCAGTTTCATTTTCACCTGAGCACACCTTAAGTTGGACTGAGCAAGTTCTACAGCCCGACGCAACTTCTCCTTGAATTGGACCACATATGAAGCTAAGGGCGTCGCGCTCTGATCACTCAACCAACACTCTTTTAACACCTTAAGAGGCCCTCGCGCCTCATGTCCATAGACGAGCTGGAAGGGCGAGAATCCTAGCGACTCTTGTTTACTGTCCCAAACAGCAAACAAAAGCAGGTCAACTCCCTCGTCCCAATCCTTCCCAGTCTCCAGACAGAAGGTGCGCAACATGAGTTTTAGTGTCTGGTGAAACCTCTCTACCACCCCCTGTGACTGAGGGTGATAGGCCGAAGACCTCGACTGCCGGACTCCCAGGGTTTGCATTACCTGATTAAACAACCGGGAAGTAAAATTGGAACCCTGATCTGACTGCACCACTGTAGGAAGGCCTACTTGAGTGAAGAAGTGGGTTAAGGCTTTGATAACATTCTTCGCTGTGATGCGGCGCAAGGGAATGGCTTCAGGATAACGGGTTGCACAATCAATAATGGTTAGCAAGAACTGATGACCACGAGGGGTCTTAGGTAAGGGACCGACACAATCTATGACCACCTTACTAAAGGGCTCTTCAATGACTGGGATAGGCTGCAGAGGGAATGGTTTAACACTGGGGTTCGGTTTCCCCGCTACCTGACAATCATGGCAAGTGCGACAGTAAGAGCTGACGTCTTTCTTCATCCTAGGCCAAAAGAACTGGGATAAAATTTTTGCACAAGTCTTCCTAACTCCTAAATGACCACCCACCCCATCATGAGCGATACTAAGTATGTCCTGCCGCAAAGGTTTGGGAATAACAACTTGATGATGAACTAACCAAGGGTGATTGGCAGGAGAAATGGAGGGACGGAACTTCCGCATTAATACACCAGACCTAGTGTAGTAGCAATTTGATTCTTGCTCAGCTTCTGTCTCAGTAACTGACCTATTGAGAAAACCTACTAGCTCAGGATCCCCTGCTTGTCGCTCAATAAACTTGCTCCTAGTGATGGGAGAGGAACCAAAACTAGTGACATCTGGGTTCCTATCTCCATCAGAACTAATCTGGAGGTTATCTGGTTGTGGGGAATCCTCAAAAAATTCACTGAGACCAAGATCAGTATGGTCCGGCTGGATAAGATTATCCCCGGACTTCTCACAGTCCTGGAGGGAAACTTCATCAACTTCACTAGTCTCTTCTACTTCTGTACTGCGGCTCATGCTACGGGTCACAGCACACGCAGGGAACAACCCTGGAAAGTCTACTTCTAACTGCACAGTATTATTCTCGACAATGGGACAAGATGAGATCACAACATTAGGGAACATCATGTCGCCAACGAGGTCATTTCCTATCAATAGAGAGACTCCTTCTACAGGTAAGCTATCTACTACTCCTAACGTGACATAACCTGACTTTATGGATGACCGCAGGAACACTTGACAAAGGGGAATACGCGACCCACCGGTCAAACCGTTCACAAGCACCCAGCTACCAGTATAGCATGAATCCAGGAATGGAGCAGCTTCTTTAGTAACAAGAGATAAGGCTGAGCCTGTGTCTCTCAAGAGTTTAACAGAAATGGGTTGACTGAATTGATCCAAAGCTAAGGAACCAGGAGAACAAAATGGTTCAAAGGTTGATATGATAGAAGAGGGGGAAGCATCCAGGGCAACAGTCTGACTGAGGGCAGTGACACAGGGCTCCAATAATTTCTCTGATTGCTCGGCCACCCTGACCAAAAGTGCGGGGGATCCTTGGTGAGAGGAATTTCTTTTCTTTAACTTGAGAGAGTCGCTGATGACATGTCCTGGCTTCTTACAGTACCTGCAACTAGAGTTTCTTTCACCAGTAGGAGTGGATCCACCTGTCCCATGGACCATGGGCTCACCCGGGGTAGATGATGCAGAACCTGAGGGTCGGGTCAGTATGACAAGAGGCAGGGACCCCGATGTAGATGTTGGTGTGGGCTGCTTGAAGGAAGTGAAGGACTGGGACATGGGAGCATAAGACCTGGAATTTACATTTCTATTAGTTAAGGAATAATGGTCAGCCACTGGACCAGCATCAGCCAGGGTACAGATACCTCTCTGATCCAAGTGTGCTCGAATGTCGCCTGGGATACACTTTCTAACCTCCTCTAGCAGGATTAGTTCAACAAGCTTGTCATGTTCTACATGGGCAGACTCACTTTCAATCCACCTCCGACAAAGTACCTGTTTCTGCCTGAAGAACTCCACAAATGTTTGTTTGTCAGTCTTCCGGCAGTTACGGAACTGTTGCCGGTAGGCTTCAGGAACAAGTTTATAAGCACTCAAAACTGCGGACTTAACAAGGGCATAGTCTAGACATTGATCCTCAGAGAGGGCAGAAAACACATCTAATGCTTTACCAGTGAAAGATCTATAAATAAGTTGAGACCATTGAGAAACAGGCCACTTGTTAAGTCGGGCAATTTTCTCAAAAAGAGAGAAGAATTTGTCTGGTTCTTCCTCATTAAATTTAGGAACACTGTTGAGACATTTGTCTACACTGAATGTTGAAGTATTACTACCTTGAGCCAAACCTCGTTGTTTGAGAGTTTCCAGCTCCACCTCGAGTCTTTTGAGTTCAACTTGTAAGGCCAAATTACTTGGTGTAACAATTTCCTCTGAATTTCCCGACGGTTGGGCTATGATTTCATTGTCAATAAGGTAGTTGAGGACAGCCTCTTCTAACCTAGCCTTATTCATGGAAGAGCGGCCTTCTACTTCATAATAAGCAGCGAGGGATTGCCACTCTGCCTTAGTAAGCCCCTTCAGTACTTTGGCTGAAGGTGAAGCCAAAAAGCTTTCCAGGTCAAACATGTTGAACTCAAAATCGAGTAGCGAAAAAAAAGTAACCGTGGCAGCTAAGCTAACTAGCTAGCTAATTAATAATATCAAAATGCAATCAACTGTGAAACACAGCAAGGGATTAACCAAACACCTGGTACACAAGATAAGTGTTAACTCACCAGTAGCTTAAGCAATAACAGGAGCAATATAAATGAACACTGTGAACACAGCAACTTGAGTCCAAAAATACTTAGCGATGAAACAACACCTGGCGAGTAACAACACTTGATATGACACAACAATGGTGGTTAGCTCCCGGACACTGGCCCCCACTTGTCGCGATTCACTCCCCAAGTATAAAGGGTAGTGGGATCGCGACAATGTTGTATCAAAGTTATACAGTGGTCCCTCGGTTGACGAACACAATTCGTTCCAGAAGGTCGTTCGTTAACCAAAACCATTGTTTCAATGGGATTTTGGGTAATTGGTTTCAGCTCACCGAAAATTACATAATGTACAAAGTAAAAATAAATGCAGTAAAGTACACTTACTTTGAGGTGTGTATGTGGAAGGCTCCTGGTTGATGATGATGATGATGGGAATTAGAAGTGTGGGTGGAGGAGAAGGGAGAAGAGAAGGAAGTGGGGGTGGAAGAGAAATCACCATGCTTCATGCCGTCATTTCACCCATAAAATTTTAAGTTCACTAGGTGTAATTCAAGATTATTTTCTTTAAATCAACACTGCACTGCACTATATATTGTCAATATGTAAAATAAATTTCAGAATGACCAATAATTGTGCTGTAAAAATAGTTTATGTACAAGAGAGCCACTGACCAGAGATACAAACTGACTCCTTGCTGGGTGAGTCAAGTGGCTGATTGGCGCACCAAAAACTAGTTTCCTGTACTGCAATTATGTTAAATAAGTGTTAAAATGACTAAAAATTTTAATTTAAGACTTGGAAAATTATTGAATAGTACAACCTTCTTGATAATTACTCAAATGGGAACGAATTTAAGCCCTAGAACCGATTACTGTATTGTCGGACTAATATTCCAGCTGATGAGCAAGCGAAAACATGTTGACATGATTTCGTAAGAATTTCGTTAACCGAGGGACCATTGTATTACTAAAAGTAGTACTGTATACAGTACAGTCAACCCTCACTTTACGCGGTCCCACATTCCGCGTTTCCATGTTTACGAGGTACCCTGCCAGAATCCGGGATGCTCACATTCCGCGGTGTGTGTACCCCTTTACGCGGGTGAAGTATAATTTTTTTATTTAGCTCATAAAATTCATACAAATTATCCGGCCAGAATATAATTTACATTGCTGGAAGTCTTACAATTTGATGATCATTTTGAATATAAGCATCATAGATTTTGCATTAGACATACAAATTTTAGATCTAGTGCAAGTATTTTGTTTACTCAGAGCAAATATGTTATCTTTTGTGCAAAATATATGAAGTGTATATTCAAAATATTCCTGGTCTTGCAAGGAATCCAGAAATGTCAATTATATTATCCTAACTTTAGTCTGAGGTATTATTTATTACTAAAAGTTAAAATCTAGTTTTTTCACCCAACAATTCTCTGTTAGGGAGGTAAGTTGGGGGGTGGGGGGGGGGGAGGGTTGGGACCGACCGACCGACCATCTGGCGCGGTTGGAAGAGGGGGGGAGGCAAGGTGGGGTACTTTGACAGATAGTGTTGTGAAGAATATTTTTTTTTTTTATTAACTGAAGATATTTGTTTTAGCTCATAAAATTCATACAAATTACCCGGCCAGAATATAATTTACATTGCTGGAATTCTTACAATTTGATGATCATTTTGAATATAAACATCATAGATTTTGCATTAGATATACAAATTTTAGATCTAATGTAAGTATTTTGTTTACTCTGAGTAAATATGTTATCTTTTGTGCAAAATATATGACATTTATATTCAAAATATTCCTGGTCTTACAAGGAATCCAGCAATGTCAATTATATTATCCTAACTTTAGTTTGAGGTATTATTTATTACTATACCTTAAAATCTAGTGGTTTTCCCCAAAAAATTTCTCAGAGAGGGAAGCGCCAGCGAGTGTAGTGTGAGAAGAGGGGGAGGGTGTTGAGTCCATTATTTGAGTGGACATTAACTTGGCGACTGTATTTCTCTATTTCTCTTAAGTATTAATTGTGTGCATGTACCATCATAAAATTAAGATGTTATTTTTACTAGAACATAGGTATTGTGTCGGAAAAAGTGGAGTTTGGGGGGTCAGCCGGTCTCTGTTTCAATTAATCCCATATGTTATGTTGTTCACTTTACGCGTGCTGTGGGTTGAATTAACCGCGTAAAGTGAGGGTTGACTGTAGTTGTATTGTAGTGAAGTATTACAAGATGAAAATGCAATACTGTAATTATGTTATGAATGTATTTATTTGTGGAATTATTATTCCGATAATTATTTATATGACTTACTTGGTCTCACACAAAGACAACCAGACAGACTGGGTGTGTGTCGCCAAACTGTCTTTATGAAAAGTAATGCAAATAAAATAAATTCTAAATGAATTATTTATGGGAAATAAGTATTTTTCTCAGTACAGGAGCTCCCCTACTTAAGAACATTCAAGTTACGAACTTTCAGAGATACGAACAAACCTGTCCATATGTCCACTTGCCTGTTTGAAAACCGCGCCAAGTCGTAAGTTCAACCGCCACGCGATAGATGGCGCTGGCTGTTCGGCGTCACCCTGTATCCCCAGCACCATTGTTGTTGTTGTGTTCCTCTGCTGCCTCACGGTGTTATTTGTGGTTTTGACGAATATTATTGACCCCCAACATGTCTCAGAAGTGTAAGAGTGATGCCAGTGGTGATGGTGGTATTAAGAAGCGTCACACTATTATGTTAGAAACTAAGGTGGCCATTATAAAGCGTGTGAAAGAGGTGAGAAAATGATAAGCAAAGCAAATGCTCTTGGGATGAATCGTTCGACTGTTGGAACAATTTTGAAGGACAAAGAGCGCATTATGTAACACGTGAAAGGTTCTGTGCCAATGCATTCCAATGCATTCTGCGATCAGTGATCGCAGAGATGGAAAAACTTTTGAGTGTGTGGCTGGAAGACCAGCATCAGCACCGCATGCCTTTAAGCCTTAACTTAATTCAGCAGAAGGCCATAAGTCTCTTTGAAGACGTAAAGGCTGAACATGATGAGAGTGTTGCTGAAGAAACATTTACTGCTACTCATGGTTGGTTCCACAGGTTTAAGGCTCGTTCAAACCTGCGCAACATAAGAGTGAGTGGTGAGGCTGCCAGTGCTGACATGGTAGCAGCCAGGGAGTTTCCTAAGCTTTTGTCGGAAATTATTGATGGGGGGTTACCTACCAGAGCAGGTGTTTAATGTGAATGAGGCCGGTTTATACTTGAAGAAATTGCCTGATTGTACATACATCGCCAAAGAAAAGAAGACTTTGCCTGGTTTTAAGGCATCGAAGGATAGACTTTCACTCCTGCTTGGTGGAAATGCTGCTGGTGACTGCAAACTAAAACCTTCGTTAGCGTATCATTCCAAAACCCCAGGGCCCTCAAGGGTGTTGTCAAAGCTTCACTTTCTGTTGTGTGGAAGGCTAACCCTAAGGCATGGATGACTCGAGTCCTCTTCAATGACTGGTTTTTCCATAATTTTGTACCTGAGGTGGAAAAGTACTGCAACAACAAAAACCCGCCCTTCAAGATCCTGCTTGTGCTAGATAATGCCCCTGGTCATCCATCATTCCTGGACGATTTCCACGCCAACATCAAGGTGGTGTACTTGCCTCCCAGTACCACCTCTGTCCTGCAGCCTATGGACCAAGGTGTCATAGCAAGTTTTAAAGCATACTACCTGCAAAGAACTTTCACACAGGCTGTGAAGGAGACGAAAGGGGAGAGTGGAGTGACACTGAGAGAGTTCTGGAAGAACTACAACATCTACAAGGCCATTAAGAACATTGATGCTTCCTGGCGTGAGGTCAAGAATTCCATCATGAATGGTGTTTGGAAGAAGCTTTGCCCACAATTTGCCAATTACTTCAAGGGATTTACAGAGAATGTGGATTCAGTGGCCAACAACCTAGTGGAACTAGGCAAGCAACTTTCTTTGGAATTGGAGGAAGATGATGTCCACGAATTGTAGGAATGCCACACTCAGGAGCTGACCAACGAAGATTTGATGGAGCTGAGTGACACAGGGTCCAGTAGGAGGTCCCTGAGGAGAAACAGGAGGCTGAGGAACCCCAAAAGTTCAACTCTAAGCAGCTGGCTGAAGATTTCAGCATGATTGAGAAGGTACTAGCTTCTTTTGAGTCTCAGGACACCAAACACTGAAAGATTTACAAAAGTGTCTGCAGCTGTTCATGATGCTATTGACCGCTACAAGATAATTTATGAAGAAAAATAGAGATTAACTGTGCAGACATCTCTTGATAAGTTTTTCAAGAGAGTTGAGATGGGACACAAGGAGCATCTACAGGAGGTTATACAACCTTTAAAGCCATTCCCAGTGCCCCAGAACCAGATACCTGTACCTCAGACCCTGTTGATCCTCCATCTCCACCCTCATCTCCATCCTCCAACTAACTCCAACACCCCTGCAAGCAAGGCAGCACCAGGAATAAATTAAGTACAATAACCTTATAAATACTTTTATTTATTATTATTACTATACATGCTATTACTGTATCACTATACATGCTATTACTGTATTACTATACCTGCTATTTATACATTAAAATACCGTTTAAGGCTGGTGAGAAATACTGTCGAGTATTATTGGGGTATAGCTGTCTGTACAACCCTTTTTTACAATGCTGTATACAGTATTCAGTATTGACAAGAGTAATGTTGGACTTAAGAACAAACCAGTTCGTAAGTAGGGGAGCCCCTGTAAATAGTATATGCATTACAGTATTGGCCATCTCGGAGACAAAGGAGACGGGAAAGTGACCCCTCGCTGTAAAATAAAACTTTCTCCTTATTTCACTCGTTACTGAAACGCCACAGAAGTTTCTAGAGGGACAATATATAGTTTTTCTTACTTCTTTTTGATTGTTTTATCATTTATCAAGAGCTTAGGGGTTAATTCTAAATTACATACTACAGTAAGTGTCTAGCTTATCAGGTTCCGGGTATATTACTTTGGCTATCTCATTACCTGGAAACTGTAGCTGTAGGCGGTTCAGGCGCCACCGCGAACAAAGGCCTTGGTTCCCTCACACTTTGCAATTGTTTAACACATTTATACGATTCTCGAATCATTGTTCTGTTCATGGCTATTTGTCACATGGGGTAACGATGTATATTAAGCTCACACCAAAGTACTTAAGATATTTTCCTTGTAGTATCGTTTATGGATCAATTCCAACACTCACATAGGTTTGATACATTTATCCTTTTCCCAGATCATTGTTCTCATATATTTTCATCTGATACCTGAGATAGCTTTGTTCACTAATTGTACACAGATGTAAATACCATAACCTTCAGACATGGTCACACTTATTTACTATAGTACACTAGTCTCTGTAAATTGGGCCTTCCCATTCATTATATAGGTACCTTGAGTTCTCCCTTACATACTATCAGTACACATACCCCTTCTAAAAGGTTACCGTTTTCTGTGACACTCCACTCGTGCAATGAGTTTGAATGTTATGCAGCTGTAATATGAATCAAAAGAGATAATAGAGACCAGTACTAATGTACGCAGTGCACCGTCATTACTACCTATTATTGAAGTAGCACCAGCCATTATTATTGAGAATAGATTTTGAAGGGGCCTAATGATCTTGTCTACGAAACTCTTGAAAGCTTGATAAATATTTTCATCACATTTTTGCAATGGCTGCAGTATCTTTGCCTCTGGATAACTGTAAGAATACAGAGACAGATCATAGATTTTATAAGGGGGGTTTGGACTCTAGGTGAATGGAAGTACAGTAATCCTTCGAAACTTCGGATGGTAAGTCCAGATTTTGGATAGTCCAGACCTGTTCTGGGCAAAAAACTCTTTTTTGAATCCTAAAATATTTATTGTTTGAAATTCCGGCCTTGCACGTGTGTTTTTTTTTTTTTTTTTTTTTTTTTTTTTTTTTTTTTTACGGGGATTAGCCCACCTGGGCACAGGTCAACGACCCACATCGGGGCCTAGGGGGCGAAAAAATATGAATAGAAAGAAATTAAAATTAGAAAAGGAAAAGGTTATATTAATCTACACCACGAAGATGCCGGAAAACCAGCTTTTTGAAGTGAGACATTGTATGAATAGGGGAAATACAGAAGAAGACAGAGTATCCCACAGTTTGGCTGTGTGAGGAATAAAGGAGGTACAGTCGGAACTTAACAAACGCGGGGGGTAGGTAACAGATACCCGTGAATGTTAAAAATCCGTGTACTATTGCTGCCCCCCCCCCCCCCCAAAAAAAAAACCCTAGCCCCCCATGTCCTTATTTACCGTATATACCTGTGTGTAGCTTGAGTTTTTAAGACCAAATTATTTGGCAAAAAATTGGGGGTCGACCTCTAAACGGGTAATAGTTTCGTTAGGTTGAAAAATATTTACCAGTAACTACCAGTAAACAATGGAAACGACGCACCAACGCACCACCAGCTGTGAGTGTCGGTACAGTTGCCAGGGCAGGTCTCTTGCGTCATCATAGCAAGCCCAAAGTAGCCAAATGCATGGTATGGTATACACAGGAGTATGTAAAACATAAAGTATTCATTTATTAAAGTTTATTTATAGATACTGTACATAAATTTTTGTTCATTACATTTGAAACATCAATCTTTGTTAATTAAATTTGAAACAAAAGAAAACTACGATACCGTATTTTCATTAAAATATTACATCACAAGTATATTTTACCTTTACTGTGACTGAATGAATATATTCTCAGAAATAAATATGGAAATGTAATATTTTTGCTGAAATGACGTGCGTATTACAGTGGAAAGTGGGATAAAATTATGACGAAAGCAATGACTTCTGCTTTTTTCGTTCAAAAGATGTTACCGTAATCGCTTTTCGAATGGTTTTCAGTTGTGGGATTATGAGGCTAATGATAGGATAGAATATTATTGTAATACAGTACAACAGTTTTTTAACTGAAAACCATTCGAAAATAAATAGTAGTTTTGTTGAAACGTAATGTACAGTATTTAATATTAAAATGCAAAAAGAGCTATAAAAACAATTAACACTGTACACTCGTAATGTACTGGCTGGCATCTCCACTCCTCCCTGTTCCCCCCTCCAGCGTCACCACTCCTACCCGCTCTATCCCTCTGCCTCTCCACATCGTCACTACTGTTGTATTACAATAAAAGTCTATCCTAATTCACTTGAATAAATACTATGATACCATATTTCTGAATATTTTCATTAAAATCCATCAAAATCATTTTCCTTGTCATCGTCTTCAGCACCAAACAGCTCCTACCAGTCCTCTCCTTGAACAGGGCTAGAGGGTACGTGTTTTTCAAATCGTTTTCAGTTAAAAAACTGTTACATCATGTGTATATTTTACCTAAACTGCGCCTGAATGAATATATTCTTAGAAATAAATAGTAGTTTTGCTGAAACGTGATGTATTTCAATGTAAAATATGATAAAATACATGATGAAAACAAAAGACTTTACCTAACCTTCCGATGTTCAAGAGATGTTACTCGTTTTTTTAATAGTTTTCGGTTAAAATACTGTTATATTACAATGATATTCTATTCATACTGTGCTTGATATACTACATTCATGGAAAAGTAATATTTTTGCTGAAATGACGTACGTATTACAGTGGAAAGTGGGATAAGATTGTGACGAAAACAATGACTTTCGCTTTCTTTCGTTCAAAAGATGTTAACGTTATCGCTTTTTGAATGGTTTTCATTTAAAAAACTATTGCATCACAAGTGAATTAGGATAGAATATTATTGTAATACAACAGTTTTTTAACTGAAAACCTTTCGAAAAGCGATTACGGTAACATCTTTTGAACGAAAGAAAGCTAAAGTCATTGCTTTCGTCACTTTCCACTGTAATACATGTCATTTCGGCAAAAATATTACATTTCCATATTCTCAGAAATAAATAGTAGTTTTGCTGAAACGTAATGTATTTCAATGTAAATTAGGATAAACTACATGAAAACAAAAGAATTTACCTAACCTTCCGATGTTCAAGATATGTTACTCGTTTTTTTAACAGTTTTCGGTTAAAATACTGTTATATTAGTGATATTCTATTCATACTGTGCTTGATATAATACATTCACGGAAATGTAATATTTTTGGGGTGACGACGCGCTATGCGTGTGTGTGTGTGAGGTAGCGGAGGCGGGCGGTGTGCAGTGTTCGGTGCCGCGCGCGATTTGAATGTACTTCAATTGCTTCAATGTACTTCAATTGCTTCAATGTACAGAATATTCCTCCGGCGGGGCAATCCACGTATTTGCGAATCCGTGAATGCTAAACCTGCGTATGTGAAGGGCCTACTCTACTATAACGGGTTATTCTAGTGTGACCGACATCCACAGAGAAACGGTGGGCATAGCAGGCAAGAAGAGTGTTACGAGCCCACAGCCTTGCAGGCTGTGCACAGGATGCCAAATCCTCCGAACATTGGAATTGCCACCAGCGAGCTGTCCCTTGAGGTCTATTCTCCTCTCACTGTCCTCTTAGAATGGCTTGTATTAGCCATTATTTTATTATGAAATGATACATAATAAGTACAGGTGCTCCCCGACTTACGACCACATGGACTTACGTCCATTGGTACTTACGACCTGCTCTGACCGTACGTCTGTCAGGACATACGACTGTGACCGTCGTGACCAAAAAATTTTCAAATGACGCGCGCATTTTCTATACCGAAACGTTTCCATCCCGGGCGAGAGGGTGGTGCGTGTTGGGTCGCCTCGTGGGTACACTCACTCAGTGGAGCACTTTGTTGGTGTTTGACTATTGTATTTTATACTGATCGAGCTGTGAACTTTCGTTATTATCGTATATAATTGACTTTATAATGACTGGAAAGCGTAAAAGTGAGAGTGCTGGTGGTGTTCCAAAGAAAAGGAGACAGGCAATTACTTTTGAGACGAAAATGAAGATAATAACACAGCATGAAAATGGAAAAACAGTAGCAACAATTTCACGCGACCTAGGTTTCTCACATTCGACTATATCCACTATTCTGAAGGACAAGGAACGTATTCGTGAAGTAGTGAAAGGAACAACACCTATAGAGGGAACTGTAATATCACAAGGTCCTATACACGATATGGAAAAATTATTGGTGATATGGATAGAAGACCAGATACAGAAGTGTGTACCCTTAAGCCTTCTAACAATACAGGCTAAAGCAAGAAGCCTGTTCCAAAGCTTGAAGGAGCAGGCAGGAGATGAATGTGATCAAACCTTTACAGGAAGTCATGGGAGGTTTGATAGATTTAAAAAATGCTACAGTCTACATAATGTTAAGGTGAGAGGAGAGGTAGCTAGTGCCGATGTTGGTGCTGCCGAAGCTTTTAAGGAGGAGTTAGATGATGTGATTGTGGAAGGGAATTATTTGCCTGAGCAAATATTCAATGTGGATGAGACTGGATTATTGTGGAAGCGCATGCCTGAGCGGACAAACATCCACAAAGAGGCGAAAACAATGTCCAGATTCAAGGCATTCAAGGACAGAATTACACTTCTGTTGGGGGGGAATGTTGCTGGTTTCAAGCTAAAGCCCTTCATGATCTATCATTCAGAGAACCCCAGGGCTTTTAAACATGTCAGCAAGCACACACTGCCAGTGTTTTATCGCAGTAATAAGAGAGCCTGGATGACCCTAGCACTGTTTGAGGATTGGTTCATGACTTGTTTTTTTCCACGAGCCAAGGAGTATTGTCTGCAACAACAGATTCCTTTCAAGATTTTACTGATTTTGGTTAATGCTCTGGGACACCCAGCACACCTGGACGACATGCACCCTGATGTTAAGGTAGTGTACATTCCACCTAACACTACCTCTATCATCCAACCCATGGATCAAGGTGCTATTGCTGCCTTTAAAGCGTATTATTTATGCACGACCTTCGCTCAGGCTGTTGCTGCTACTGAAGGTGAGAAAACGCTCAGAGAGTTTTGGAAGGTGTACAACATTTTGTCATGTATAAAGAACATTAGTGCAGCATGGGATCAGGTTACAAAACATTGCATGAATTGAATATGGAAGAAAATCCTGAAAAGATATGTGAACAGTTTCAAAGGATATAATGAAAATGAAGTTGTTTCGGATATTAGTCACAAGATAGTGGAGTTTGGTAAACAGCTGGAGTTAGAAATTGATAATGAAGTTGTTGGACAGTTGGTTGAAAGTGTAGCAGAAGAGCTCAGTAACGAGGATCTTATTGAACCAGATGCACAGAAAATTGCAGAGGAAGAAGAGAGAAAAAATGTAGAAGAAGAACCTGCACCCCCAAAAAGTTTTCAGTGAAACATATGGCAGAGGCATTTGCTACAATTGATAAAGCAACGCAAATGTTTGATGGCATGGATCAAAATTATGAGCGTTATGCCAAAGTTGACAAAATGATCCAAGATGCACTTGCTTGCTACAGAGAAATTTATAATGAAAAGAAAAAGCAAACTGTGCAGTCTAAATTGGACATATTTCAAGAAGTCCCCTAGTGCTGTCTCCTCACGCCCCACCAGTGCTGCCTCTTCACTCCCTCAAGATGATCCAATACCTTCAACCAGCAAGTTTTCACAGCACATAAACCTGTCTGAAGAAAGTGACATTGATGACCCACCCAGCCCTGTCTCCTCTTCTGCTTCTTCCAAATAATATAGTCTCCATGTATCCTGTAAATAAAAAATAATGGGGGCTCTGTGTGCATTCAGCTGACTACATTTAAGGTAAGTGCTCAGTCACACTGTATCCATTCCTCATTATTTATTACTTTTACTGTACTGTAACCATTCCTCATTATTTATTACGTTTACCGGTAGTTTTCTGTATTTCATTGTAGATTTTTAATTTTTTTTTGAAATTTTTTTTTGGTTATATTTAATTTTTTTTATATTTTTTTTTATTTTATTTTTTTTAATTTTTATTTTATTTTATTTTTTTTATCTATGTTGGACTTACGACCTTGATTTGGGTCCCTAACTCCGTCGTAAGTCAGAGAGCACCTATAATTTGATTGACATTATATGAAGGCATATTTATATTCTGTACTGAACTGTTAACATAAAAGGTAATTACTGAGGACAGCATTACCACTAGAACGAGCTGTTTGATTTCGTTCTTTTTGACACGGGTGTTCTTATCAATACAGTAATACCCCGCTTTACACGGTTCTGGTTTTCACGTTTCTACATTTACGCTGTACCCTGCCAGAACCGGAATTCCCTCTTAATGCGGTGCATCTACTCATGTACTCTACGCGGGTGAAGTATAATTTTTTTATTTAGCTCATAAAATTCATACAAATTACCCGGCCAGAATATAATTTACATTGCTGGAATTCTTACAATATGATCATTTTGAATGTAAACATTATGGATTTTGCATTAGACATACAAATTTTAGATCTACAGAAATGCAATAATATTGTTTACACTGAGCAAATGTGTTATCTTTCGTGCAAAATATATAACGTGTATATTCAAAATATTCCTGGTCTTGCAAGGAATCCAGCAATGTCAATTATATTATCCTAACTTTAGTCTGAGGTATTATTTATTACTATACCTTAAAATCTAGTGTTTTCTCCCAAACATTTCTCAGAGAGGGAGGAGCCAGCGAGAGTGGGAAGAGAGGGTGGGGGGGGGGGGGGTTGAGTCCATTATTTGAATGGACATTTACTTGGCGACTGTATTTCTCTTAAATATTAATTGTGTGTGCATACCATCATAAAATTAAGATGTTATTTTTACTACAACATAGGTATTGTGTCGGTATTGTGTCCAAAAATGTGGAGTTTGGGAGTCGGCCCAATTTCTATTTCAATTAATCCCATATGTTCTGTTATTCCATTTACGCATTTCTCGTTTTACTACTACTACTACTAATAATAATAATTAACGGTTTATTGAAAAAATTCTGCAGCCCGAAGGCTGAAAATATACATTGGACATAAATGACTTATTACATACAGTACATTGGTGGTTTAACAAAAGCCTTCATGAGAGAAAGGTAAAGGAACATACAGTGAACATACAGATTAATGTAGGTGTTGAACAGCAAACTCGTAGTGTAGTAACTCCCTCCCAGATGGTGTTAGGAGGAACTCACGTGGTGTAGTAGTTCCCTCAGATGGTGTTATGAGGGACTTGGCGTGGTGTAGTAATTCCCTCGCAGATGGTGTTATGAGGGACCTCACGTGGTGTAGCAATTACCTCACAGATGGTGTTATGAGGGGCCTCACGTGGTGTAGTAACTCCCTCACAGATGGTGTTATGAGGGACCTCACGTGGTGTAGTAATTCCCTCACATATGGTGTTATGAGGGACATGTGGTGTAGTAATTCCCTCACAGATGGTGTTATATGAGTGAGGTGTGGTCTTAGGCCTTCCTATCGTAGACGGATTAACACATCGCTGGTTGTTGTTGGGTCTCACGGGCCGTTATCACTGGGTACCTGGGACCACACTGTGTGAAGGTTGACTTGGGTACGACTGTTACTGTTGAGTTGTTCTCACTGACTTAAGCACTGTTCACCACTGTTCACCTCTGTTTAACACTGGTTCCATTCCTTTCCTAAATGAAATTGTAACTTCTGGCGAGAACTTGTTGATATTCCGGTGGGGAGGAGGGTTCAGGGGAGGGGGTTGGTATGGGCCAACTTAACAGTTGACCTGGCTGCTCCGAGAGGAGCGCCAGGTACGTCTTGACCCTCCGCGGGTTCAATTCACCGCGTAAATCGGGGTATTACTGTTGGTGTTTGGCCGTTGTTGTTGTTGTTAGTGATCGCGCTGTGTACTGACAAAATTTTCGCTTGTAATTCCCTTTAAAATGGCTGGCTAGGCGTAAAAGTGAGAGTTCCTGTGGTGCTGAGAAGAAAAAGAGCCAGTGAATTATTTTTTAGATGAAAATGAAAATAATGATGCAATATGAAAATGGAAAAACGGTAGCAACCATTTCACGCGACCTTGGCTTCTCTCACTTGACGTTATCCACAAAAAGGCTAAAACCATGCCGGGATTCAAGGCATTCAAGGACCGAATTTCCCTTCTGTTGGGGGAGAATGTAGCTGGTTTCAAGGTAAAACCCTTTATGATATACAATTCAGAGAACCCAAGGGCTTTTAAAAATGTCAGCACGCACGCACTTCCAGTGTTTTATCGCAGTAATAAGAAAGCATGGATGGCCCTAGCACTGTTTGAGGATTGGTTCCTGAGTTGTTTCATGCCTTTAGCCAAGGAGTATTATCTGCAACAAGGGGTTGCGTTCAAGATTTTATTAATTTTAGATAATGCTCTGGGATGCCCACCACACCTGGACGACATGCACCCTGATGTTAAGGTAGTCTACCTTCCACCTAACACTACCTCTATCATGCAACCCATGGATCAAGTTGCTATTGCAGGTTTTAAAGCGTATTATTTATGTACGACCTTCGCTCAGGCTATTGCTGCTGCTGAATGTGAGAAAACGCTCAGAGAATTTTGGAAGGACTACAACATTTTGCAATGTGCAAAGAGCATAGCTGCAGCAACGGATGAGGTTACAGGTCAGTGCATGAATGGAATATGGAAGAAGGCCCTGAAAAGATATGTGAACAGTTTCAAAGGATTTATTGAAGATTAAGCAATTTCTGAGATTAGTAACAAGATAGTGCAGATGGGTCAACAGCTGGAGTTAGAAATTGATAATGAAGATGTTGAGCAGTTGGTGGAAAGTGTAGCAGAAGAGCTGAGTAACGAGGATCTTATTGAACTTGATGCACAGTAAATTGCAGAGGAAGAAGAGAGACAAAATGTAGAAGAAGAACCTGCACCCGCCCAAAAAGTTTTCAGTGAAACAAATGGCAGAGGCATTTGCTACTATTAATAAGGGGATGCAAATGTTTGAAGAAATGGATCATAATGTTGAGCATTTTGCAAAAGTTGACAGACTGATCCAAGATGCACTTGCTTGCTACAGGGAGATTTACAATGAAAAGAAACGGCAAACTGTGCAGTCTAAATTGGACATATTTTTTAAGAAGTCCCCCACTGCTGTCCCCTCACTCCCCACCACTGCTAAAGATGATCCAATTCCTTCAATAAGGAAGTACTGTATGTTAGTCTGGCTGAAGAAAGCGAACTTGATGACCCACCCAGCCCTGTCTCCTTCTCTGCTTCATCAAATTAATGTAGTCTACATGTTTAATGAAAGAATTATTGAGGCCCTGTGTGCATTCAGCTGACGACATTAAAGGTAAGTGCACAGTAACACTGTATCCATTCTTCATTATTGATTACAGTATTACCCCGCTTTACGCGGTTTCACTTAACGCGATTTCTCATATACACGGTGCCTCGCCAGAACCGAACTTTCACTTAACGCGGTTCATCTACTCGTATACTCGGTGAAGTACAGGTATAATTTTTTTTTTTTTATTTAGCTCATAAAATTCATACAAATTACCCGGCCAGAATATAATTTACATTGCTGGAATTCTTACAATATGATGATCATTTTGAATATAAACATCATAGATTTTGCATTAGGCATACAAATTTTAGATATAATGTTTACTCCGAGTAAATATGTTATCTTTTGTGCAAAATATATGACATTTATATTCAAAATATTCCTGGTCTTACAAGGAATCCAGCAATGTCAATTATATTATCCTAACTTTAGTTTGAGGTATTATTTATTAAAATCTAGTGGTTTTCCCCCCAAAATTTCTCAGAGAGGGAAGAGCCAGTGAGTGTAGTGTGAGAAGAGGAGGAGGGAGTTGAGTCCATTATTTGAATGGACATTAACTTGGCGACTATATTTCTCTATTTCTCTTAAGTATTAATTGTGTGCATGTACCATCATAAAATTAAGATGTTATTTTTACTTGAACATAGGTATTGTGTCGGAAAAAGTAGAGCTTAGGGGTCGGGCCAGTCTCTATTGGAATTAATCCCATATGTTCTGTTGTTCACTTAATGCGGTTTTCACTTAACGCGTTACCCTGTGGGTTCAATTGACCGCGTAAAGCGGGGTACAACTGTACTTTTACAGTACTGTATTTTATTTCAGAATTTCTATGTATCATTTTCGCCTTTTCGACTTATGACCTGGTCGTCGGGACGGAACCCCGTCGTAAGTCGAGGAGAGACTGTAGTAAGTGTTTTAAAATAAGCAAAAACTTTTTATGTTGACTATAGGTGCAGTTGAGTCTGGATTTACGCTGTTTTTGTTTATGCTTTTGGTCATTTACGCGGCACCTTGCCAGAATGAAATATTTTAATTACGCGGTAAATTTTTTCATTTACGCGGGTGAAGTATAATTTGTTTATTTACTGAAGATATATATGTTTTTTGCACATAAAATATATAATTTACATTGCTGGAATCCTTACAAGATGGCAATCATTTTAAATATAAACATCTTAAAATTTGCATTAGACATACAAATTTTAGATGTAATTTAAGGAGATGATGAAAATTGACAAACATTTTATCTTTTGTGCAAAATATATGACGTTTACATTCAAAATATTCCGTCCTGCAAGGAATCCAGCAATGTCAATTATATTATCTTAACTTTAGTCTGAGGTATTATTTATTACTATACCTTAGAATCTAGTGTTTTCACCCAAACATTTCTCAGAGAGGGAGGAGCTAGCGAGCGTGGGAAGAGGGGGGGGGGGTGTGGGAGTTGAGTCCATTATTTGAATGGACATTAACCGGGCGACTGTATTTCTCTTAAATATTAATTGTGCGTGCATACCATCATAAAATTAAGATGTTATTTTTACTACAACGTAGGTATTGTGTTGGAAAAAGTGGAGTTTGGGGGTCGGTCCAGTCTCTATTTCAATTAATCCCATATGTTCTGTTATTTCATTTATGAGTTTCTCGGTTTACGCTCGCCTCCACGAGTTCAATTGACCGCGTAAATGCAGACTCAACTGTACATATATTTTATTTTATTATTTTTTTTTATCTCTGATTATGAATCCCCTGTAGCGGGCAGGGCATGAAGGATGAGGGAACTGCGGGGTAAAACGTGGTAAAAAAATGATCTTATGACACTAAAGTGACATCTCTACGTGCTTTGTATGCCGAGAAAAATTAATTACTTACACTAATACTGCCCCCCCCCCCAAAAAATGCGGAGTCACTGCGTGTCGTCTGTATGTTTACAACCGACGTGCTCAGTCGAAGTGTACTGTCATGTCCACAAAAAAATGTAAAATTACATTATGACACTTTCACAAAGTTGCTTTCATTGGTACCAGATATAAAAATAAGTACTTTCTGTTTATTATGGCGGGGCTTCTACCCCTGGCTGTGAAGTTAGGTAAGGTTAGGCAGGTTTATTTGGTTGGTTAGGTCAGGTTTTAATAACTTTATCTTGATACCTTGTTTTATTTTTCCTGTATTTCTCATCATATTAAATGGCTTCTCTCATAATGAATTTGTTAGGTTAGTACGTTGTGGGAGGGAAGATAGTCAAACGTCACCTTTAACCCTTAAGCCCCGGGTTAGGGTGCCACTGGCAGTAAAATAATTGTTAACCTTTTTAAATAATAAAACAATAAAAAAAGAAGTTAGAAAAACTATATATTGACTCTAGAAACTTCCCTGGCAGTGCTGAGGGAGGAAGTTGGGGGGGGGGGATATAAGGGGACAGTGTTGTTTTGACAGCTGACGCTCGTGTTCACCTACGCACTTACCAGCTATTTTTAGCTTGCCTTTGTGTCCGAGATGGCCAATAATGCTTATATTCACTGATCATAATACTTATTTGCTAAAAATAATTCATTTAGAATATTTTATTTGCATTAATTTTCATAAAAAGTGCTCAGCAACACAAGCAGTCGGTCCCCAGGCTGTCTTTGTGTTTGGTAGAGCAATTAATGAATAAAATAATAATAATTCCACAAATAAATACATTTATAACATAATCATAGCATTATTTTCCAGTAATACTGCACTACAATACAAATATACTACTTTTTGCAATATTACTTTGATACAACATGATAAAATGGACAAACAATGGAAATGAAACAAACAAAAGTAGGTAATTACGTTCAGGAAGCTTCCCTGTGGTCGAGGTGTGGCGTGACAGGCAAATAAATACACTGGAACCTAATAACCCGCGGGAAAAGGTCGCGTCTTAGTACGTCACCCGGGGCACGCTAGTCGGGCATCTTAGTACGTCACCCGGGGCGCGTTAGTCGGGCGTCTTAGTACGTCATCCGGGGCATGCTAGTCGGGCATCTTAGTGCATCACCCGGGGCGTGCTAGTTGGGCGTCTTAGTACGTCACCCGGGGAGCGCTAGTTGGGCGTCTTAGTACGTCACCCGGGGTGCGCTAGTGGGGCGTCTTAGTATGTTACCCGGGGAGTGCTAGTCGGACGTCTTAGTAAATCACCCGGGGCGCACTAGTCGGGCGTCTTAGTACGCCACCCAGGGCGTAAGGATTAATACAATGATGTGTGGGGATGAGTGCTCAGGAAAGATTACTTTTTGATACAGTTTCTTGTCCTTTTATTTGGAGTCAAATTACAAAATATATACAGTATTGTATGTTTCCTATTACAGGGGTATTTAATGCAGGTAACCCTCGACAAACAATCAGGTTAGGTTCCTGAAAACTCCTTTGTTAGGTGAATTTAATTATCATAGATAGGGAGCATTATAACTTATAACATGGGGCTCAATGGGATACGTTAAAATTCATACCCCAAGCACACATGTATCACTGACAAAACAATTCCTACAATGCTAATCAGTACAAAACTATTTAACAACACTCACCACATCCTGAAGAATATGTCTGGTCATCATCACATGTCCCCTTCAAGACTAAGGGGACTCTTGTAGGCGGAGTGGAGACATCACTCTGACTCCTACACAACCTTTGGGGAGTCCAGAGAGGTTGGAGACAGAATGAGAATTGGAGTCTTAGAAGGGGTTTCTACATTGGAGGCTGGAGGGGTAGGCCTTGGCTTGGCTTGAAAGAGGGTGACTGGAGAGATGGCAGAAGTCACGAGTTGTGGCCCTGATTGTGGCAGGGGTTTGAAAAAGGGGGAGATAATGGTCTGATGTGCCTCCTTCTTTTTAAGGTACAGCTCCTTGTAGCAAAGCATGTCCTCCACCAGTGCCCTCACAGATGAACTCCTGTTGAAGTTTGGGTCATTCTCAGCCAGCAGATCCATGACAGTGTTCACGTGGTCCATGACAGTGCTTAATACCTTCAGAGTCAGTGTCATGAGTGCAGAATTTTCCTCCTCACCCATTGACTCCTCCATTCTCTGCTGCTTTTCCAGGAGCTGTGCTGAACTCCTCAGAGTGTCTCTCCAAGACCTCAGCCACATTCCCTTCATCCTCCTCCTGAAAGTTGGCTTCCTGGGAGATGCTGTTGATGTCATGGTGAATGGCTACAACATCGGTGAAGCCAATGAAGTCATGCATGCACTCAGGCACACTATCTTTCACACTGCATTCAGGCAGCTTTGTGTGACCTCCATCCATGACTTGTCACTGTTGTATATGGCGTGCTTGCTGTTGTAGCTATGCCAAAAATCTTTGATGGTCAGCTTTCCCTCTCCGTCTGTTACCTCAAATAGCTGCTTCATCAACCTCCTGAAGTAGTAGGCCTTGTAGGTTGTGATGACACCCTGGTCCATCGGCTGGATGAGTGAGTTGGTGTTGGGGGGCAGAAGCATCACACTGATATTGTCAGTCCACTCACCTATCATAGGCGGGTGCGAAGGCGCATTCTCGAGGATCAGGAGAAACTTGTTCGCCAACCATGTAACTCTGGCACAATACCGTTGTTACCCAGACCTTATTGTTGGCGTGCCAGATGACTAGGAGGAGGCGCTCCTTAATAAACCCTTTAAGAGCAACAAAGTAAGGCAGTCCTTGGCTGCCTTGAAGCCTGGTGCAGTCTTCATCATCCTTGGCCAGGAAAGTCCTTGTTGACATCCTCCAAAACAGGCCCATCTCGTTGAAGTTCAGGACCTGCTTAGTGGGGTAATCAGGGTATCCTCCTCTTTCAGGAGTGCTGTGAAGGCATTAACACTCAACATCAGCACTGGCTGGCTCACCAGTTAGATGAAGGCTGTGGAGATTGGTGTGCCTCTTGAAGTGCTGAAACCACACAGGACTTGTCTTGAAAGGCTTTGAAAGGGGCATCACTCCACTGCTATTACCGCTCTCTGCCTTCAGCGTCACCCAGATGTTGCTGGCCCTCGCCATGATGATCGCTGTGAGAGAGGCAAGTGGCGTCGAGTCTGGTCCTGAATCAAATCTTGGAGCAGCCTCTCCATCCTATCCATGATTGGTTCACGCTTCTTTAGTAATTAAGAAGTGAAAACTGGGGTGATGTTCTGCACTGCAGCCTTCACTTCCAGTGCCTTTTTAATGATGGTAGACTCTATTGACTAGACCATGCCAAGTGCTTTAGTAATAGAGCGCACACCTTCACCTATCTCATGCTGCTTCACAATGTCAAGCCTCACCTCCAGAGAGACAGTTTTCCTGGGGTTTTGGGCTTCCCTGATGGAGGAGTCTCAGCAACATACTTGCTAGCCATTTTCAATAGTACAGGTCGTACATGTTTCGCTTCACATTCACAAAAACTGAGCAAAAATATTACTGTAATGTACAGTATCAACCTGTAGTATACTTAACTAAGAAAAAACTAGGGATGACAATATAAGCACCATGGTATTGGCCAGCACAGAATATGTGTTCATGAAAACAGAAGCGGAGCACTTTACAATCACAAAAACACAGAAATTATCACTCCACAATCACCATAATACAGTTCAATCTAAGAAAAAAACATCAATGATAAATACAATGTATGATGCTGGCCGATAATCGTGGAGCCAAGCGATGGAGGGTTTACAATTGACAAAGAACCAAGCACAGGGCTGTAGTGTGAGGGTTGGCCGTGTGGCGGCGCGTGGGTAGGCTTGCAAGTGAAGGCAGAGATGTGTGGTGCATAGGGTTAAATATTGTTTACTTATAAAATGTTACTGACTTGACGTAGAAAAATATACAGTCAACCCTCACTTTACGCGGTTAATGTAACCCACAGGGTACCGCGGAAAGTGAGAAACGCGTAAAGTGAATAACATAACATATGGGATTAAATGAAATAGAGACCAGCTGACCCCCAAACTCCACTTTTTCCAACACAATACCTATGCTCTAGTAAAAATAACATCTTAATTTTATGATGGTACATGCACACAATTAATACTTAAGAGAAATAGAGAAATACAGTCGCCAAGTTAATGTCCATTCAAATAATGGACTCAACTCCCTCCCCCTCTTCTCATACTACACTCCCTGGCTCTTCCCTCTCTGAGAAATTTTGGGGGGAAAACCAGGTATAGTAATAAATAATACCTCAAACTAAAGTTAGGATAATATAATTGACATTGCTGGATTCCTTGTAAGACCAGGAATATTTTGAATATAAATGTCATATATTTTGCACAAAAGATAGCATATTTACTCAGAGTAAACATTATATCTAAAATTTGTATGTCTAATGCAAAATCTATGATGTTTATATTCAAAATGATCACCAAATTGTAAGATTTCCAGCAATGTAAATTATATTCTTGCCGGGTAATTTGTATGAATTTTATGAGCTAAAACAAATATCTTCAGTTAATAAAAAAAAAATATTCTTCACACCGTGACCAAGTGCCAGGTGGTCGGTCGCCGGTCCCTCCCATCCCCCACCAACCCTCCCTACCAGATGAATGTGTGGGAATACCAGACTGTTTACCTTTTTAGTGATATATAATAAATCAGACTAAAGTTAGGATAATATATTTGACATTGCTGGATTCCTTGTAAGACCAGGAATACTTTGAATATAAATGTCATATATTTTGCACAAAAGATAACATATTTACTCAGAGTAAACATTATATCTAAAATTTGTATGTCTAATGCAAAATCTATGATGTTTATATTCAAAATGATCATCAAATTGTAAGAATTCCAGCAATGTAAATTATATTCTGGCCGGATAATTTGTATGAATTTTATGAGCTAAATAAAAAAATTATACTTCACCCGTGTAAAGGGGTACACCCACCGCGGAATGTGAGCATCCTGGGTTCTGGCAGGGCACCGTGTAAACGTGGAAATGCGGAATGTGGAACCGCGTAAAGTGAGGGTTGACTGTAATTTGCATTGGTGGAATCCTTGAAATACAGTAATCCCGTGTTTTTAACAGGAAGTACATTGCTGAAACCCCCGTGAAAAGCCAAAACTGCGAATACTCTTTTAGGAATCACTGTACCTGTGGCCACCAAACAGCTCAGGTAGGTCATGCACTTAACCACGCCATGCTCTCCACTCATGGCCCAGTGGTCACACTGATCACTGATGCACTGTACCGGCATTTACTAACATCATTATTTGAAACTTATCATATTGTACTATAATAATGGAAAAATGTAGACACAGTTATATACCAAAAAAATTATTTACAATAAATAAAAAAGGTTATATTTCGCTGAAGTTGGCAACAGCCGCATTGCCAGCTTCTCCCTGCTGTCCCGGCGTCTGCCTGCCCTCACGCAGTCACGCCAGCCAGCCAGTCCTCTTCCACTCACATTCCTCCACTTGAAGACTTGTATTCTGACAAGAGACACAAATGAATTTTCAGTCTTCACCACATATCGAGCCATAGCTCCTACCACCTCTGAGCTTGTCCAATAAAACTGTTTTTTCCGTTAAGGTCATCACTATTCTTAATCTCTTGGTCACTTTAGAGTCTTTGCTAGTAATATTTGCCCTTGATGAGGCTGGCTTACGTCTTGGAGCCATGTGGAATGCACGTGGGAGAACAAACATAGTAGGTAATCACAGTAGCGTTCACAGTACGGTAGGCACTTGTGGACTGAGGCTTCTGGGAGCAGCAGGTGTCTGAGGTGGGAAAGGGTGGCGTCTGTTTGCCGCACCTCACGGGAATATCGAAAATGGCACGAAATTAAAATTTTTGTTTTTAAAGGATATTTTATATATACAGCTCCTCCCCGACTTACGATGGGGTTAGGGACCCAAATCCAGGTCGTAAGTCGGAAATGCAAAAAAAAAAAAAAAAAAAAAAAAATCTGAAATGAAATACAGTACAGGTTGTACCTCTCTAATCCTGCAACCTCGGGACCTGACCGGTGTCGGACCATGGAAATTCACCCTTTCCTGGATAGATAGTGACTTGTGCTTACACTTGGAAGCACAAGCACCACTTTCACTGCTTCGTGGTCTCTTTGAAGATTTATTGAAGGGTTAAATGTTTTACAGTAGGTTCTCAAATTTTTGGAGTTTTTAATTCGACTTTTTTTATTTGGACACAAAAAAAAAAAACACTACGCAATTAAAAATTTTGACGGCGGAAACTCGAATTTCGACGGGTTTGAGCGGCCCGCCAACTTTCAGACGTGCACAAATCGTGTAAACAGCGTCATTTCTCTTATGTACAAAAGATTCATTATTGTTTATTACTGAATGTCTTTTTGATTTAATAAATTTTTACGGATGCAAAATGAACAATACAATTCATTAATAATATGTAGAATAATAAAACACACAAGGAAACAAGACGGGATTGTTTTCTTTGATTACAAAACCAGTGACTGACTGGATCTACATATAAAACTGAAGAAAATAAGACCCTGGTTGTAGCTGTTATAAAATTAATGTAGAAAATTAATATGGTTGTTTCAAGTAATGTTGTTTAATGTTAATAAATGGAACAATATAAGTAGCTAACTAATAATGGTAAAGAAAAAAGTGAGCTCACGTATGTAAGTGAGCACATGTGTAAACATATCATCATTACTCTACATAAGAATATGAAAGCAACACTTATTTATTGTTCATATATATTTTAATTAATGTTTCTGAATCTAAAACAAAAATTCTACCCACCAGTGGTGGTAAAGTTGAAAACATAAGGACAGCCAATGTTGTTGTGTGTGTTTTTACTCGGGTGACGTATGCTCAACTCTAGCCAAAGCTGAAGAACATAAGAACTTTTTCTGTGTTGTTTTTAGTTTTTATTTAATTTTATCTGTGTTATTTTTGTTGGTTTATTAGGATGTTGTTTTATTACAGGTAGTAATGCGCCAAAAAAGTAGGGTAAATAAGGCAAAATTTAGCCAAACATCGAAAGCACCAGACTCATATTAATTTTCTCCATGGGCAAACTAAAATCGTTCCGGACCACAGAATGCCAGACTAGAGAGGTACAACCTGTACAGGAAAAGTAATCATTAATGGAGAATGGATACAGTGTAACTGAGCACTTACCTTTAATGTAGTCAGCTGAATGCGCACGGGGCTCCCATAATTTTCTATTTACAGTATACATTTTTTTTTTTTTTTTTTTTTTTTTTTTTTTTTTTTTTTTATTATTGGGCACTCCCTTACATCCTTGTGTAAGGTGAAGCGCAGCAGCGTTTACAGTGCCCAACAGGGAAGCATGCTAAGTTCATGCTTGCCTTTATGTCTCATGAGTTAAGGGCGTAGAAGCCTGAAGAGTCAAGGGCATAGAAGCCTAAGAGTCAATGGTTTGTGTCATCAAGTTATTGGAAGCTCCAACAACTTGTCCCTGAATACGAATTCGCAACTTTCGACTTACAACAGGTACCTACTTTACTGCTAGGTGAACAGGGACTAATGGGGGCTAGGAAGTGTGACCAAACAACTTCCACCGGCCGTGACATCTCGCTTGCGAAGGCAAGAGCGGTACCACTCTACCACCAGCACCCCCACAGGATACATGGAGACTATATTAATTGGATGAAGCAGAGGAGACAGGGTTGGGTGGGTCATCAATGTCGCTTTCTTCAGACAGGTTTATGCACAGGGGAAACTTGCTGGTTGAAGGCATTGGATCATCTTTAGGGAGTGAAGAGGCAGCACTGGTGGGGCGTGAGGAGACAGCAATGGGGGACTTCTTAAAATAGATGTCCAGTTTAGACTGCACAGTTTGCTTTTTCTTTTCAGTAGAGATTTCTTTGTAGCAAGCAAGTGCATCTTGAACCATTCTGTCAACTTTGGCAAAACGCTCATAATTTTGATCCATTCCGTCAAACATTTGCATCCCCTAATTAATTGTAGCAAATGCCTCTGTCATTTGCTTCACTGAAAAATTTTTGGGGGTGCAGATCCTTCTTCTACATTTGGACTCGCTTCTTCCTCTGCATTTTTGTGTGCTTCCAGTTTGATAAGATCCTCGTTACTTAGCTCTTCTGCTTCATTTTCAACCAACTGTTCAACATCTTCATTATCAATTTCTAACTGAAGCTCTTTACCCAACTCCACTATCTTGTTACTAATCTCAGAAATAACTTAATTTTTATCAAATCCTCTGAAACTGTTCACATATCATTTCAGTATTTTCTTCCATATTCCATTCTTGCACTGTTGTGTAACCTCATCCCATGCTGCAATAATGTTCTTTATACATGTCATAATGTTGTACTCCTTCCAAAATTGTCTGAGCGTTTTCTCACCTTCAGTAGCAGCAACAGCCTGAGTGAAGGTCGTATGTAAATAATTTGCTTTAAAAGCTGCAATAGCACCTTGATCCATGGGTTGGATGACAGAGGTAGTGTTAGGTGGAATGTAGACTACCAGGTGTGGTGGGTGTTCCAGAGCATTATCCAAAATCAGGAAAATCTTGAATGCAATCCCTTGTTGCAGACAATACTCCTTGGCTCGAGGAATGAAACAATTCATGAACCAATCCTCAAACAGTACTAGGGTCATCCAGGCTTTCTTGTTACTGTGATAAAACACTGGCAGTGTGTGCTTGCTGACCTGTTTGAAAACCCTGGGGTTCTTTGAATGATAGATCATGAAGGGCTTGATCTTGAAACCAGCAACATTCCCCCCCAACAGAAGTGTAATTCAGTCCTTGAATGCCTTGAATCCGGGCATTGTTTTCGCCTCTTTGTGGGTATATGTCCGTTCAGGCATGTGCTTTCACAATAATCCAGTTTCATCACATTGAATATTTGCTCAGGCAAATAATTTCCCTCCACGATCACACGATCTAGCTCCTCCTTAAAAGCTTCGACAGCACCAACATCAGCACTATCTGCCTCTCCACTCACCTTAACATAATGTAAACTGTAGTGGTTCTTAAATCTGTTAAAGCACCCATGACTTGCTGTGAAGGTTTGGTCGCACTCATCTCCTGCCTGCTCCTTTCGGCTTTCGAACAGGCTTCTCTCCTTAGCCTGTAAGGTTAGAAGGCTTAAGGGTACACGCTTCTGTATCTGGTCTTCCATCCATATCACCAATAATTTTTCCATCTCATGAATAGGACCTTGTCTTTTCTTCGTAATTAAAGTTTCCTTTACTGTATTGGTGCTGATCCTTTCACTGCATCACGAATACGTTCCTTGTCCTTCAGAATAGTGGATATGGTCGAGTGCGAAAACCCTAGGTCGCGTGAAATTGTTGCTACAATTTTTCCATTTTCATACTGCATTATTATCTTCATTTTCGTCTCAAAATTAATTGACTGTCTCCTCTTCTTCTGAGCACCACCAGCACTCTCGCTTGTACGCTTTCCAGTCATTCTAAAGTCAATTACATATGAAAATAATGTCAGTACACAGTGCGATCAGTTGCGGATACAATGACAGCCAAACACCAACTAAGCGCCCTACTGCGTGGGAGCTGTACCCATGTGGTGATCCAAGCCACACTCTCGTATGGGACGGAAACGTTGCGGTATAGAAAATGCGCGCATCATTTGTAAACATTTTTGGTCCCGACTGCGTGGTCGTAAGTGCGGGTGGACGTAGGTCGGGTAGGTTGTAAGTCGGGGAGGAGCTGTACTGTATACAGGTACTCTACTCCTCGACTTACGACCTACTCGACTTACGACCACCCGAATATATGACCATCGCAGTCGTACAAATTTTTTTCAAATTATGTATTTTCGAGTCCCGACGTTAGTGATCACGCTGTGTACTGATAAAAGTTTCCTTTGGAATTCCCTTTAAAATGGCTGGCAAGCGTAAATGTGAGAGTTCTCGTGGTGCTGAGAAGAAAAAGACACCCATTTTAGATTTCTATGTTATATTTTCGCATTTTCGACTTATTACCAATTTGATTTACGACCTGGTCGTCGGTCCCTAAGCCTGTCGTAAGTTGGGGGCTGACTGTATAATTTTTTATTAAAAAACACGCGAATGGGCAAAACCACGATAAAAAAAACGCGAAAAACATGGGATTACTGTACAGCGATTAATTTGAGTATGTACTGTATATACAAGCCATTGCTTGCACTAGAGATATAAAAAAATCCAACCAATGGATATCGATGGCTATTCGATGGATATCGTTAAAGCAAATTTTTATGATCGTAAATAGTGAAATGGTCTTAGTTTATGACCATTGTATTATTAATGAAACATACACCATAATGGGCTGATATGAGAATATAATACAGTCAACCATCGCTTTACATGGTCCCACATTACGTGTTTCCACGTTTACGCAGTACCCTGCCAGAACCGGAATTCCCACTTTACGCGGTGCAGCTACTCATGTACGCGGGTGAAGTATAATTTTTTTATTTAGCTCATAAAATTCATACAAATTATCCGGCCAGAATATAATTTACATTGCTGGAATTCTTACAATTTGATGATCATTTTGAATATAAGCATCATAGATTTTGCATTAGACATACAGATTTTAGATCTAATGCAAGTATTTTGTTTACTCAGAGCAAATATGTTATCTTTTGTGCAAAATATATGAAGTGTACAGTAGTACCCCGCTTAACGCGGTCAATTGAACCCACAGGGTACCGTGTTAAGTGAAAACCGCGTTAAGTGAACAACAGAACATATGGGATTAATTCCAATAGAGACTGGCCGGACCCCCAAACTCTACTTTTTCTGACACAATACCTATGTTCTAGTAAAAATAACATCTTAATTTTATGATGGTACATGCACACAATTAATACTTAAGAGAAATAGAGAAATACAGTCGCCAAGTTAATGTATATTCAAATAATGGACTCAACTCCCTCCCCCTCTTCTCACACTACACTCGCTGGCTCTTCCCTCTCTGAGAAATTTTGGGGGGGGAAACCACTAAATTTTAATAAATAACACTGGGGAACACACTTTCGGTTGCATGAGTTCTGACACTTGATTCTGGTAGATTTGAGGTCACAGATTCTGAAAATGGCATTCGTTTGTGCAGATCAGGTCTAGTTTTGATGCTACGCGGCAATTTACATATCAGGTCACAGATTCTGAAAATAGCAAAGGGAGGTAATAAGCATATTAGTTTACATTCATCAAATATAATTCTTAATTACATCAGTGCGTCAAATATAGATTTGTGTGTGCATTTTTATTTTATTTAATTAAAACAATTATTTTAGTTCTTTTCCAGGTGTGATCATTCTGTAAACAGTGTTGACTTCAATCAAAGGAAACATGGCCTCTATAGCAAGTAGAAGGAAATGTGTGACGTGTCTGGATTCATTTTGCTATATTTGTGGTGCATTCACAGCTCCAAAGCAAAGAAGGAACATTAGTGAATTTGTGAAGAGAGCTTACTTTTCCTACTTTAAAGTGAAACTTGGAGATCAAGACAAACCATGGGCACCGCATAAGGTATGTCATTCCTGCGAAGAAAACTTGCGTCAATGGACTAAAGGAAAAGTCAAAATAACATTCGGTATTCCGATGATATGGCGTGAGCCACGGGACCATGTCACAGACTCTTACTTTTGCATGACTCGTGTTGCTGGTTTCACTGGTAAAACTCGTCATCTTATCACATACCCTTGTCTAGATTCAGCAATCAGGCCTGTGCCCCATTCAGATGATGTTCCAAAGCCTATCTTCACTCAACTTGCTTCCGTTGAATCGGACAGTGAATATGACACTGAGGTCACAGAGGAGTCAACTAACAGAAATAGTGACTCAGATTTTGCAGGCATATCAACAGAACCGCAAACATTTAGCCAAGCAGAACTCAATGACTTAGTTCGAGATCTGGGTCTGTCTAAAAAGCTGTCAGAATTGTTGGCTTCACGGTTAAAAGATAAAAACTTGCTGAAAATAGACACAAAGGTAACATTCTTTCGCAACAGAGACAAGAACCTCTTACAGTTCTTTGATTCTAAATTTGACTTCGTCTACTGTTGTGATATTTCTGGATTAGTCACCGCGATGGGAGCTCCAGGTTATGATCCGAAAGAGTGGGGCCTCTTTATAGATAGCTCTAAGCGGAGTCTGAAGTGTGTTTTATTACATATAGGCAACATCTTTGGCGCAATACCCATAGGACACTCAGTACACCTGAAAGAAAAATATGAACATATCAAAACGGTTTTGGAGCTACTCAAATATGAAGAACACAAATGGATCATCTGTGTTGATCTAAAAATGGTCAATTTTTTGCTAGGACAGCAAGGTGGGTATACAAAATTTCCTTGCTTTATCTGCCTCTGGGACAGCAGAGCCAAAGACAGACACTGGATTCAGAAGGAATGGCCAGTTAGGGAAAGCCTCAATGTTGGGGAAAAGAACATCATTTATGAACCCCTAGTGGAACGTGAAAAAATTGTTTTCCCGCCCCTTAACATCAAGCTGGGCCTTATGAAACAGTTTGTCAAGGCGCTCGATACTGATAGTGACTGTTTTAAGTATCTGTGTGAAGTGTTCCCTGGATTAATGCTAGAAAAACTCAAAGCAGGTATTTTCAACGGCCCTCAAATTAGGACGCTGATTAAAGACCAAGCCTTCACTCAATCCATGACTGATGTTGAGAGAAATGCATGGGGAGCATTCGTTTCTGTTGTAAGGAACTTTCTTGGAAACAGGAAATCAGAGGACTATAAAAAGCTCGTTGAATCTTTGATGGAAAGTTTCCATGTGTTAGGTTGCAACATGAGCATTAAGATGCATTTCCTGAACAGTCATCTTGAACTGTTTCCGGCAAACTTGGGGGACGTGAGTGATGAGCAAGGTGAACGCTTTCACCAGGATATCAAAGTCATGGAAGACAGGTATCAAGGTCGCTGGGACATTCACATGATGGCGGACTATTGCTGGAGCATTCAGCGAGACTGCACTGAGAGGCGATATTCAAGACAGTCCATTAAACGCAAGTTTGTGCCAGAATAAATCTGGCATAGTTCACAAAAGCAACTGATGAATCCAAAATATGCTTGTCAAGGTAAGTAAAAGTAATTAAAAATTAATTCTACGTGTTTGGTAATTCCTCTCTGGGTGCTGGTTTAGATTTTTAGCAGTAGTATATGGTAGTCTAACTATATATAGTAGTAAATGGTAGGTAACTCACCGCAACAAAACTAGACCCGATAGAAAAAATCGGTGCCATATTTAAAATCAGTGACCTCAATTTACCCAGATACAAGTCTCAAAATGTATGCAACTGACAAAAAGTTGAATTTTGTTCCCCAGTGTAATACCTCAAACTAAAGTTAGGATAATATAATTGACATTGCTGTCAATTTTGAATATAGATGTCATATATTTTGCACAAAAGATAACATATTTACTCAGAGTAAACATTATATCTAAAATTTGTATGTCTAATGCAAAATCTATGATGTTTATATTCAAAATGATCATCAAATTGTAAGAATTCCAGCAATGTAAATTATATTCTGTCCAGGTAATTTGTATGAATTTTATGAGCTAAAACAAATATCTTTAGTTAATAAAAAAAAAATATTCTTCACGACACTATCTGTCAATCAAAGTACCCCACCTTGCCTCCCCCCCCCCTCTTCCAACCGCGCCAGGTGGTCGGTCCGTCCCAACCCTCCCCTCCACCCCCCACCAATCCTCCCTTCAAGAGTTGTTGGGTGAAAAAACTAAATGTTAACATTTAGTATTAAATAATACCTCAGATTAAAGTTAGGATAATATAATTGACATTGCTGGATTCCTTTTAAGACCAGGAATATTTTGAATATAAATGTCATATATTTTGCACAAAAGATAACATATTTACTCAGAGTAAACATTATATCTAAAATTTGTATGCCTAATGCAAAATCTATGATGTTTATATTCAAAATGATCATCAAATTGTAAGATTTCCAGCAATGTAAATTATATTCTGACCGGGTAATTTGTATGAATTTTATGAGCTAAAACAAATATCTTCAGTTAATAAAAAAAAAAAAATATTCTTCACACCGTAACAGATGGTCGGTCGGTCCCTCCCTCCCCCCTACCTCCCACCAACCCTCCCTACCAGATGTGTGGGAAAACCAGAATATTTACCTTTTTAGTAGTAAATAATACCTCAAACTAAAGTTAGGATAATATAATTGACATTACTGGATTCCTTGTAAGACCAGGAATATTTTGAATACAAATGTCATATATTTTTCACAAAAGATAACATATTTACTCAGAGTAAACATTATATCTAAAATTTGTATTTCTAATGCAAAATCCATGATGTTTATATTCAAAATGATCATCATATCGTAAGAATTCCAGCAATGTAAATTATATTCTGGCCGGGTAATTTGTATGAATTTTATGAGTTAAAACAGGCAGGCATGCAGGCAGGCGGGTGGCGGGTGGGGCGAATCTAAAAATAGCGTCTCGAGCCGGACACTCTGCGCGTATACGTGGAAAAAACCTGTGTTAAGTGAAAGTTCGGCTCTGGCGAGGCACCGCGTATACGTGAAATCGCGTTAAGCGAAACCGCTTTAAGCGGGGTATTACTGTATATTCAAAATATTCCTGGTCTTGCAAGGAATCCAGCAATGTCAATTATATCATCCTAATTTTAGTCTGAGGTATTATTTATTACTAAAAAGGCAAATACTGTATTCTGGTTTTCCCACACATCTGGTAGGGAGGGTTGGTGGGAGGTGAGGGGGGAGGGTTGTGACCATCTGGCCCGGTTGGAAGAGGGGGGGAGGCAAGGTGGGGTACTTTGATTGACAGATAGTGTCGTGAAGAATATATTTTTTTTTTATTAACTGAAGATATTTGTTTTAGCTCATAAAATTCATACAAATTACCCTGCCAGAATATAATTTACATTGCTGGAATTCTTACAATTTGACGATCATTTTGAATATAAACATCGTAGATTTTGCATTAGACATACAAATTTTAGATATAATGTTTACTCTGAGTAAATATGTTATCTTTTTTGCAAAATATATGACATTTATATTCAAAATATTCCTGGTCTTACAAAGAATCCAGCAATGTCAATTATATTATCCTAACTTTAGTTTGAGGTATTATTTATTACTATACCTTAAAATCTAGTGGTTTTTCCCCCAAACATTTCTCAGAGAGGGAAGAGCCAGGAGTGTGAGAAGAGGGGGAGGGAGTTGAGTCCATTACAGTATTTGAATGGACATTAACTTGGCGACTGTATTTCTCTATTTCTCTTAAGTATTAATTGTGTGCATGTACCATCATAAAATTAAGATGTTATTTTTACTAGAACATAGGTATTGTGTCGGAAAAAGTGGAGTTTGGGGGTCAGCCGGTCTCTATTTCATTTAATCCCATGTGTTATGTTGTTCACTTTACGCGTTTCTTGCTTTTCGCGGGCGTCTGTGGGTTCAATTGACCCCGTAAAGTGAGGGTATATAAAGAATAAGTAAAAAAAAATGGTGAATGTTACAGCAGCCAGTCCCTCTCCAGCAAGTTTACCCATGAAGTGTCATCTTGTACTTATGAGCTCGCTTTAGGTCTATATCAAATCTGATTAGACCACGGTACAGTATCCCCATTAAAGAGAATGCAGTATATATTTTAATAATGAACAAAGTTCAGCATGTCTTTACAATTTGCAGATTTTAAATTTGCGACCTTCAATTACTGTATTCGTGGATGACACCCTGGATGTACCCAAGAATATTGGTGGGTAGTCTTAAAGTTGGCGACATTTTCGTGGCCGGACGGGGATCCTGCAAGTTTTATGGTAGCCCCGCAAGGTGTCTCTCTTGTCCCAGGTGGCTGGGCCACATGTGCTCACTCCTCCTCGGTGACAGTCCTGGTTAAACACTTGTTCGTTTCGCCTGTGTGCTTCTCTGCACTCATAACAACTGTGTTCCTTGTGCTTGTGATGGCTCTCAAATGCCCCTAACCACCTTCATGCAGCCATGGGAAGGTGCCCAAACAGTGAAGAAAGAAATTAAGGTCATGCGTTTCTCCCATACATACACCTGGCAACAGGAGCAGGTAAAGGGATTGAGTGACTGCTAGTTAGCGCATCATTTGCAGTTGTAGCTGTCCTCGCTCCCTGCCATATTTCACGGGATTTACTGTTATTATTAGTGTTTACTGATAGAGTAGCATTGAATAGTGATATCCTTGTAACCACCAAGCTACCAGGACAAGTTGTGAGGTGTTATGGTGTTTTCAACTTGTATTTTCAGGTAGATACAGTATACGTATCTTTCTTCTTTTATTTTTACTCAGTTACAATCACACACCATCCTACATACATACAGTGGGTGTTGTGAAAAAAGTACAGTATATTACACCACAATTTCCGACATCCTTCATGTTGGGTTGGCTAGTGGGCTATGAAAGAAATTTTGTAAGTTTGATCTATGTATCAACCAAGCTTTTTTTTTTTTTTACGGGGATTTGCCCACCCGGGCACAGGTCACGGACCCACATTGGGGCCTGGGGGCGAAATTGTAATAATAATTATACAGTCAAACCTCGACTTACGACGGGGTTAGGGAGCGACGACCAGGTCGTAAGTCTTATTGGTCATAAGTCGAAAATGTGAAAATAATACTGTACAGTCGACCCTCGTTAATTTGGACTAATGGGGGGGGGGGGAGGGTGTCCGTTTTAGCCGAGTGTCCGAATTAACCGATTTAGGGGTTAATATCGCATTATATTTCAAAGTCATTGTTTTCGTCACGATTTTATCCCACTTTCCACTGTAATACGTAAGTAATTTCAGCAAAAATATTACATTTCCGTGAATGTATTATATCAAGCACAGTATGAATAGAATACCATTGTAATACATTAAGTCCCCAAGTTACGTACATAATGGGGACCAAAAGGTTGTACATAACTCGAAATGTACGTAACTCGAAAATCCCCCAACCCTATAATGTTATCTGGTGGTAATTAATACAACTTATCAAATGCAAACATATTTTATTTAACATAAATGCGGCATAAGTAGCCGCGCGGTGAACTATGTAAACACACTCGCGGCAACACTCGTGACGCAGTCAGCCGTCAATAATTTCCGCGAGTTTCTTTGGAAAATCCTGTGCTGTTTTCCAATCAGCACTCGCCGCCTCACCAGTCACTCGAACATTATGCAGCTTATTTCGCACCTTGAATCGGTTAAACCACCCATTGCTAGCATTGAATGTCACAGTATCATCAGGGTGATCTTTCTTTAGGTCGTTGAAAAGACTTAGGGCTTTCTCCTGAATCATACTGAGACACAGAGGCTTACGTTTTTGTGTGCAGTCCTCGATCCACAGCGCAAGATATTTTTCCATTTCTTCCAGAACCTTCCCTCTTCTTTTAGTTATAATCGTAGATTGCATTGGCACTGCAGATTTCACATGTTCCTTGATCTTTTCTTTGCCCTTATCAATTGTATTAACAGTTGACCGACTCAGGTTAAATTTGCGGGCAACATTGGTCAACTTTTCACCACTGTCAAGCAGTTTTATTATGTCCATTTTTACCTCTAGTGAGATTGCTTGACGTTTCGTAGCACTCCCACTGGCTTCACCACTCTTACGCTTTACACCAGTCATTGCACACAGAGTAAAGTGTACAAAATAGGGCAGAAATTCACAGGAGAAGTATGCACAATGACCACACGTGTTCGCACAATGACCACACGTGTTGCTTTGGTGCGTCTAGCGTGTCGTCTGCATGGTCAGTGATAGTGGCGGCGCGGTGCGGCTGGCATGCAAACTATACGCTCGCCCGCCAAATTTAAAAATTGCTCGCCCTTTTAAGACAATATTTTTGCAATTAAAGACTTCAGAAACGATGTACGTATCGGCCGTTTGTACGTAAGTCGGATGTACGTAACTCGGGGACGAACTGTATAACAGTATTTTAACCGAAAACTAGTAAAAAAACGAATAACATCTCAAGAACATCGAAAGCTTAGGTAAAGTCTTTTGTTTTCGTCATGTATTTTATCCTATTTTACATTAAAATACATCACGTTTCAGCAGAACTACTATTTATTTCCGAGAATATATTCATTCAGGCGCAGTTTAGGTAAAATATACGTGTGATGTAACAGTTTTTTAACTGAAAACGATTAAAAAAACACGTACCCTCTAGCCCTGTTCAAGGAGAGGACTGGGAGAATCTGTTTGGTGCTGCGGACGATGACAAGGAAAATGATTTGGATGGATTTTAATAAAAATATTCAGAAATATGGTATCGTAGTATTTATTCAAGTCAATTAGGATAGAATATTATTGTAATACAACGGTTTTTTAACTGAAAACCAATCGAAAAGCGATTACGGTAACATCTTTTGAACGAACGAAAGCGAAAGTCATTGTTTTCGTCACGATTTTTTCGCACTTTCCACCGTAATACGTATGTAATTTCAGCAAAAATATTACATTTCTGTGAATGCATTATATCAAGCGCAGTATGAATAAAATACCATTGTAATATAACAGTATTTTAACCAAAAACTATTAAAAAAAACGAGTAACTTCTCTTGAACATCGGAAAGTTAGGTAAAATCTTTTGTTTTCGTCATGTATTTTATCCTGTTTTACATTAAAATACATCACGTTTCAGCAAAACTACTATTTATTTCCGAGAATATATTCATTCAGGCGCAGTTTAGGTAAAATATACGTGTGATGTAACAGTTTTTTAACTGAAAACGATTCGAAAAACACGTGTACCGTGTAGCTAATACTCAACAGCTGGTGGTGCGTCATGTGTCGTTGTAAACGATAGGAGGTTGAAGTAGATTACCGGGTATTATATTAAGTGTGAAATATCAAAAAGGTTTTTATTACCGGTATTTTTTGTAGATCAATGAGAACTGTGATACCGTATATGATATGATAAGTTAGCCTATGCTAAGAACTTCAACATAGACTACTGAAAACACGTTGTAAGGTAATTTAGCCTATTGTAAGTTGGTGAGCTTCATTTGCTGAAGGAACTGCACAACTTTTCATTAGTAATTGGTACAAATTTTACGTTTCCATTGTTTACTGGCAGTAAATGGTAAATATTTTTCATGTCTGAAGCTAAAAGTTGCATCCCCCCCCACACTAGTGGTGATGTTACATTTAACCAAAAAGATGCTGGTGTTTTATCCCAGCAGTGGGTGGACCAGCATTTTAGCTTAAGATCCGTGTAGGTAATATTCCTAAAAAAAAAAAAAAAAAAAAAGGAAAAAAAAAAGTTCGTTCAGATTTTGTCCGAATTATCCGAAATCCGGATTAAAGGGGTCCAAATTAACGAGGGTCGACTGTACATGGAAATCTAAAATGGGTGTCTCTTTTTCGTCTCAGCACCACGAGAACTCTCACTTTTACGCTTGCCAGCCATTTTAGAGGGAATTACAAACAAAAACTTTGTCAGTACACTGCGCGATCACTAACTTCGGGACTCGAAAATACGTTATTTGAAAAATATTTTATACGACTGCGGCGGTCGTATGTCCGGGTGGTCGTAAGTTGAGGAGTACCTGTGATTCATAGTAAATAAAATTTTAATAAAAAATAAAAAATAAAAATAGAATAATAATGATAATAATAAAAATAACTGTAATAATAATAATAATAATAATAATAATAATAATAATAATAAAGAACCATAAATACAAAAATGTAAAAAGATCAAAAGTGAGAAACAATATACAGTATGTATATTGTGTTGTCAATATTATGAGAAACAATTGAGACCCTGCAATTGTGTTTAAATGAGGCAGAAAAGTCAGATCAGCAACCTGGGACTTGTTCACAATTTGCGTGATGCCATATGGCAGGTGAAGCTGGCGTTCAGTTGCCATTCGTTTTAGAAACAGTAATTTTTACGAAGAAAAAACTGCCTTATGGTAGCCCAACCAACCCAAATTTTGATACATTTTGTTGTCTTGTTGCTAATTATTTGTGAGAGGGTTTTTCCATTATTATTATATGTATTTTTTGTGTGTATGCATGTGTGTGTGTGTATGTGCACACACAAACACACATGTGCACACACAAACACACAGAGTACAGATAAAAGAAATAATTGTCCTAAGGGCAAACAATAAAGGGAACATACATTTCTTTGCACATAAGTAAAAAACTCTCTCTCTCTCTCTCTCTCTCTCTCTCTCTCTCTCTCTCTCTCTCTCTCTCTCTCTCTCTCTCTCATATATAATATATATATATATATATATACAGTATATATATATATATATATATATATATATATGTATGTATGTATGTATGTATGTATGTATGTATATATATTTTGAGACCCAAACCTCATTGCATTTTAAGGGCATGCTGTAATATTTTTATTTTTTATTTTTAATGCACTGTCGTTATACTGTTGCATGTATGGAAATGCAACTCTCCCTCTCCCCAGTTGTCACAACACTTGCACCTTTGGATCAGGAAAAGGGGAGAGCCAAGATGTATGGTTGCAGCCTGTGCTCCTGCCTCACCACATAAATCAACTCACGCACAGTCACCATCCTACTCATCATCATCATCAAAACCCCTATACCTTCAAAGTCCAATGACAACGGACGAGTGGCGACAGGGACAGGCAGAGATGACTGCCGGGAGTTTCGAGTCACAACTGTGCTCATGGGCGTCACAGATAAGATGGGCGTTTATTCACTGGGATCTAGGCAGCAGTGCAATCCGGTCCTGTCTGTGCCACTGAGCAGCCCTTACGAGGAGCCACTCTGCTCACACCACATGGGGAGGGGGCTAGAAAAGGTGCTCTAAACATAGCCTGCCTAAAGAACCAACCTGACTGGGCAACCGCACCCAGTAAGGTCATCCTTAAAAGTTAATAACATAATTACAGGTACACCACCGATTATCCGGCACCTCCTTTAGTCCAGACAAAATTATGAAGGGGGCACTTAACTTCCCTCCCAGCCTTGGTGAAGGTAGTTTTAGGCTTAAAGTCTTTATCTTATAAAATTTAGCTGACTAGACTTAGCAGAATATAATCTTCATTGCTGGAATTCTTGTAAGATATTGATTAATTTGAGTATAAACATCACACATTTTGCACAAGAGATAGAAATTTTAATCTAGTGTAGTACATTTGTGTACAAGTTTTTTAATTCATATTTTGGGGAAGATATACATAACTTTCTTCATTTATTTTTACTCATTTACATGCACACACCATCCGAAATATATACTGTAATGTGAAAATGTAAAAGAAATAATTGTCATAAGGGTAAACCTGTAATAAGTTAATTGCTAAAAATTTTATGTCTAGTGCAAACTATGTGATGTTTATACTCAAATTAATCACTATCTTACAAGAATTGCACCAATGCAAATTATATACAGTACTGCCAAGTCAATTCAGTACATTTTATGAGGGAAAACTAAAACTCCTTCTGTTTTGATAACTACTTACTTTGTTATCTCCCCTCCCTGACAGCTATTAACACATCAACCACCCCCCCCCCTTCCTCACAGCCAGGGTGAATCCTTGTAATATAATGATTAATTTGAGTATAAAAATCACAGTTTAATTTCAATTTCTAGCAGTCCATGGTGCTTTAAAGACACAGGAGGTGCATCATTAGTGGGTCAGAGGTGTATTGTTGAATTATTATTACCTGACCTCGGTTGGTCCGGCAAAACGAATAATCGGGCAAGGCTTTGGATCCAAGGGTGCCGGAAAATCGGTGGTGTACCTGTGTAATCACAGATCAAAACAAAAACAAACTATACAACCTCTTAAGGTCACTGCATGGAATGTCAGGACCCTTCTGGATAATGGCACAATTGCACATCATGAAAGAAGAACTGCCCTTGTGGCAAAAAAGCTGGCTAGATATAACATCGACATAGCAGCCATCAGTGAGTTCCGGCTTCCAGACAAGGGTCGACTCACTGGACGGGGGTCAGGCTATACCTTCTTCTGGAAGGGTAAGCCTGCTGCGGAGAGAAACTGCATTTATGGAGTTGGCTTTGCCATCCACCAACGCATCCTACACAGGCTAATTGAAATGCCTGTTGAGATCAATGAGCGCTTCATGACGCTCAGAGTTCCACTGAATCACTCATGTCATGCCTTCTTCATCAGTGCATACGCCCCAACACTGGATGCAGAGGATGACATCAAGAAAGCCTTTTATGCCCACCTTGACAGAGTGCTAATCTCTATCCCCAGAGAAGATAAGGTTGTGCTCCTTGGTGACTTCAATGCCAGAGTTGGTAGAGATGCTGACATTTGGCAGGGAACCATAGGGAGAAATGGACTAGGCAAGTGTAATCCCAACGGCTTACTCCTTCTCAGCAAGTGTGCTGCATACAACCTCACTGTCACCAATACCATGTTTAGGCAGACTGACAAGTTCAAGGGTTTGTTCGTGGCAACACCGACGATCCAAACACTGGCATCTCATTGACTATATCATTGTCAGAGAAAGAGATCGCCGAAATGTCCTCATCACCTGTGCCATGCGTGGCTCAGACCACTATGACATTGATCATTGGCTCATCAGAGCCAAAGCTCTCACTTCACGTCGCCCCAAAACGGCGAAGGCAACAAGCCTCAGCATCTGGAGGATCCAGCGGTAGCATATACTTTCAGAGAGCAGCTCAGCTCGAACTCGACAACAAACAACACAAATCTCGGTGCTGAATGGAGTATTCTCGACACTGTCATGACAAAAACCCACAGAGAGACCCTCTGCCAGGTCGAAAGAATACACCAGGACTAGTTTGATGAAAATGACCTGGAAATCAATGTACTCATCGATGATAAACATGCTGCTTTAATTGACTGGGAGAACAACCCTCAGTCTAGGACCAAAGCTGATATCTTCCGCAGAAAGGAAGCGGCGGCCCAGCTCGAACTTCACAAACTAAAGAAAAACTGGTTTAAAAATAAAGCATGTGAAACACAAAAACTTCCAGGTCAACATAAGATGTGCGAATTTTTAAATTCCACTAAAACATTTTATGGGCCAATCAATCATGGCACAGCCCCCCTCTGCTCATCTGATGGTAACTCACTAATTAAAGACGAAGAAGTCATCCGTCAGCGCTGGAAAGAGCACTTACCATTCGCTGCTCAACCGAAACACCAATGTGGATGTCTGACTTCCCAGCATGTCCATTAGCATCCAAAGCTGACCCATCTAAGCTATCCCCCATCCCTGGATGAGGTAGCTACTGCCATCAAACAGATGAAAAATAACAAAGCCACAGGGCCTGATGGAATCCCAGCCGAGATGTATAAAACAGGAGGACTTTTGCTTACCAGCTGTCTCCACTCTCTCCTGGAGAATATATGGGAAAAGGAGGAAATCCCCCAATCTCTTAAAGACGCCTCCATCGTCAGTAGTTATAAGAGCAAAGGAGACCGATCAGACTGCGGCAACTACCGCGGGATCTCGCAGCTGTCCGTAGCTGGCAAGATTATCACCCGAGTCCTAACAGAATTTTTCCTGAGGCGGAAAACTTCCTCCCCGAATCTCAATGTGGCTTTAGAGCATCACGTGGAACCACTGACATGATCTTTGCTGCCCGTCAGATACAGGAAAAGTGCAGAGAACAACGTCGTGACCTGTGCATGGCTTTTATCGACCTAACCAAGGCCTTTGACTCAGTCAACAGGGAAGCCCTTTGGTGGACCCTCAGTCATTTTGGCTACCCACCAAAATTCATCGCCATTGTGCGACAACTCCACGATGGCATGAAGGGCAGTGTCCTGCACAATGGCATCCATTCTGAGCTTTTCCCCATCAAAATGGGGATTAAACAAGGGTGTGCACCAACTCTCTTTTCCATTTTTTTGGCTGCCTTCCTTATTTGTGCTAGCGCCAATTTAGCTGGCGGGGTGGACATTGAGCACCGGATGAAGGATCTCTTTAATTTAAAACAACTCCAGGCAAGAACAAAGGTGTCGGGAGCTTCCATTACTGATCTTCAGTAGCAGACAACCTCACGCTTGTCGCTCACACTGAACGCAACCTACAGCAGATCCTCAACACCTATGCAGATGTGTATGCACACTTCTGCAATGAGGTGAATGTACGTAAGACTCAGATTCTCTTTCAGCCTTCCCCTGGTTCAGACACACCTCCACCATCTACTGTATCCAGTTTAACGGTACTACCTCTATGTTTGTCTTTGATACCCCCAAAATGTTCTTCACTACGGAGGGTACACGCAAACACTTGTTATCTTGAAAATAGGTTCTTATTCTCGTACGGGAGATATACAGAGGAACTAATAGACAGTCGGCTTCCACACCATAAGGACTAGCGATCTCCACTCTCTGTATCACTTCGCGCTGGCATGTACAGATGCCAGCATTCACAAGCTGAATACATATTATGTAAATATGATAATTCACATACATAACATGGTGCATAATAAATGGAAATATTACATAGGATTAATACATGTTCTGTAATACTTTACTATACATAATTAATAGAGTAATATAAGAATAACCAGCTTAAGGTACTACTTCGTGTCCATATTATACACCTCCCTCCCCCCTATATGCTCATAGTTTCATCTTGAGCGGACCTTTTGTTTCTGAGTCGCTCGGACCTGCGGAGTACCGGGGCAGAAACACAAGGAGGAGATGGATTTACTGTAAAGACATCAACATTAGGGGACTCTACTGGGGAAGGGTCAACACTAGGCAGCTCCACAGGTTGGAGGAAACGACGGTTCCTCCACTATACTCTACCACTAGGAAGACGCCCTTGGTAGTCCCTGGACCGGCCAATACCCATGACAACCCCAACCTTGTCCCAGCGGTGAGATACCTGGGAAGGGGGCGGGCATGACAGTCGTACCGAGCAGCGACATCTGCGGCTCGTTCTGCTGCACGGCGGTCACATTCTTCAGTCTTGGCTTGCCATTCTCGAGAAAAAGACTTCGGGTGGGCAGGAACACAAGACCTGAGATGATGTCCATATAGAACCTGGGCTGGGGAGCGTCAGGTGAAGTTCTGGGTGTTGCGTAACTCTAACAAACCTCGATCGAAATCCTCGCAGTCGATATTTCCTGAGGGTGACACCTTAAGGATCAGGTGTTTAACAGTCTTGACTGCAGCTTCAGCGTGTCCATTCGCCTGAGGGTAGTGGGGCGAGGTCACGACATGACGGACTCCCCAACGGTCCATGAAGTCCCAGAACTCGTGGCTGGTGAACTGGGGTCCTCCATCAGTTCTGAGACGGAGGGGAACACCAACTTCACTGAAGTAATGTCTGAAATTCTGGATGGTAGCAGTAGCCGTTGTATCACTACCACAGGGGACGACAACAGGCCATCCAGACAATCGGTTGGCAATGACGAGGAAGGACTTCCCTGCCACTGCAAAGAAGTCGGCCGACACAGACTCGAAGGGTCTTGAAGGGTTATCGTCGCACATTAAAGGTTCCTGTTGCTGGCTGGGTTGCAGAATCTGGCACGGCTCACAGGCATGGACAGTACTTGCAATGTCCGTGTCAATTCCGGGCCAAAATACAGTCTGCTTCGCCCGTTGCTTGGTGGCCTGCCCGTCGCTTGGTGGCCTCCACTCCTCGATGGCTGTCGTGAAGGCGGGTCAAGGTACGGCGGCGTAGGGCAGCAGGAATGACTACTCGTGGACCATACAAGACGAGGTCTCCGTCACAATAGAGGTCCTCGCATATCTTCCAGTACGGGAGTAGCGATTCATGAAGGTCGTATCGGTTAGATGGAAATCCCTGGGACACACAGTCGACGAGCCGGATGTAGGAAGGGTCGGCCCGGGCTGCGGTGCGGAGATCTTCAAGGGTCTTGTCTGCATCCGGTGCTGTAGACTCTTCTGATGTGAAGACGGCCTTCAATGAGACTGCTGACTTGAGGGATGCGGCAGCTGTAGAACACAACATCTCGTCCTCTGGGGTGGGGCGACTGACAGGGGCGCGGGACAGGGCATCCGGGATGCACAGCAGCTTACCCGCACGCCACACAGCCGTGAAGAGATAAGGCGAGAGCTTCTCTTTCAAACGTTGAAGGCGAGGATTCTCTACTGCATCCAAAGAGTAGTGATTGAAAATAGGTACAAGAGGGCGATGATCCGTGAAGAGGGTGAAGTGCTGAAGTCCTTTCAGGTAGAAGCTGCACTTCGCCATCGTCCAGACAACAGCCAACATCTCCAGCTCAATCGTGGCATATCGGGTCTCGGCGTCCTTCAGGAACAGGGATCCACACTGAATTAAGCGGAGTTGTCCATCGCCATGGTCCTGCAGAAGGTCGTAACCAACGCCGTAAAGTGTGGAGGGGTCAGTCTGGAGGAAGGTGGGTAGGGCTGGGTCGTAACAGGCGAGGATAGGTGGACTTAAGAGAGCCTGCTTGACTCGCTGGAAGACCTCTTGATGATCTGGGGTCCACAGGAATGTTCTCCTGGGGCTCAGCAGGGGGCGTAATGGCTGGGCTGCGGCGCAGATGTCAGGTGAAAATTCAGCCAGCTGATTGACCAGACCCAAAAAAGAACGGAGGTCTGTCAGGTTGGCAGGGGTTGGAAAATCCCTGATTCCACTTAATTTCTCCAGGTCAGCTGCGATACCTGATGCTGAGAGAGTGTACCCACAGAAGTTCACTGATGGTGCGGTGACTACAAACTTGTCAGCGTTGAGGGTAATCCCGTACTTTCGACATCTGGTGAGAACTTCATATATTCGAGAGAGGTGGGTACAGTAGTCTTCGTCATGGAGTAAAATATCATCAACCACCTTGACACAATTCGTGACTCCTTGAAGGGCCGCGTCACCACGTTGACAGAATGCATCGCCCGTAGCGGCAAATCCCATGGGGCCTCTGCAATACTGATATCTTCCATATGGTGTGATGAATATAGTCAAATGCTGGTCTTCTTCGGCCAACTCGATCTGCCAATAACCACATAAGGCGTCCATCGTTATAAAAAACTTTGCCTTCGGGTCCACATTTCGAACAGCTGCGAAGGGTGTGGGTGAAGGGTGGGCTTGACGGGAAACTTGCTGGTTAAGTTTTGATAGATCGGTGGTGATTCGTACTCCACCACGAGGTTTGGCGACGGGGACGAGAGGGTGGCACCAAGGTGAAGGTTCGTCTCCGGCCGGCTTGATAATTCCTTGAGCAACCATGGAGTCAAGCTGTTGTCTAACTAGTTCCTTGTAGGCGTGAGGAATCAAACGAGGGGTGTGGATGGCAAAAGGTGTGGCACCATCCTCAAGATGAATCTTCATAGGTGGACCCACCATCGGCTTGAGTGGTGTGGATCCTAAAGATTTCTTCGTAACCAACACGTCAGCAAACTCCTTGAGAAGGTAAGCTCTTGCATCAGAAGGGGACGTGTTAGTAGAGAAAAGGAGTTCCTTCAACCTGTTGACATGGGTGACCTTTAAAATAGGTTTGGGGAATTCCTTGGAAATAATGGCTAACTCTTGACAAGGGCCATATGAAAAAAGCGGAGTCAGGATCCCATCATGAACATCAATCCGGGCTGAGCAAGACTGCTTACCAAAGGTAAGAGTAGCCCAGAAAGATCCCAAAGCTGGAGCCATCTTGGAACCATCAGCTGTCAGTTTCGTTGTCTGAGGAGGGGGCTGTAGGTTGCTCCGGGGTATTCCCAAGCTTGCTAAGTGTTGTGGACCAATTACTGAGACGTCAGCACCGGTGTCAGGTAACATCTGAAGACTGGATGACAAGTTACCGTGAGAAATGACGACACTGATGTGCTGGGGCATCGTGTCTGTGGAACAATGTACACGACTGCAGGAACGACTGGACACAGCGTCTTGATGCTTGCCAGAAGGGGGCGTGCCAGCACTACCTGAGGATGACTTTTTGGATCCTTGGTGGTGTCCTTTCTGTGTCTTCTTACGACAACATTTGTCATAATGGCCCACACGACCGCAAAGTCTGCACTGAACTTTGCTAGCAGGGCACTTGACTGTGTAAGCCCATGGCGGTCGCAACTTCTGCACACGCTTTGAGCAGCTGGGCACTGGGAGGCATCATGCTGTCTCGCACAGCTGTTACACAAAGCTGCTGCTGAAGGTGTAGCTGGAGGGTGAGGGGTGGGGTTACCTTGCTGCTTCTTATCCTTTCTGTAGGAAGACACCGCCCCCACCTGGTCAGGTTGTGAACGTAAAGCTGAAGTCGCACACCTGGCGGCCTCGTACGCTCGACATTTTGTAACTACATCTTGAAGGGAGGAAGTGGGGTCAAGTGAAATGAGACGCTGAACTAGCTCTTCATCTCGAATACCCGTTAAAATGATCGTCTTGAGTTGTGTCTCTTCACAAATTTGAGAATTTCCAGGACAAACATCAACTTCCTCTGAACATCTTTTCAGTCTTACAAAAAATTCATCAAAAAATTCTCCACCAAGCTGCTTACATTGGAGAAGTTCTCTTCTTCTAAGTGCTTCGTTGCGCTGTCCCTTAACATGTTCCTGTAACTTGTCAAGCACGGCTTCTACAGTCAGAGTTGTCATAGGAGGCACTTGAAGTGTGTGCTCGAGAGTACGTTGTGTCTCTAAGGACAAGCACATACGAAGCTGTATCATCTGTTTAGGCCGTGGTAAACTTGACAGGTCAACCATTGTTGCATAGTCTTGCCAACGTCGACGCCATTCCCGAAATATCTGATAAGGAGCGTCAGACTTCAGAGAGGGAGGCGTTTGTGCTGCAGCCTTTCGAGGAATTGTTTAACCGACTCTGGGAAATGAGGTACCAGTGCCTCTAATTGTATCAGCATTAGTAGTAGCAGAAGAATCTTGTAGAGTAGATTGTTGTGGGGAGGCTAACAGGGAAATCAAGGCTTCAAATCTGGCTTGATCCTCTCTTCTTCTCAGGTCATCCTCACTTCTACGTATATCTTCTAGTTCTCTGCGTCTTTGTTCATCTTCGTGGCGTCGTCTTTCAGACTCTCTGTACCGAATTTCTTCCTCTTCTCTCCTTGCAACATAGTCCTGGCGTCGAGAAGTTTCCATCCACTTAATCAGTTGAAGGAGATCTGTGGACGCATGCATCGCAGGAGAGCTTGCTCGCGACGAATGAGGAGATTCTGTGGGTGATTGGGCGTTGTCACTGTAGGGAGCTTGGGGCCTGAGTGTGGGTGGGGAGAGGTCTCCCAAACTTAAACTCAAAACCCCATCGTCCAGGGTATCATTTTGATCCCTGTGAGACATGCCGACAGCTTCTGTACTCTATCTGTGCAAGAGACCGGGTCAACCCCTTGTAATCTATGCACAGAATTGCAGAAGTCTAAAGTAATACACAAGAATTTAATATAAAGTGGGCCTGTGAGTGAGTGCGTGTGTGTGTGTGTGTATGGCTCGTTGCTGGGAGGCTTGGCGCGCTGCCAGACGTAGAGGCAGCTGGGCGCAAGTCGCAACCGAACCGAAGTTGTCTTAATGCGCGCTGCTCAGTTGCCGAATGACCGTAGGCGGGAGGGGACGTACTGCTGGGCCGCTCCCTCAGTCATCTGACTGCAGTTTGCACAGACAATTATGATTAAAATGCACAACACAGCACTTCACAGAACACTTTGCTTCACAGCAGAGCACTGTACACAGCATAGCACTTCACAACACTGTAAGTCCTGAGGCTTGTAGTTTGGCTGTAAATCCTTGGCGAAGCTGAAGACGAGACGCCATTAACACAGTCTGGCAGGAAGGCTGAATTCACTCTGAATCTCACTGAGAAATCTCACTGCGCCATCTATGTTTGTCTTTGATACCCCCAAAATGTTCTGCACTATGGAGGGTATACGCAAACACTTGTTATCTTGAAAATAGGTTCTTATTCTCGTATGGGAGATATACAGAGGAACTAATAGTCAGTCGGCTTCCACACCATAAGGACTAGCGATCTCCACTCTCTGTATCACTCCGCGCTGGCATGTACAGATGCCAGCATTCACAAGCTGAATGCATAATATGTAAATATGATAATTCACATACATAACATGGTGCATTATAAATGGAAATATTACATAGGATTAACACATGTTCTGTAATACTTTACTATTCATAATTAATAGAGTAATATAAGAATACACAGCTTAAGGTACTACTTTGTGTCCATATTATACACTACCCTCTCTATTGTTACCCACTTTCGGTATGATGGCTCCCACCTGTCCATCACCACGGACATCGATGAAGAGATTCAGCATCAAATCAGATGTGAATCTCAAGCCTTTGGCAAACTCCCAAACCATGTCTTCAGCTGTACGGAGCTGAAATTATCTACAAAGATACACATATAACGAGCAGTGGTCCTCCACACCCTGCTATATAGCAGCAAAACTGGGTCACATACAGGAGGCACTTGAAAACTTTCACCAATGTAGCTTATGTTCCATCCTCTGAGTTCGCTGGGAAGACAAGAGAAAAAATTCCAGTATTGTTGCTGACACCAGCTGTAGTAGGATCGAGGCTACCATTATCCATGAACAACTAAGCTGGATTGGCCATGTTTCCCGTATGGACGGCAGTAAACTGCCAAAGCAAACTGCATTTACGCGGTCAATCGAACCGGTGGAGGCCCGCGTAAAACGAGAAACGCGTAAATGAAATAACAGAACATATGGGATTAATTGAAATAGAGACTGGGCCGACCCCCCAAACTCCACTTTTTCCGACACAATACGTACCTTGTAGTCAAAATAACATCTTAATTTTATGATGGTATGCACACACAATTAATAATTAAGAGAAATATCAATAATATTAAGTTTTTTAACACTTACGATAGTAGAAAAGATGGCTGGGATGGGAGGTTGGTTCCGAGGCAGGGGGCAGATTATTGGTCCTCACTTGTATCAATTGTATCACTATCCACCACAGAGGCTTGCAGGGCCTCTTTGTCAAACCCCTCAAAGTCCATATCCTCACTATCACTGACTTGGGCCGGCTGTGGTGGGTGGCGGGTGAAGAACTCCGTAATGTTTTGATGACTGACCGAAGGGTCAAGACGTACCTGGCGCTCCTCTCGGAGCAACCAGGTCAACTGTTAAGTTGGCCCATACCAACCCCCTCCCCTGAACCCTCCTCCCCACCGGAATATCAACAAGTTCTCGCCAGAAGTTACAATTTCATTTAGGAAAGGAACGGAACCAGTGTTAAACAGAGGTGAACAGTGGTGAACAGTGCTTAAGTCAGTGAGAACAACTCAACAGTAACAGTCGTACCCAAGTTAACCTTCACACAGTGAGGTCCCAGGTACCCAGTGATAACGGCCCCCGCGAGACCCAACAACAACCACCGATGTGTTAATCCGTCTACGATAGGAAGGCCTGGGACCAAACCTCACTCATATAACACCATCTGTGAGGGAATTACTACACCACGTGAGGTCCCTCATAACACCATCTGTGAGGGAATTACTACACCACGTGATGCCCCTCATAACACCATCTGTGAGGGAGTTACTACACGTGAGGCCCCTCATAACACCATCTGTGAGGTAATTACTACACCACGTGAAGTCCCTCATAACACCATCTGTGAGGGAATTACTACATCACATGAGGCCCCTCATAACACCATCTGCGAAGGAATTACTACACCACGCCAGGTCCCTCATAACAACATCTGAGGGAACTACTACACCACGTGAGTTCCTCCTAACACCATCTGGGAGGGAGTTACTACACTACGAGTTTGCTGTTCAACACCTACATTAATCTTTATGTTCACTGTATGTTCCTTTACCTTTCTCTAATGAAGGCTTTTGTTAAACCACCAATGTATGTAATAAGTTATTTATGTCCAATTTATATTTTCCACCTTCGGGCTGCAGAATTTTTTCAATAAACCGTTAATTATTATTATTATTATTATTATTATTATTATTATTATTATTATTATTATTATTATTATTATTATTAAATGACCAAATTTACTGCGTAATTAAAGCATTTCATTCTGGCAAGGCACTGCGTAAATGACCAAACGCGTATACAAAAACCGCGTAAATGCAGACTATACTGTACTTTACTGTCAAGGTATAACGATCGTCTTAAGACAAACTTGAAAAAATGCCAAATTGGCCCCCTCACCTGGGAGACGATTACTCCACACCGTAACGCTTGGAGGATCACCACACACGATGGTGCCAATAGTTACGAGTTAGCCCGACTACATAGCAAGGCAGACAAGCGCCAACGTCGGAAAGACTCTGCCGCCGCCCCGCCCGCACTTGATGTAGCACCCCACATGTGCAACATCTCTGAACGACTCTGTCGGTCCCGTATCAGCCTGTTTCATCACCTCAGAACTCGCCAACCTAAGTGTCATCAGTTATAGCTCATATCATTATATCGTAGCTGGATGATCGCCATACTCGATTCTGAGTGACAGCAGAGTAGTATATAGGAGAGAGAGAGAGAATGTGGGTGATGGTGGAGCGTGTGGGTGGTAGTTGGGTGTGTGGGTGGTGCTGGGATGTGCATATTGCGTCAGTTAAAATACAGATTTAAAGGTCCTTGGGGGGGGGGGGGCACTAATGAATGGCTGCTTCATGCACAGTGGCCCCCAGAACCCCCCCCCCCCCCCCCCCCCCCAAAATTGGTAAAAATCTGAACAATTGGCATGTCCGGACTTTCAAGGGTTTACTGTAAAGCCACAGGAATATGTCACATTTTATTTGTGGACCTTTGGGGAATGTATATAACTGTGTTATTATTCTTTGTTAAGAAATACACCTATTAAACTCTTCTAAAAATTGCATATTGATTGTGGAGGCTGAATTTAAACTTAGCTATTGAGGGCTTTCAGTATTCTCCCTTTAATAACTGCCTTATGACTTTCAGAAATGCTGGTGTCACTATGTATAAACATAGTGTTTTCTGCAGTGGGAGCGGGTGCTGTGATGCGGACTATTCCAGCCGTTTCCCAAATGTTTGTCGATGCAGGATTGTTTGGTCGAGACCTCTGCAAAAAAGACCGCAGTAAAAAAGTGTAAGAATGAATTGATTGCTTTAACTTTTGAAAGACAATAAATGAATGAAGAGATCAGTAATATACTGTAGTGAAATATGTTTCAAATGTATATTATGAAAAGATTTCAGCAGGCTTTTTTTAGTGGATGATGAGGGATGATAATTACAGTTCAGGTATGTTAAATTTCAGTTTTACAACTTTTAAAATTATTTTGTTTTCTCTATTGCTTAATAAGATTGTTGTATTGTGATATGAATACGTTGTGCAGGAAGCTGTAGTGTTTTGTACTAGCTACTGTACATTGCTTGACTGTCATTAATTCTATACAAAGCTGTATTATTTTCACCAACTATTTTTTGTCTCATTGTTAAACAGTGAGACTTTGGATGGCAAGAATATTCTGGATAATATCTTGGATGTGTTTGCATTTGACCATGTTACTGACATTGTACTGTATAACCTTTCTTCAATGACTTAAGGTCACACTGAAACAAAATAATATTTATATTTCTTCATTGTCTATACAGATGGATCATATTAATTTCCAGTCCTCTGTCCTTCTGTACAGTATTTGCAATGTCCCTTGATTATACAGTATAACCGACGTAATGGTTTTGACCAATTTGCGTAGCAATATCACTGTTAGCCAGATCAAATAGTGCAGAGCATTTCAACGTTTGAGATATTTCTGGGTATGAGGTGAATTATCTTATTACCGGAAAAAATCGCATATCAAAGGAATTTTTCCGTGCATTGGTGAAAGCTTCCATGTCTAAACTACACATCTGACATGGAGCACCATAGCTTTGGAGGCTTAACTGCAGTCAGATGCAGAGCTAAACAGTTGACCTTCGCAATTTATGGGGGGGTTAGGCTCCATGAACCCTGCGAATAGTACAGGCACCCCCTCCCGCATCATTCTTTCCATTGACTCCCATTATATAATTTGAGATGCATTCCCAAGGAAAACTTTTTCGGCCAAAAATGTAATACAGGCAGATATATTAATGAAAATAAACAGTTTTAAACACAGGAAACCCTCAATAATTTGGCATATATGGGGCTCTGGCCTTGCCAAGTTATCCCAAATTCCGACTTGTCAAGACACTTTACCCCCTCCTAGAAAAAAAATAATAATAATTATCGACCCATATATGTAATTACTAAATGTAAAAACGTAACACTTACCAACACTGCAGGCAAAGAATGAAGCATTGTAGTAGGTGAAGAGCATGGTAGGTGACACATAGGCATGGTAGGTATCTCAGGGTAATGGTAGATGATTCAGATAATAGAGAGGAAATGCTAAATAAACAGTAAGCAGTGTGTCACTTATGTATGCTTCTGTGTGTGTGTGTGTGTGTGTGTGTGTGTGTGTGTGTGTGTGTGTGTGTGTGTGTGTTAATTGACGGTTTATTGAAAAAGTTCTGCAGCCTGAAGGCTGAAAATATACATTGGACATAAATGACTTATTACATACATTGGTGGTTCAACAAAAGCCTTCATTAGAGAAAGGTAAAGGAACATACAGTGAAGATACAGATTAATGTAGGTGTTGAACAGCAAAAACGTAGTGTAGTAACTCCCTCCCAGATGGTGTAAGGAGGGACCTCACGTGGTGTAGTAGTTCCCTCACAGATGGTGTTATGAGGGGCCTCACGTGGTGTAGTAATTCCCTCACAGATGGTGTTATGAGGGGCCTCACGTGGTGTAGTAATTTCCTCACAGATGGTGTTATGAGGGGCCTCACAGATGGTGTTATGAGGGGCCTCACGTGGTGTAGTAATTCCCTCACAGATGGTGTTATGAGGGGCCTCACGTGGTGTAGTAATTCCCTCACAGATGGTGTTATGAGGGGCCTCACGTGGTGTAGTAATTCCCTCACAGATGGTGTTATGAGGGGCCTCACGTGGTGTAGTAACTCCTTCACATATGGTGTTATGAGGGGCCTCACGTGGTGTAGTAATTCCCTCACAGATGGTGTTATATGAGTGAGGTGTGGTTCCAGGCCTTCCTATCGTAGACGGATTAACACATCGCTGGTAGTTGGGTCTCACGGGCCGTTATCACTGGGTACCTGGGACCTCACTGTGTGAAAGGTCAACTTGGGTACCACTGTTACTGTTGAGTTGTTCTCACTGACTTAAGCACTGTTCACAACTGTTCACCTCTGTTTAACACTGGTTCCATTTCTTTCCTAAATGAAATAGTAACTTCTGGCGTGAACTTGTTGATATTCCGGTGGGGAGGAGGGTTCAGGGGAGGGGGTTGGTTTGGGCCAACATAACAGTTGACCTGGCTGCTCCGAGAGGAGCGCCAGGTACGTCTTGACCCTTCGGTGGTCAAGGATATAGTGTGTGTGTGTGTGTTTTTTTTTTTTTTTTTTTTTTTTCCCCCCCTGTAGTAGCACCTTCTTCTACTCCAACAGTGTGTGTGTGTTCTGTAGTAGCATCATCTTCTACTCCAACAGTGTGTGTGTGTGTTTTGTAGTAGCACTGTCGTCTACTCCAACAGTGTGTGTGTGTGTTTTGTAGTAGCACTATCGTCTACTCCAACAGTGTGTGTGTGTGTGTGTGATGTGTTCTGTTGTAGCACCGTCTTCTATTCCGACAGAGTGTGTGTGTGTGTGTGTGTGTGTGTGTGTGTGTGTGTGTGTGTGTGTGTGTGTGTGTGTGTGTTCTGTAGTAGCACCGTCTCCTACTCCAACAGTGTGTGTGTGTTCTGTAGTAGCACCGTCTTCTACTCCAACAGTGTGTGTGTGCGCGTGTCTCTGTAGTAGTGTGGGGGTATGGGATGTTTGGGTTCTTTCTCCATCCTGTGAGTACGTCACTCCGGGGTCACCATTTGTGGGGTGCTGGATGTTTGGGTTCACACTCAGGATGGGATGGAGAAAGGAAACTCACAATGTGCTCTCTGTTTACATGTTATATTGAATGTACAATGCAACTTGGTACTGGGAAGTGACAGCGTGGTTACAAGCGTGATGTAGAGAGAGCTGGTTGGTGAGGATGCTCAGAGGAGGACAGCTTGTGGGTCGCCATGCTCGCCGGCGGGAGCGAGGGCCGCCAGGCAGCGGCGGAGGAGGTATTGTAGCTTGCTGCGGCTGTAGCTAGAAGAAGAGAGAGGTCACCACGAGGTCAGGTCTTAAATAGCGGGGGTAGGCGTGGCTTAGTAGTTGACCTCCGTGATGTATGGCGGCGCTGGTTGACCCAGACCACGAGGCATACACTGGGGAATTCGCGGGGTCGGCTACTCAGCGACAAACAGCGTTTGTAGGGGAGAAACCCACTACAGTAGCACCGTCTGGTATTCCAACTCTGTGTGTGTTCTGTAGTAGCACCGTCTTCTACTCCAACAGAGAGAGAGTGTGTGTGTGTGTGTGTGTGTGTGTGTGTGTGTGTGTGTGTGTGTGTGTGTGTGTGTGTGTGTGTGTGTGTTCTGTAGTAGCACCGTCTTCTACTCCAACAGTGTGTGTTTTAATCTGTAGTAGCACCATCTTCTACTCCAACAGAGAGAGAGAGAGAGAGAGAGAGAGAATATATTCATTCAGGCGCAGTTTAAAACACGTTCCCTCTAGCCCTGTTCAAGGAGAGGACTGGGAAAAGCTGTTTGGTGCTGAAGACGATGACAAGGAAAATGATTTTGATGGATTTTAATGAAAATATTTAGAAATATGGTATCGTAGTATTTATTCAAATCAATTAGAATAGAATATTATTGTAATGCAACAGTTTTTTTTTACTGAAAACCATTCAAAAAGCGATTACGGTAACATCTTTTGAACAATGAAAGAAAGCGAAAGTCGATTGTGTTCGTCATGATTTTATCCCACTTTCCACTGTAATACGTATGTCATTTCAGCAAAAATATTACATTTCCGTGATTGTATTATATCGAGCACAGTATGAATAGAATATCATTGTCATATAACAGTATTTTAACCGAAAACTATTAAAAAAAACGAGTAACATCTCTTGAACATCGGAAGGTTAGGTAAAGTCTTTTGTTTTCGTCATGTATTTTATCCTATTTTACATTGAAATACATCATGTTTCAGCAAAACTACTACTGTATTAACTTCCTAGAATATATTCATTTAGGCACAGTTAAGATAAAATATACGTGTGATGCAACAGTTTTTTAACTGAAAACGATTCGAAAACACGTGTACCTTCTAGCTGATACTCAACAGCTGGTGGTGCGTCGTGCATCGTTGTAAACAATACGAGGTTGAGGTGGATTACCGGGTATTATATTAAGTGTGAAATATCGAAAGGTTTTTATTACCGGTATTTTTTGTAGATGAGTGAGTGCTGTGATACCGTATATGATATGATAAGTTAGCCTGTGCTAAGAACTTCAACATAGACTACTGAAAACACGTTGTAAGGTAATTTAACCTATTGTAAGTCGGTAAGCTTCATCTGCCGAAGGCACTGCTCAACTTTTCATTACTAATTGGTACATATTTTACGTGTCCATTGTTTACTGGCAGTAAATGGTAAATATTTTTCATGTCTGAAGCTAAAAGTTGCTCCTTGCCTGTCCCATCATGGACGGATTCAATCTAACAAAACTATTACCCATGTAGAGGTCGACCCCCAATTTTTTGCCTAAAAATTTGGTCTTAAAAACTCGAACTACACATGAGTATGTATGATATATTCTCTTATGTCAGTTCATTAACATTTTATAAGAGAAAAACATAAACTCCCCTGATGTGACATAATTTTTTTTTTTTTTTTACGGGAATTAGCCCACTCGGGCACAGGTCAAGCGACCCTCAACGAGACCTGGGGGGCGAAAAAAAAAGAACAGGAAGAGATTGAAAATACAGTCATGCGCTGGTTAACGTCCTAGATACGTTCTTGGAAATGTTAACCGAAATGGACATTGTCCGATCATCACATAAACTTTTTATTTATACTTACGTGTATGTAGAATACTATATACGTACATATACACTTTTACTCTTAAATCACCACAGTAATGTGATACAGGTGATTAATTTTTATCTCTTGTGCAAAATACATGACGTTTATATTAAAATTATTCACTGTTTTACAAGGATTCCAGCAACGCCAAGCAGATGGGGGAGAGAGAGGGTGGGAGCGAGCGAGGGGGCTTGGGGGGAGGGGAGGTAGTACGTTTGACAGTTGGTACAGGCCCAGGTCTAACGCATGTATATTTATCAGTTCTTAGGTGACTAAGCTTCTTTCTTATAAAAAGCCAGTGAAATGACCTGGGTGTATATAATCAACATAGCTGCGATTCTTGTAACATACTGATTAATTTGAATATAAACATGCTATAATTTGCACTAGACAAAACAATTTTAGTACTGTAATCAAATTAGTACATGTGCACTCCAGCTTTGCACTAAGGTCATTTATTTCTATAATGTTTCTTTTAGTATGGTGTGTGCATGTAAATGGATGAAAATAAATGAAGAAATTTATGTAAATCTACCTAAAAATGCAGTTGAAAAACTTGTTTATAAAATGTACTGCAATACTGTACACTAATGTACAACAATTTTTATGTCTTGAGCAAAATATATGACGTTTATATTCAAATTATTGGCTGTCTTGCAAGGATTCCAGCAATGCAAATTATAATCTCCTAACTTTAGTCTGAGATATTATATAAGATAAAAACTGTAAGCCTAAAAGCCTGGCTGGGGGGAGGGGGGGGGGGGGGCTGATGGATACAGCCACGCCACCCAGCGAAGGTTTGGGGGGGGGGGGGCGGGGGGGTTGAGGTGATAAGTTTGAGGCGAAGGTCTCTGTGTGTTTATTTAACAGTCCTACTAAGCTTCTCTCATTTTAAAATGCCAGTGATATGACCTAGGAGAATATAATTAACATAGCTGGGATTCTTGTAAGATACTGATATATTTGAATATAAACATGTTGTAATTTGCACCAGACATAACAATTTTAGTACCTTAATCAAATTAGTACATGTGCACTCCAGCTTTGCACTAAGGTCATTTATTTCTTTTATGTTTCTTTTAGTATGGTGTGTGCATGTAATTGGATGAAGATAATGAAGAAATTTATGTAAATCTACTCAAAAAAATAGTTGAAAAACTTTTTATAAAATGTACTACAGTATTGTACACTAATGTACTACATTTTTAATATCTTGAGCAAACTATATGACGTTTATATTCAAATTAATCTCTGTCTTGCATGGATTTCAGCAATGCAAATAATATTATCCTAACTTTAGTCTGAGATATTATATAAAATATACATAAAGAAATCACCAGGGTAGGAAGAGGGGGCGGGAGGTGAGGTGACAGAATGTCTGGCGTTTGTTTGTTTATTTATTTGAGATAAGATTTGACAGTTGGGGCTGAAGGCCTGCCTGGGTGTTTATTTATCATTACTTAAGAGTGACTAAGCTCTTCTCATAATTTGTCACCCAACTGACCTGGGTGAATATAACTTACATTGGAGGGATTGTTGTAAGATAGTAATTTTTTGTATACCTGTATAAACAAGCTATATTTGCAATAGACATAACAATTTTAGTACCGTAATCATTTAGTACATGTACAGTACAGGTTTGCACTTAGGTCCATTGTTATTGTACAATATTGACTACATTCACTAGATAACGTACGTGTAGCAGCACAATCTATAAGAATACGCGATGCATACGTGACTGTGCCCGCTCTTGGGCCATTTAGGTTCGCTTGGTCCCATTATTTGAATGTTTTTTTTTTTCAATTTAAATTTTAATTGTTTATTCCTTGATAGAGGAAGCGGGATCCTCGTGCTGTCACTTGGTACCCCTGTACCATAACACCAGAAGCAACTGGCCAATGTCACAAGTATATACAGTGCAGTACAGTCATCCCTTGGTTATCGCGCCTAATTGGGACCCCGCCAATAACGAAAGTACAGAACCTATGGGATTTATTCTAATTGGTTCAGGCACCCAAGACCCAACCCCAAGTTTCCCATTTTACGACCATTTAGACCCACTAAATATATATATAATGTTATGGTAAATATTAGAAACACACATAGACATGGCTAGGTTTATTACAAAGTGATGAAAAGGGTACGCTTAATACTGTTGTCCATAAAACATGTAGCTATGCTTTTTTTATTTGGTCCCCCGTCATACGAGTCCGTTTTCTCTCACATCAGGATGCCTGAGTCCTCCGTTTTCTCTCTTAATCTTAGAGTGCACCAGAAACTTTACTATTTTTAGTAATGCCACAGAATTTGAAATTGCAACCCCAATTGCAACTGGGGTTGCAATTGTTGAGGCAACTAGATATGTCTGATTACAGCAAATGTGTTATTGTCAATTTGTAGGTGAAAGATTTTATCTTCAATAGATGTAGGTTAACATTTCACCTGCAGGCAAATGCTTAAAAAAAGCCTAAGTAAGGAAGCATATTCCTTTAACACGTAATGTCTGACCAGAATGGGGAGGATCATCATGTCTCCGTTTGGATGTCGTGGAGTGGTGGTCCAGCAGGTGTCGCGATTTTTTTTGGGGGGGGGGGGGGGCACAGACGTATATGCGATCGGACGTTGTTCTGTCGGACATTAACCGGCGCATGACTGTATAGAAGAAAAAGGTTATACAGGCATCCCCCGCGTTACGGAAGTGTTCCGTCCCTGGAAAATTGACCGTATCGCGAAATTCCGTAACGCGAAACCTATTTTCCCTTTGACTTCCATTATTAAACTGGAGATGCGTTCCTAAGGAATTTTTTTCTGCCCTAAAAAGTAATTCAAGCACTTTTATGAATGAAAATAAACATTTATAAACACATACAATACAGTACATTAAATAATTTATGATATACCTTCTTAAAACATCACGTTTATTATCCAATGTAATGCCCTTGCGGCTTCTTTTTGCACTACTGCGGTCACTTCCACTTGATGGCCTCATTCCAGTCATCTTGAATACGGGTAATGCACTGTCCTGTACTTACTGTATGTTTTTAAAAGTTAAATCCAACTGCTGGTGCGAGAAACATGCGCGCACACTGGATGTAAACAATGGACTGACTTCTTGTCGCGTTGCCACTCTTGCCGGTAGCAAACACCAAGATATCCCCACCAAACTAATTATAATTTTTAACAAAAAAGCCGTTTTATTTCTAAAAGCCAGTTTTTGTGATATAGCTCGAATGCGACTTCAGCAAATGCTACCTAGGTATGTTAATTCCTAGCCAATTCGCCAGGCCAACATACAGGCAATTAAAACATCTAATAATTATTTAGTAAGTAATATTAGGAGGACACGTCGCTACCTGGCATTCAATTGCAATTCTCAAAACCCCCTCCTTCACCCCCACTGTACGCATCACGACACTCATCTCTTGCCTCAGAGAGAGCAGTAATTAAAAGTCAACGCTTGAGGGGTGGAGATGGGTGGGTTATGAATGTCGCATTCGAGCTATATCACAAAAACTGGTTTTAGAAAAAAAAAACGGTTTTGTTCAAGCTCTGAATGCGACGTCAGCAAGAATACCCGAGCAGGTGGTGGAGAGGGAGGTGACTTTGCATACAAGGCTCCGCTGACTGAGGTCCCGATTATATTATAAACCGTTTTGAACATTTCCAAAATTAGGAACATTTACCGGAAGGTAAAATGTTAATTTACTCAAAAAGGATACTCACTTTATTCTGATGAGGAAGAAGGTCCTTGTAGTGGAGATTGACTAGATGGGGGAGGGGAACCCAGCACCACCACATCTGAAGCATCTCTCAGAGATAGATGAAGATAGCTGTCTTTGAAAGTTTTTGAAGATCTCCAAAAGCCCATTTCCTTGATCTGACTGAGACTCATATGCCACAGAAAGGCCACAGACCCTGCATATTTCCTAGTGTCATGTGCCAAAAATGTCCTGCCAGGGTCTGCTTGATTCACTAATTGAGATAAGGATTTTGTCAATTGACTAGGAGATAATTTCATACCATCCCTTGATGAGAAAACTTAAGGGCCTCTATTAGGGAATCTGGTTAACCATTCCTGAATATTTTTAACTGGACACAATATGTGAGGAACCCTCATTTCATCCATTAGACTTTTTATCTTAGTAGGTTGAGCTTGGAAATCTTCCCTTTCATTTTTTCTTAGGATCTCCGTAGGAAAATGGATAACATCCTCGTTAGAAAATACCAATAATGATGGATTATTGGAAATTGAAATCAGTTCACTGATTCTCATACCCGTTGCTATTGCTAGAAGGAAAGCTGCCTTCTGGAGTAATTTATCCCTGTTCAGATTTATATTGTAATTAGGCCCCATAAGAAGATTAGTAACTTTTTCCAGAGACCATGGTGGGATTCTCTTGGGTCGAGGAGGTCTCTGAATGAAAAAGGATGATCTTAGCATTTGATAAATCCTTGGGTTCAAAATGATATTAAACCCCAAGCCAGAGGGCCAACCAACGCTGATTTATAAGATGCAATTGTCTATCCTTCAAGGCCTTTTAACTCTGAACAGAAATTCTAAAAATTCTAACACAACTGTTTCCGACAATGAATCTGGAGTTGTTAATTTGATAAATTGTTGAAAAAGATTCCAAGCTTTCGCATATTGAATAGAAGTTTGGGGTCTATGACCTGCTAATACTTGGTTAGCTATATTGGAATTACTCAACAACCTATTTAAACTTTTTTTTGAGAAACTCCAAGCGTGAAGTGCCAAGGATATCTCGAACTGAGAATGTAGTACCTGGTCTAGACATCCTTGTTGCAATTGTAGAGGATTCGGGCACCAGTCCAGTAGATCCAGGCACCAAGGTTGTAGGATCCAATATGGTGCAATTAAGAGGACTTTGCCTCGGAAGTATCTGAGTTTGTGAACCACTTTGGGCAATATTTTCACAGGTGGGAACAGATAGATTGAATTCCAAAGGTTCCAATCTAAGAGGAGGGCATTTCCTAAAAGATTTGACCTTTCCAGAGATGCATAAATTGGCATCTTGTGATTTGTTAGGGAGGCAAACAGATCTATCTGTGGAGTTCCAAACTTCTTCACTAGACTCTTGAACCCCGATACCTTTAGGGACCATTCTGTTTCTGTTGATACTGGCCGGAGATGGGACAGGGCATCTGCCCAATTGTTTTGCACTCCCGGTATATAAGTTGCTTTGAGGTAAAGTGTTTGTGTTGCACAAATACTGAAAATTTTTTCTGATAGTTGTAGAAGGGGCCAAGACCTTGTTGACCCTTGATGATTGAGACAAAACACTGCCGTTTTGTTGTCCATGGCAAACGGGATCGTCATATTTTGTAAATTTGGGTTTGCTGACAAAAAGAATAGGGCCACTGCTAATTCTTTTATATTTATGTGTTTGTCCCAAAGGAAGTTGCTCCACTTCCCTTGATTGAATTCCCCTTTTGAAGAATGGTAGCCCCATCCTATTTTGGATGCATCCGTACAAACGACCAAACCTGTTTGAGGTGGAACCCAGGGAGAGGGACCGATTAGATTGTCCCAGTTTGTCCACCATAACAGATGATTCTTTATCTGAATAGGGAGAGAAGAAGCAACGTTTCTGTTTCTACAAAGCAACTTCGAGCCCAGATGAGATAGTTGCTTTTTCCTTAACTTTCCCAATGGAACCACTATTGTGGCAAAATTCAACAGGCCCAGAAGTTTTTCCCAATCGTGCCAAGAAACCTTGTGCTTTACACAAAAGGCTTATACTTTGTTTATCAAATCTGTTACTTTTGTTCCTGGTAAACTGACTGACTGCTGATTTGAATCCCAGTGGCGACCCAACCAATCCAACTTTTGACATGGTATTAAATTTGATTGACCTGGTTTATCTTTAAACCAAGGTTTTGAAATAGTACTAGTGTACGTTGGGTCGCCCTTTGACAATCTTCGAAAGAGTTTCCCATTATCAGCCAATCGTCTAGATAAACAAAGGTTCTTATGCCCTCCTTTGCAAGGATCCTTCTGGGAATATTTGCCAGTTTTGTAAAGACTTTTGGTGCAATTGTCAGACCTAATGGCATCATTGTGAATTGATAACTTAATTCCCCTACTTTGAACACCAGAAATTTTCTGTACCTGGGAGCAACAGGAACGTGATAATAGGCATCTTCGAGATCCACTTTTGAGATCCAAGCATTGGGTGGAATTAGATGCCTCAGATGGTCGTAAGTGAACATCTTGAAACTTCTTTGGGAATAAATTTGTTTAGGATTGAAAGATCCAAAATCCACCTCAATTTGTCGCTGCCTTTCTTGGGGACTGAGAATAGGCGAGACGTGAAACATTTCTCTGACTGCAACGGTTCTATGACACCTATGTTTAATAGATGACTTACAAATTTTGTAAGTAATGGGGTTGGTTTTTGACCCTTTTTTGTGAATGCAAGGGGAGGGCGCCTGAACCAAGTCCAGGTGAGACCCCCTTTGATTGTCTTGTAAGCCCATATGGAAGAAGTCCATCTGTTCTCCCAACCCCCTAGACGACCCAGCTGTCTGTCTTCATTGGAAGGGGGAATTTGCTGAGGTGGTGGAATAAGGTCTCCTTCCATTTCTGAACAAACGGCCACCTCTATTACGTCTTTGATTATTTCCTCCTCTAAAATTTCCGCTAGGTTGATAACTGACCTGGGCAGCTGGTCCTGTTCCCCTGTAAAACCTTCCTCTCCTAGGTTTTCGAAAGGTGTGAGGACTCCTGGAGACATTAATATTAATAGTATTCTCCAAAGATGATCTATAATTAATCAATGATTGCTCACCAAACAAAGCAGGAGAAAGAGGAGAAGAACGTATCAACAAATAAGCGTTACCACTTGAAGCATTATTTGTTGCTTGTTTCCTTAGCTGGACTTTCAGTCTTAGGGCTTTCAACAAATTATCTAAAAATGAGTTGTACAGGGAATATGGGATTCCTTGTAGAGCAGCAGCAAAACATTTGTCCACTTCTGAATTTTCTTCATAGTCCAGCACAAACTTAGTTAATAACTGACACATCATAATTGCAGACCAAACATCTGCTGCCAATTTCCTAATTTTAAATTCTTCAAGCAGCAGTGCAGGGGCAACTGGTTTCAAATTTTTTTCATAACTTATATCAACATATTTTGAAGCCGACAAATATTGGGAAAGTTCATATAAGGAATTCTTTTCGTCATTAAATTGGAACTTCAAAAAACTAAACTTGTGAGCATTCCTGTCTGTGGGAATGAATGTTAAGTCTTTCAATAAATTAGCCCAGACTTTGTCTATTTCAGAGATCATCTTTGGGCAAATATCAGGCCAAGAAAGTGTAGTATCACCTTCCAAAAACAAAGAATGATGACCCAAAGTTGCTTGTCCTTCCTCTCTCTTTGTAGTTGCTGAGATATCAGGAAGCTTAGAGACATTTTCATGAAATATCTTGAATAAGGAATCCACAGATTCAGATGGATTAGTGAACAAAGAAGACTTACCAATGTTATCCATGGCCTGTTAGAATCAACCTTACACTCAATATTATCTAGCAGCTGCGTGTCAGTCGACAGCAGCCTGTTTCCACTCGCAGCAACCAACACTTTTGCCCCAGGTGGAAGTGGTTGCCAAGATGTGGATAGGATGAAGTCAGTCTCAACAGGTTCTTCCTGCTCAAGAGACTGGATACTATGAATAGAACCAGGCTCATCGTCCTGATCCTGGAATCCACTGAAATCAGATTGAGTAGATAGAGGTTTTTGTAGACTTCCTACTGCCCCACTGTCTGGAGGGTCCAATAACTTATTTTTCTTAGCAGAAGCAGTCTTGTCTAAGTGAGGATTAAGTCTTTTACCTAACACCAATAAACCTAAACTTTCTGCCATCTTGGGATCTTTCCATTGTTGTACATTCAAAAATTTACTCTTCAAGGCCTTATTCCACCTATTTTTAATTTGTAATTGCAATATATCTTTCTTATCACCTGTAGCTTGATGAAATTGAAAAATTTGATCATAACAAACTGCACAATCCATTGGTGAAAATAGGTTATTTGAGACACAGCTGCCATGAATTATGCAAGGCACATGAGGATCTATCTTAGTAATCCAAGTCGCTTTACATTTTTTATAATTACGTGTAGTATGGCCCCCTTGGGTCTTGGGTGAAACTACTACTACTGAAGTCAAATTCTCTACTGACAGACAATTCCTTGAATGTAGTTCCTGAGCTGAACTTTCTAGTCCTTGTAGCTCATCACTCAATAGTATCTCCTCAGGGACATTTCCATAGTCTCCTCCATTATCCATAGGCTCGGACTCCTGACCTTCATCCTCCAGTTGCACATCACTCATCTGAACTAGGAGGATACCATGAGTCACATTATATTATTATAACACAAAATAATAATAATTATTAATAAGGGAGAAAGCATTTTCTCCCAAACTTAATCAAAATGACTCATAAATGTTTATTATTCATAAGTTAATGCATTAAGATCTCTTATTGTTATACAAGTCACTCATATGACAAATATAAACAATAACTCACTACAGTCAGTTCTGCTATAACGCGATAGTTGTGTTCTTGTAAAATTTCGTGTAAAAGAAAATCGCGTAATAGAAATAACAGGGCTTATGGAGAAAATAGGGTTAGGTGCAGATCACTACTCGAAATCAAAAAAAAATTAGTAGTTAGCCTAACACAAAGGATAGCACAGTCTAAATAAATGTTACATTCATATCTAAAAATGAAATCATACAGTAAATGTAACACTTTACCTTGAAAAAATATGAATATAACTTGATGGGGGAGAAGGGTGATTTTGAGGTTGATAACATCGAGCTTCTCTTCAAGTGTTATATCCTTTCTTTTACGATCATCACCGGGAATTCGATCACCAGAACGCTTCTTGGAGATATTCTTCTTTACCATATTCACAGTTAATACCACAAAATTGGAGAAATAGTAAGCAAAAATCGCGTTACAGCAAACAAGCGTTCGCGTTATACAAATATCGTTCCTCTATTCATAAATCGCGTTAGAGCAAATTCGCGTTATCAAAACACGCATTATAGCAGAATTCACTGTATTTCGTATCTGTCTCCCGACTCTTATATCAAGTATCCCTTAGCTCAATGAAACTTATTTATTTAAATTTGTTTTTATAAAATAATTTCATTCAGAACATTTATTGAGAGGGATCATCAAGATCTTTATTTGTTGCCAATCAGGGGCACAGACATTATCCCCCAAGTCAACACTTTAAGGGAAAATTCCTACGTGCGCACTATCACTCGGCAGGGTTGACAGTGCTGAGACGCTAACATAGCGCTCTATTGGCAGCAACGTTCACTGTTACTCTAGCAATATTTATTGGGTTGAGGATTCCACCCTGAATTGGTCTCATATAACCCATAGAAGGTGTAAAGCCCATTTCAACATAACTCTAGATAGATTGCTAGGAAGACTGGAAGGTCAACATTCTGGAAGGAACGCTAAGTCTAGCAGCCTCGCTAAAGTTCGCCTGGAAAGGCTGAACCCGCTACTGAGGACATCAAAAAATAAAGTTTTGAAGAGACAAACTCAACTCTGGCCTTTTTGCTGAGAACAAATAGAAACCCAAGGGTGGAAGCCCAAAGGTTTTTGTGAGCGAACATAAGAGTAGGGAGAGAGATAGTCATGGTATTCATATTAGCACGTGAATAATTGGGACAAAGAGATCGTAAACAATATACATATATATGTATATACAAATAGATATATTCACATATTCTCTTTTAGTGAGCCCGGGAGGGCCCTGCGACGTTCACTGAGTGACTTAAAGGCAAGGGATAGTCACAACGATCTAAACAACTCACAAAGAAAATGTGTTTTGGTCACCATGCTGACCAAAAGTCGTATAAGAAAATGTCCCAAATACAATAAATGAGAGACATAACAAAATAAAAGTCACTCTACTTCATCACTGTGCTATTAAGTACAAATACCGTATATAATATCCTTGCGTGAGTATTTCAGCAATTAGAACACAAATTTGCGGAGCTTCCCTTTGTGTGTATTATAGCTGAAGCGCCAGGCAAGAGATGAGTGTCGTGATGCGTACAGTGGGGGTTGAAGGAGGGGGTTTTGAGAATTGCAATTACATGCCAGGTAGCGACGTGTCCTCCTAATATTACTTACAGTAAAAGTCCAAAAATCCGGACCACCCGAGAATCAGGACTTTTGGAAAACTAATTATTTTATTTTTTTTTTTTTAAGCGGGCTTTTGTGTGCATGTGCGCATGCGTGAGCGCCACAGCTGCACAGCGACAACAAGCGACCACGTGGTCTCCACTTTAAAACGAGCAATCAAACTGTGACAACATACCGTATATACTCATCTATAAACCCCCCTCGTTTATCTGTCGACCCTGATTTTTTGACCAAGAATTCGTTAATTTATGATATTCCTCGTTTATAGTTCGACCCACGTTTTTGAGGGTAAGCGAACAACAAAACCTTCAGTAAAAACGCTCTACGTCCTATAAACTGAAACACGAGTGCCGAAGGCAAATTGTTTACCATTTATTATTACAACACTTTACACTGAAACGCGGGTAGTTTCAACAAAAATATTGTATATTTCCATTCAAGTATTTATTCAAGTCAATTAGGAGGGAATATTATTGTAATACAACAGTTTTTTAACTAAACCATTCGAAAAGTGATTACCGTAACATCTTTTGAACGAAAGAAAGCGAAAGTCATTGTTTTCGTCACGATTTTATCCCACTTTCCACTTTAATACGTATGTCATTTCAGCAAAAATATTACATTTCCGTGAATGTATTATATCAAGCACAGTATGAATAGAATATCATTGTAATATAACAGAATTTTAACCGAAAACTATTAAAAAAACGAGTAACATCTCAAGAACATCGGAAGCTTAGGTAAAGTCTTTTGTTTTCGACATGTATTTTATCCTATTTTACATTGAAATACATCACGTTTCAGCAAAACTACTATTTTTTTCCGAGAATATATTCATTCAGGCGCAGTTTAGGTAAAATATACGTGTGATGTAATAGCTTTTTAACTGAAAACGATTCGAAAAACACGTACACTCTAGCCCTGTTCAAGGAGAGGACTGGGAGAAGCTGTTTGGTGCTGCAGACGATGACAAAGAAAATGATTTTGATGGATTTTAATGAAAATATTCAGAAATATGGTATCGTAGTATTTATTCAAGTCAATTAGGATAGAATATTATTGTAATACAGTACAACAGTTTTTTAACTAAACCATTCGAAAAGTGATTACGGTAACATCTTTTGAACGAAAGAAAGCGAAAGTCATTGTTTTCGTCACGATTTTATCCCACTTTCCACTTTAATACGTACGTCATTTTAGCAAAAATATTACATTTCCGTGAATGCATTATATCAAGCACAGTATGAATAGAACAATATTTTGAGTCTTACTCTTTCCATTTACAGAGTACTGTACAAGCCCATAATAATGGCTCCTAAAGTAGATAAACTTCGTTGTGTGAAGAGAAAGAAGAACACGTTGAAATTGAGTGACAAACTTGAAATAATTAAGAAACTAGTACGTGGTGTGAGCAATACTGTTCTAGTGGAAAATACAACATTGGAAAGTCTACAATTTATGATATCAAAAAGGCAAAGAATAAAGTTCTAGAATTCACAGCTTTTTCATTAAAACTGCTCGTTTTGATAAATGAAGCATGCTATATTTGCTAATGAATAAACTATCAAAATGTACCTGTTCATCTCTTCTTTATTCCCCCTTAAATTTTAATTTTAAAAGTACTGCCTGAGAATCCGGAAAATCCGAAAATCCGGACCGACCCAATCCCCAAGCAGTCCGGATTTTTGGACTTTTACTGTATACAGTCAATCCTCATATTACGTGGTCCCGCATTCCGCGTTTCACCGTTAACGCGGTGCCTTGCCAGAACTTAACATGCTCACATTCCGCGGTCGTGAACCCCATTACGCGGAGAGCGGCTGGCAAGCCGCGCCATTTTTGGATCCAAACCTCCCGCCATCCGCCATGTTGTGTAAGAGGCGCGAAAATGGTGCGCACAAGGTCGCCCAGTCATCAAAACATTACCAGTTCTTCACTCGCCACCCACTACAGCCGGCCCAAGTCAGTGATAGTGATAATTATAGTGAGGATATGGACTTATATGAACTTTGGGGGGTTTGACAAAGAGGCCCTGCAAGCCTCTGTGGTGGATAGTGATACAATTGATACAAGTGATACTGGTGAGGGCCAATAATCTGCCCTCTGCCTCGGAACCAACCGCCCATCCCCGTGTGCCCAGCCATCTTTTCTACTAATGTAAGTGTTAAAAAACCTAATATTATTGATATTTCTCTTAATTATTAATTGTGTGTGCATGCCATCATAAAGTTAAGATAATATTTTTACTACAACATAGTTGTGTGTCGTCAAAAAGTGGAGTTTGGGGATCGGCCTGGACTCCATTTCAATTAATCCCATATGTTATGTTGTTCACTTTACGCGTTCCTCACTTTCCGCGGTACCCTCCGGGTTACATTAACCGCTTAATGTGAGACCCAACTGTATAATATATAATATATAATATATATATAATATATATTATATAAATATAATATATAATATATATATATATATATATATATATATATATATATATATATATATATATATATATATATATATATATATATATATATATATATATACATATATATATATACAGTACACACACACACACAGTAATACCCCGCTTTACGCAGTCAATTGAACTCACGGAGGCCTGCTTAAAGCGGGAATCGCGTTAATGGAACAACAGAACATATGGGATTAATTGAAATAGGGACTGGGCCGACCCCCAAACTCCACTTTTTTAGACACAATACCTATGTTGTAGTAAAAATAACATCTTAATTTTATGATGGTATGCATACACAATTAATAATTAAAAGAAATATCAATAATATTAGGTTTTTTACCACTTACATTTGTAGAAAAGATGGCTGGGCACACTGGGATGGGGGGTTGGTTCCGAGGCAGAGGGCAGATTATTGGCCCTCACCTATATCATTTGTATCAATTGTATCGCTATCCACCACAGAGGCTTGCAGGGCCTCTTTGTCAAACCCCTCAAATTCTATATAAGTCCATATCCTCACTATCACTGACTTGGGCTGGCTGTGGTGGGTGGCAGGTGAAGAACTCGGTAATGTTTTGATGACTGGGCGACCTTGTGGGCACCCTGCCCGCGCCGCTGTCCGTGTAAATGAGTACACACACCGCGTAAAGTGAGCATTCCAGTTCTGGCGGGGTACCGCGTAAACGTAGAAACGCGTAAAAAAAAAACGCGTAAAGTGTGGGGTGACTCGTTGTGCTGTGGGAAATGGCTTGCAAGCAAGGGTCTATTGTAATAATAAAGTTAATACAGTAATAAATTAATGTAACACTTACGTTTTGAGGTGAGCTTATAATATGTAGATGATATTCCAAAAGTGTAATGGTTACACTGGTAAAGGAAATAAAAACCCACAGTGGAGAAATAAAAGCTGAAATCTTGGAGCTAGTTTACTATGGCCTTCTTCTTCCAACTAACAGAATAAAGCAAAGGAGAAAGACTCGGAACAAAGGAATCAGGCCACATGACCTGTGTCCTGAGTTGAGGTAGGGTGAGGATTAGGGATAATCTTCTTGATGACAGTATTCAGGATCAAGGTTGGGGTCCACTGACCTGATCCTGAATTACAGTCGTGTCGCACCTTATGCGGGGGTTATGTTCCGAAGAGGGCGCGTAAAAGCAAAAACGCATTTAGTCAAAATTATCCTTGAAAATCCCTTAAATCACCCATGAAATACATGAACATATATACCTGTCAATAGTGCATATGGTGACTTGGATGGTTAGGCCTATTTCAGTTTAAATGCTAGCCACACAGTATGTGCCCCCAAAAATTATAAAATAATTATCATGAGGTCAAAAACATAAAGAGAACAGCTGAAAGATCCTCCATGCTACTTTCTCCTCCCCTTCCCCCCACTCTGTAGGCTAACTGCCGAGAATGTAAGAAATGTTCAATACTTTTATGTTTTTTACCTTATGATTTTTTTTTGGGGGGGGGGGGCACATTCTGTATGAACTATTGTGTGTGCATGTAACAGAATAAAAGAAAATGAAGAAAATTACAATTATCTACTGAGTGGCAAGTTGGCCAATTGGGCAACTTTGCTACACAATTACATGCAATTTCCACAGATATTATTCCTCATTTAGGATATTATTTCTTGTTTTCTCCTCGTATAGCCTGTAAGATTGTTCACTTAAACAATCGCGTTTTCAGGAACAGAACCCGAACGTATTTTGAGACAATTCTGTATAGTAAATCTGGATCAAGAAAATGCATTCTGGGTATATACCATATACTGTACTGTACATTATATTGGTGGAAATTTTATGGCATATTTCCAGTATTTTTATCTTGTATATGAATACTGTACCAATGTTTTGTTTTATCCTACAGGCCAGAGTCTATGGGGATGGTGAGTGGGTCAGTGTTCCTGATCATCATGTTTTTCTTCCTGGGTGTTCCCTTTGGCCAACACTTCATGCACCCAGGCACTTCTTTTCCTCATGCAGCATTTGCAGAGTACCTCACATCTCTTCTCTCCATATGCTGTATGCTCTTCCTTGGGTTTGCAGATGATGTTCTCAATTTAAAGTGGAGGTAAGAATCAGCAATTTACTGTAACAGTACAAGGAATAATTACCATATATGTATGTAAGAATCCATATTTAGAAGAACATAAGTGTGAGACAAAGAAAAATTAGAGAAACAGGAAAAGATAAAGGTAGCAGTAGAAAAACAAAGTACAGTACTGTACAGTACAGGACAGGGCAGTACAGGACAGTACAGGACAGTACAGGACAGGACATTACAGGACAGTGCAGTACAGGACAGTACAGTATAGGACAGTACAGTACAGGACAGTGCAGTACAGGACAGGACAGTACCAGGACAGTACAGTACCAGGACAGTACAGTATAGGACAGTACAGTACAGGACAGTGCAGTGCAGGACAGGACAGTACCAGGACAGTACAGTATAGGACAGTACAGTACAGGACAGTGCAGTGCAGGACAGGACAGTACCAGGACAGTACAGTATAGGACAGTACAGTACAGGACAGTGCAGTACAGGACAGGACAGTACCAGGACAGTACAGTATAGGACAGTACAGTACAGGACAGTGCAGTACCAGGACAGTACAGGACAGGACAGTGCAGGACAGTGCAGGACAGGAGAGGACAGGACAGGACAGTACAGTACAGTACAGTACAGTACAGTACAGTACAGGACAGGGCAGGGCAGGGCAGGACAGGACAGGACAGGACAGATACTGGACAGTACAGGACAGGACAGATACAGGACAGGACAGATACAGGACAGGACAAGACTGTACAGGAAAGGACAGTACAGTACAGTACAGGAAAGGACAGTACAGTACAGTACAGGACAGGACAGTACAGTACAGTACAGTACAGTACAGTATAGTTCAGTACAGTACAGTAGGGTCGGGATATATCACGAGATAGGGTCCAAGGATGTTCGCTATATACTAAATCGTGATATATAATTACAGTTGTACCCCACTTAACGCGGTCAATAAAACCCAGAGGGTACCGTGTTAAGTGAAAACCGCGTTAAGTGAACAACAGAACATATGGGATTAGTTCCAATAGAAACCAGCCCGACTCCCAAACTCCACTTTTTGACGACACATAACTATGTTGTAGTAAAAATAACATCTTAATTTTATGATGGTACATGCACACAATTAATACTTAAGAGAAATAGAGAAATACAGTCGCCAAGTTAATGTCCATTCAAATAATGGACTCAACTCCCTCCCCCTCTTCTCACACTACACTGCTGGCTCTTCCCTCTCTGAGAAATTTTTGGGGGAAAACCACTAAATTTTAATAAATAATACCTCAAACTAAAGTTAGGATAATACAATTGACATTGCTGGATTCCTTGTAAGACCAGGAATATTTTGAATATAAATGTCATATATTTTGCACAAAAGATAACATATTTACTCAGAGTAAACATTTTATCTAAAATTTGTATGTCAAATGCAGAATCTATGATGTTTATATTCAAAATGATCATCAAATTGTAAGAATTCCAGCAATGTAAATTATATTCTGACCGGGTAATTTGTATGAATTTTATGAGCTAAAACAAATATCTTCAGTTAATAAAAAAAAAAAATATTCTTCACAGGGTAACAGATGGTCGGTCGGTCCCTCCCTCCCCCCCACCCCCCACCAACCGTCCCAAGGAGATGTGTGGGAATACCAGAATATTTAACTTTTTAGTAATAAATAATACCTCAAACTAAAGATAGGATAATATAATTGACATTGCTGGATTCCTTGTAAGACCAGGAATATTTTGAATACAAATGTCATATACTTTGCACAAAAAATAACATATTTACTCAGAGTGAACATTATATCTAAAATTTGTATTTCTAATGCAAAATCTTTGATGTTTATATTCAAAATGATCGTCATATTGTAAGAATTCCAGCAATGTAAATTATATTCTGGCCGGGTAATTTGTATGAATTTTATGAGCTAAAACAGGCAGTCAGGCAGGGTGGCGGGTGGGGCAAATCTAAAAATAGCTCGAGCCGGACACTCACCGCGTATATGTGGAAAAAACCTGCGTTAAGTGAAAGTTCAGCTCTGGCGAGGCACCGCGTATACGGTAAAACGCGCTAAGTGAAACCGCGTTAGGCGGGGTAACACTGTACATGTAATCAATGGGGAAAATTGGGTTGGGTACTGAAGGTCAATAAAATGGCACAGCCTAAAGTTAGCAGAATGTAAATTACATTGCTGGAATCCTTGCAAAACAGCGAATAATTTGAATATACACATCATATATTTTGCATGAGATAAAATTTTTGTACTTTAGAGTACATTTAAGTACTGTACAGTTTTTCAACTCGTATTTTTGTGGGCGATTTAGGGGATTTTTAGGAGTGTTTCTGACTATACTTTTTTGGATTTATGTGAGGTCCCAGGAACATAACCCCACGTAAGTTGTGTGTCTACTGTAAGTAAATTTATCGCTACATATTGGAAAATGTCGATAATTTTGGGAGCCGCGATATAAATAAATCGCTATATCGCTATATATCCCTACCCTACTGTACAGGACAGGACAGAACTGTGTAGTACAGGGCAGGACAGTACAGGACAGGGACAGTACAATAGTACAGTACAGGACAGGACAGTAGTACAGTACAGGATAGCAGTACAGTACAGGATAGCAGTACAGTACAGTAGTAGAGTACAGGACAGTAGTACAGGACAGTACAGGACAGTACAGTACAGGACAGGACAGTAGTACAGTACAGTACAGGACAGGACAATAGTACAGTACAGTACAGGACAGGACAGTAGTACAGTACAGGACAGGACAGTAGTACAGTACAGTACAGTACAGGACAGTAGTACAGTACAGTACAGGACAGGACAGTAGTACAGTACAGTACAGGACAGGGCAGTAGTACAGTACAGTACAGGACAGGACAGGACAGTAGTACAGTACAGTACAGGACAGGACAGTAGTACAGTACAGTACAGGACAGGACACTAGTACAGTACAGTACAGGACAGGACAGTAGTACAGCACAGTACAGGACAGGACAGTAGTACAGTACAGGACAGTAGTACAGTACAGTACAGTACAGGACAGGACAGCAGTACAGTACAGTACAGGACAGTGCAGTTCAATTAGGACAAAGTGGGATTCTTTGTTCATCCAGTGAACCCTAGAAGATCAGGACTAAAGGGGGTATCACCTGTCCAAAGCAGCCGATTGTCCATATCATCCGGTGAATGTACTAAATGTATAACCCTCTCGTGCATGAGATAAGTTTTAAGTTTTCCAGTTCCAAGATCTCATCTCTGAGTCCCCCAGGGCAGGTGAGACAATGCACGGTGAATATTTTTTAGGTGTATTAATTTCCCCCCAAACTTGTGTTTAATGGCATAAATCATATATCTTTGGCTTTGTAACTGATTGCTCTGCAATATAAGCCCCCCAAAAGATTAATGCAAGTACGTATAAAGCTATTTTTGTCACCTCTTATAAACATGAGAGAAGAAAGTACACACCAATACATGTTCACTACCTCCGAGCTCAAAATTGTCCAAGCCAAATTTTTGAGTGCTATACTGTAGGTAAGTAGTACAGTGATATCTCCGTTAGCCGGAATAATTGTTGCAGAGCACTTCCGGGAATGAGAGATTTCTGGGTAACGAGACGACTCTCGAAACCGGAAATAAATCCTTCATCCCCAGAATTTTCCGGAATTTTCTGTGTAACTGAAAAATGTTCTCGGAAGTTCCAGAAATTTCCCATTACATCATCTCTCGAACCCGGAAAAATATTGTTCATCCCCGGAGTTTTCCGGGTATTGGAAAAATGTTCTAAGAATTTCCAGAAAATGCCCCTGATTTTCATCTCAAAAACCCGGAAAAAATCCCCCATCCTCGGAATTTTCTGGGTATTAGGAAAATTTTCTCAGAATTTTCTGGAAAATGTGCCCCTGGAAAATCGTTTCCAAAGCCGTAATTTTCTGGAAAATTCCGGCTTTGGGAACGATTTTCCGAGAAAATTTTAATTCCGGCTGTCGGAGAGTTCCAGGTTTGAGGGATTCTTGCTAACAGAGATATTACTGTATACTGCTAGAAGTGGAATTTTATGAGCTATCCAATGCAGTAATTAAATTTCTGATATGACCAATAGTTTTTGAGAAAATAGCAAAAAGCTGATTCTCAAATGGTAAGTTTTTTTTTTTACTATTATTTTTGTGCCAATGTTTTATATAGATATAGATTATATTGCATCTTGTAGCCAACACTATAATGAAGAGAATGGTATTGATAAATTTCTTGTAAGTCTAGAAAATCATCCTCTTTCAGAGGTTTTTTTTTGAGAGTCACTATAACCAAAGATGGGCGCGCGCAGCTTTTTTTTTTAATGCCGCAACCGTAACTCTTCTGAAATAGTTGCACCGCAACCATTTTCAAAAAGGTGCGCCGCAAGTGCAACCGCAACTTTAAAAAAAATAAAAATAAACAAAACCTAAAATAAAAAACATTGCCTATTTACTTAAAAGTAAAACAAGATATAATTGATAGAAAAAATTTAATACTGGTTGGCAACCCTTTTTCCGAAAACCGAAAAGTAATGAAAACCGAAAAAAAATTGTGGAGCAATTTTTATTTTTATTTATTTTTTTTTATTTATATTATATATATATATATATATATATATATATATATATATATATATATATATATATATGGGTATTAGCCCACCTGGGCACATGTCACTGACCCACATCGGGGCCTGGGGGGTGAAAATGTAATAGTAATAATGATTATAATAATACAGGTAATAATAATAATAATAATAATAATAATAATACAGTAATAATAATAATTATTCATAGTAAATAAAAATTTTAATAAAAAATACACAAAATAAAATAATAATAATAATAATAATAATAATACTGTAATAATGAAATAATAATAATAATAAAGAAATACAAGAATGAAAAAAAGATCAAAAGTGAGAAACATGACCTAGACCTATGAATTATTATTATTATTGTTGTTGTTGTTGTTGTTGTTGTTGTTGTTGTTGTTGTTGTTGTTGTTGTTGTTGTTGTTGTTTAGCCCCCAGGCCCCAATGTGAGTCAGTGACCTGCTGTGCCCGGGTGGGCTGATCCCTGTAAAAAAACAAAAACAAAAAACTAACCATTCTGAAATCCGAAAAATTCCAAAAACCGAAATGCATCTGGTCCCAAGGATTTCGGATAAGGGATTGTCAACCTGTATATCAATATTTTATTACAAAATTACAAAAAAGTGCGAAAATTAATGACAGAAGATCCATGTTCCCCTTCATGAACACCAGCATCTCAAAGTTTGGGTCACCGAGTCCAGCCCGTTTTGGCTTGAGAACGTCTTTCCCCAAAGAGAACAGATGTTCTACAGCCAAGTAAGGCCAGGGGTTGACGGCAGGGACCCCCGACCCCGAGGCGGAGGTGGAAGCCTCACTGCCACTGGCCTCAGTGTTAGTGGACTGGCTGTCAACAGTCTCAGTCACTTCAACTTCCGTGTCCATGTCCTGATCGGCAGCGGCAGGATCACTGCTGCCGGCCACAGACTCCTCGTCACAAAACGATCCATAATACAGGTAGTCGTCGACTTACGACCTATGCGACTTACGTCTGTTCGACTTTACGACCGGCGGTACGACAGTTTTGGCCCCAGCCTCCTGACGCTGCCGGGAGCTGGAGCCGCGCGCATCCCCGCGCTCAATTACAAACACGCTCGCTGGTACAGCACACTTCCCTCCGTGTCTGTTTGCCTTGTGCCTTTCTTTTGTCTCGGAAATTTTTCTTGAACCACCACCCCCCCCAAGATGTCTACCAAGAGGAAACTGTCTTCATCTACTCCTCAACCTGCCAAGAAGCAAAGAAAGGCCATTGATTTAAACACTAAAATGATGGTGATTAAACAGCACGAAGGGGGTAAGAAAGTGAATGAGATTGCACGTGATCTGACGCTATCACACTCTACTGTGTCGACGATTTTGAAGGATAAAGAAAGGATTCGTGAAGCTGTGAAAGGTTCTGCACCCATGCAAGCGACAGTTATAACGAAGCAACGGACTGGGCCTCTCCACGAAATGGAGAAATTACTTTACATTTGGATGGAAGATCAGATCCAGAAACGGACACCGTTAAGCCTTTTTACTGTGCAGACGAAGGCTAGAAGTCTATTTCAGACTTTGAAGGAGCGCGCCGGAGAAGACTACAGTCAAGAATTTGCAGCAAGTACTGGCTGGTTCAAGAGATTCAAGAAAAGATTTCAATTTCATAATGTTCGAGTGACTGGGGAAGCAGCGAGTGCAGACGAGGAAGGAGCACGCAAGTTTGTTGACAGTCTGGATGAATTAATTACGGATGAGGGATATCTAGCAGAGCAGATATTTAATGTGGATGAAACGGGATTGTATTGGAAACGGATGCCAGAACGCACTTACATCCAAAAAGAAGCCAAAAGCATGTCTGGATTTAAAGCATTTAAGGATAGGCTTACTCTGCTGCTTGGCGGGAACATCGCGGGGTTTAAGCTGAAACCTTTCCTAATCTTCCATTCAGAAAACCCGCGGGCGTTGAAAAATGTAAACAAGCACACGCTGCCCGTTTACTTTCGTTCTAACCGTAAAGCATGGATGACACAGGCACTGTTTGAAGACTGGTTTGTAAATTGTTTTATTCCTCAAGTTCGTGAATATTGTTTGACGAAAGAAATTCCTTTCAAGATTTTATTGCTACTGGACAATGCGCCTGGACATCCACCTCATCTATCAGATATTCATCCGGACGTGAAAGTGATTTTTATGCCGCCAAACACGACTTCAATTTTGCAGCCTATGGACCAAGGTTCAATTGCTACTTTCAAGGCTATCTATCTCCGAACCACCTTTGCCCAAGCCATAGACGCTATAGATGCCGACCCAGAACTATCGTTGCGTGACTTTTGGAAACAGTACAACATTCTTATGGGTATCAAGAATCTGGCAAACGCCTGGGAGGCTGTGACGGAGAAGTGCATGAATGGCATCTGGAAAAAGTGTGTTAAGCGCTATGTTCATACTTTTGCAGGATTTGACAGTGAAAATGAGCTTGAAGTTATTCGGGAAAAAATAGTAAAACTGGCAAAAGATCTTTCTTTGGAATGTGAAGTGGAAGATGTTGAGGAGTTGCTAGACCAAGAATCAGAAGAACTTACAAATGAAGAGCTAATCGAATTGGAAGAAGAAAAAGTAGCAGAAGAAGAAAGGAGAGAAGCAGCGGATAAAGAAGAGGAGGAGGAGCCACAAAGGACGTTCACCACTAAGGGATTATCAGAAGGTTTATCTCTACTAAATAAACTTCTTGCCCATTTTGAAGGAATGGACCCAAACATCGAACGATTTGCAAGGATTGAGCGGATGGCACGCAATTCGTTTCGTCCGTATCAAGAAATTTACGAGGAGAAGAAGAAACGAACAATTCAGACAAAGCTCACCATGTTCATGAAAAAAACAACTCCTCCGGCTACCCCAAAGGCTGCCCCAGCTGACGACCCCGACGATCCACAGCCAAGCACCAGCGGCCAATAAGATGTTTTTTGTATGTTTGTATGTGTTTGTATGTTTTGCAACTAAAATGTTTTATATGTTTTGCACCTGTATTTTTTTTTTTTTGTATGTTGTGTAAATAATAAACCAATTGTACTGTAATATGCAGTGATTTACTTAAACCTGACGACCGTAACAATAATGAACAAAGAAAATGTTGATAAAATATGACTTAAAGATGATTATATTATCATTACACATTATAATATACGTAAGGTAATTATAACATAGGCCGACTTACGACCAGATCAACTTACGACCGGGCGGCCGTAACCAATCTAGGTCGTAAGTCGACGACTACCTGTACTAGTAATAACAAGAAACAAAACAACAAGAAACTGACGCCTTAATTGCAGTGCTACTGTCTGCCTGACTGGTTATGATATGAATCATCCTCCCTCCCCTTCCCTCACTGTAGTTGCCAGATTTCATCTTTCACATTAACTCTAGTTTGTAGAGTTTATGTGAAAGATGAAATCTGGCAACTACAGCGAGGGAAGGGGAGTGAGGAAGCGATGGAGGGAGGGGGGGATCTCATCTGGTTTACAATTCAGATATATGCTGCCCAACCTGTATCATGTGTATGCTGAATCATTCCGTCAGAAACAGAAATTTTTGAAATGCGCGGCTCTAGGGATGCCCGTTTGTTTATGCGGTCTTATTCCAATTTTCAATATTGCCGAAAAATTTTGCGCATTGCACTTGAAAATCTTGTAAAAATTGCACTGCAACCAGTTTCAACTCTCTGGAAAAATGTGTGGCACATCTGCAAGCGCAACCAAAAAAGCTGCGGCCAAGTTGTGGCACAACTACCCACCTTTGACTATAACGAGGTGACGGTTTTTAAACTAAACACTTTCCCTGTAAATTTGAAAAAAATATTACATTACACAACCATCACTTCACTTCCATAACACTTAAAAATAAATTATTTCAAGGAGTAGGGTCAACACTGTGATCCAGGAGTTGAGGCAGCCCGCACGGAGTTATGGAAATTTAAATGGATGCAACCCACACTCACAGTCTGACTGCCGAGATAATACTGTATATTTATTGTATCAGTCTTCCCTTCCTATGCGCCTAGAGAGTTGCCAATTAGTTTATTTGATAGAACTTACTTGCTACAATGACGCATCAAATTTTGACGCAATTCTGTTGAAAACTTAATTTTTGGCAAATTTTTTAAGGTTTGGTGACTTAATTTAGGTCACCATGAAGTTGGTCTTATCATGAATATGACTCGAATCGCGTCATTATGCACAAAAGGGTTAAAAAGTTTGAATAATGAAATAAAAAACACCAAAAATACAGTACAAGTACCGTATTTTATGGCATGGATTATTTAGGAAAAAACTCTTGTGTGTAGTATTTTCCTCCTGTAGCCATAGTTGTCTTAAAAAAATATACACAGTACCAGGAAATGTGATGAATAAAAAAAAATATTGTAAGTTACAACAAAAATTACTGTATTGCCAAATCAGTAAATAAAAGTCAAATGAAAGCTTAATATAGTCGTCATTTGCATACACTCCTTTCTTCACCATAGTAATGGAGACCAGTTGGGACCCCAATTCTCGAGCATCGTTCCCCACCCCTTACACTCAGGTGCTCTTCTCCCACTCCCTCACTGAGCCAGCTGACTCGTGTGCGAATAAATGTAGTATACAGATATTCCCTTTATATATTTGCCATTAGGTCAATTATTTCTTTAAATTTTTTCACAATATGTACCGTATATCTCGGCTTATAAGACGGAATTTGAACATTAAAAAAATCTGCCCAAAGTTAGGGGTCGTCTAAACCACCAAGTATAAAATTCTTGCCTCTTAAATATTGTGGTTTAGTGTGTCAAGAGTGGTGATGGAAACATCGTAAGCCACTCACAAGGTCTTACCACTAATTATTTTATACTGAAACTTACGTTTGGCAAGCTGGATTCAAATTAAGATTACCGGTATATTAAAATAATAAAAATGTATTATAAACCTGTCTAACATACCGTAAAAGAGAATTATACCCCTGTAATAAACACAGCTATCATCACACACCCCTCCCCACGCCCCCCCCCCCCCCCCATTTGCCAGTGAGGAGACAAGAAAGGGAAAGTGACCGCGAAATTGGGCTATTTTTAGCCGTGGAGGTGGTCAGTAATGCATATCGGTATATTTACTGATAATAATACTTCTCCTATAAATAATTAATTTAAAATTTATTTTTTTACAAGGAATATTCAGTAAATGACTGCATTAATTCTTGAAACTACTGACAGCTAAATACAGACGCTTAAGTGACGTCACTAGTGTTTACACTACACCAGCTGGTAACATTTGATGCCATTGCTTGAAGTGAATTGGCCTTATTTTAAGTAACTAACCATAAATAAATACAAAAAGTAAAAAAAAGATCAAAAGTGAGAAATAATATACTGTATGTATGTTGTGTTGTCAAAGTTGGAGGAACAATTCAAACTGCAATTGTGTGTAAATGAGGCAGAAAGTCAGGTCAGCGCTGAACCTGGGACTTGGTTACAATTTTCGTGATGCCATATGGCAGCAGGGTCTACCATTAGACAACACATTATGCTTCCAATATCTTCCCAGGCGGTAGTATCTACCTGTTTGGTAGCTGCCTACTACTTACACAATTTTTAGTAATATTACTTTGATACATGATAAATTAGACAATGAAAATAAACATCAAATTTAATTACCAAGACGCTTCCCATTGGCAGCTGTAAGAAGAGGGGGAGATGGGCTATTTATAGCCCGTCTTTGTGTTTGAAGTGACCAGTACCGGTACCCTAATGCACCATAAATAATTCATTTAACATTTATTTTTTGTACATATATTTTGTTGTATATATATATATATATATATATATATATATATATATATATATATATATATATATATATATATATATATATATATATATACACTCCGAAAGGGATGATGGATTTGTTGGAAGTGTATCCGTAAAGAAAAACAAATATTTACTTTATACGTTACGTCAATGTTTGGCAACTATAGTTTCCGTCACGACAATATTCTCATTAGGCTGGGTCGGGCAGTGAAGCTCTGCTCACTACATTGAATATTATTTATCACTACGCGTCAAAGAGTACATTACAAATCATACTAGCATAAAAACACACTGAGTGAAGCTCTGTAATTATCGCAATATTAAGTAACACTAACCAGCGATTTCGAAGCATAACTCACGGGACAAAACATATGGGGATTGGTGGTCACACTGGATGGTGCGAGGCGGGGCGGGTGAGGCGGAGCGGGTGAGGCGGAGCGGGTGAGGCGGGGCGGGTGAGGCGGAGCGGGTGAGGCGGGGCGGGTGAGGCGTAGTTACGTGTAGTGGGGAGGAGCCGAGGCGTGGTTGATCGGGCCAGGCCGGGGCTTTGCGGGGCGGGGCAGGGATGGGAGGAAGGGTAAGGAGGGTGAGGTGAGGATTAGGACAGGGAGGAGGATGTAGGTTAAAAGACATGTTAAGTTATAACAGTTAGTACAGACACCGCTTTCATCACTGAAACACAATTTCTACGTTCAACACTGACCAACAATCAAACTGCACTTGGGCTACTGAGAATGTCACAGATCGCGGGGGACACTGAGGAATCACGTTAAGCACTGAACATATTTCTAGAAAAAATTCGCGCATACCACGACGAGAGACATTTACTTGAGCTGTAACGGTGACACACTAGGACACTTTTCACGCTACTATGCAGGAACTCCTTATCACGCACTTTCGAACAATACTCAAACAACGAGCCAGGTGTTATGGCTAAATGAGGGAGGGCATGGGTTTACGTTAAGTACACTGTTACCAATAACAAGGGACGAGGAGGGCGTGAGTTAACGTTATAGTACGCTGCCACCAATATAATGAGGCACTCTTATATGAAGATTACATATAGGTAGAATATTGATAGTCGGGTCAAGTCTGGACTGTTTCTGAGATGTAAGCTGTGGTCTGACAACCCATCACTATATATATATATATATATATATATATATATATATATATATATATATATATATATATATATATATATATATATATACAGGTTGTCGTCGACTTACGACCTAGATTGGTTACGGCCGACCGGTCGTAAGTTGATCTGGTCGTAAGTCGGCCTATGTTATAATTACCTTACGTATATTATACTGTAATGTGTAATGATAATATAATCATCTTTAAGTCATATTTTATCAACATTTTCTTTGTTCATTATTGTTACGGTCGTCAGGTTTAAGTAAATCACTGCATACTACAGTACAATTGGTTTATTATTTACACTAGGGCTGGGGCCAAAACTGTCGTACCGCCGGTCGTAAAGTCGAACAGACGTAAGTCGCATAGGTCGTAAGTCGACGACTACCTGTATATATATATATATATATATATATATATATATATATATATATATATATATATATATATATATATATATATATACAGTATTACCCCGCCTAACGCGGTTTCACTTAACGCGTTTTATCATATACACGGTGCCTCGCCAGAGCTGAACTTTCACTTAACACGGATTTTTTCCACATATACGAGGTGAGTGTCCGGCTCGAGACGCTATTTTTAGATTTGCCCCACCCGCCACCCTGCCTGACTGCCTGTTTTAGCTCATAAAATTCATACAAATTACCCGGCCAGAATATAATTTACATTGCTGGAATTCTTATAATTTGGTGATCATTTTGAATATAAACATCATATATTTTGCATTAGACATACAAATTTTAGATAAAATGTTTTCTCTAGTAAATATGTTATCTTTTGTGCCAAATATATGACATTTATATTCAAAATATTCCTGGTCTTACAAGGAATCCAGCAATGTCAATTATATTATCCTAACTTTAGTTTGAGGTATTATTTATTAAAATTTAGTGGTTTTCCCACACATCTCCTTGGGACGGTTGGTGGGGGGGGTGGGGGGGAGGGAGGGAGGGAGGGACCGACCGACCGACCATCTGTTACCCCGTGAAGAATATTTTTTTTTTTTATTAACTGAAGATATTTGTTTTAGCTTATAAAATTCATACAAATTACCCGGTCAGAATATAATTTACATTGCTGGAATTCTTATAATTTGATGATCATTTTGAATATAAACATCATATATTTTGCATTAGACATACAAATTTTAGATAAAATGTTTTCTCTAGTAAATATGTTATCTTTTGTGGAAAATATATGACATTTATATTCAAAATATTCCTGGTCTTACAAGGAATCCAGCAATGTCAATTATATTATCCTAACTTTAATCTGAGGTATTATTTAATACAAAATGTAAAAATTTATTTTTTTCACCCACTCTTCTCTTGAAGGGACGATTGGTGGGGGGTGGGGGGGAGGGTTGGGACTGACCGCGCGGTTGGAAAAGGGGGGAGGCAAGGTGGGGTACTTTGATTGACAGATAGTGTCCTGAAGAATATTTTTTTTTTTATTAACTGAAGATATTTGTTTTAGCTCATAAAATTCATACAAATTACCCGGCCAGAATATAATTTACATTGCTGGAATTCTTATAATTTGGTGATCATTTTGAATATAAACATCATATATTTTGCATTAGACATACAAATTTTAGATAAAATGTTTTCTCTAGTAAATATGTTATCTTTTGTGCAAAATATATGACATTTATATTCAAAATATGCCTGGTCTTACAAGGAATCCAGCAATGTCATATGTATTATCCTAACTTTAGTTTGAGGTATTATTTATTAAAATTTAGTGGTTTTCCCCCAAAAATTTCTCAGAAAGGGAAGAGCCAGCAGTGTAGTGTGAGAAGAGGGGGAGGGAGTTGAGTCCATTATTTGAATGGACATTAACTTGGCGACTGTATTTCTCTATTTCTCTTAAGTATTAATTGTATGCATGTACCATCATAAAATTAAGATGTTATTTTTACTACAACATAGTTATGTGTCTTCAAAAAGTGGAGTTTGGGGGTCGGGCTGGTTTCTGTTGGAATTAATCCCATATGTTCTGTTGTTCACTTAACGCGGATTTCACTTAACACAGGACCCTCTGGGTTCTATTGACCGCGTTAAGTGGGGTACAACTGTGTGTGTATATATATATATATATATATATATATATATATATATATATATATATATATATATATATATATATATATATATATATATATATATATATATATATATATATATATATATATATATGCTGATAACCACAAGGAAAGAAGAAAACACGAAGTTCCCAAGCGCTTTCGTGTGAATTACACGAAAGCGCTTGGGAACTTCGTGTTTTCTTCTTTCCTTGTGGTTATCAGCATATACCTAGATCACGCGCACCTACAGTGGTGTCAGTAGCATTTTACCGAATCCAGCTGGTATGAAACGCGAGGGTTCGATTCCTTGCTGGTGAGGTCGTTGATTATATGTTCAAAGTCCGCGTGTTAAATGCACTAAAAATGAAGTATATATATGTACCTCGCGTTTCATACCAGCTGGATTCGGTAAAATGCTACTGACACCACATACGAGGCACGGGCAGTTTCCCAATGAGGTTCACGGCGCCATCAGCTCGATGAACAGGCTTTGTGTGAAATATAACAGAGTCTAGGACTGCTTTTAGTGTCCTTGTTGGCTAGCCGGTAAGCGTTCCCTAGGGCCACCCAGTAGGTCGAGGGTTCGATTCCTTGCTGGTGAGGTCGTTGATTATATATATATATATATATATATATATATATATATATATATATATATATATATATATATATATACACACATATATATATATATATATACACACACACACACATACATACATACACGGTTAACCGTCCGACCGAAGAACATCCGATCGCATATACGTCTGGGCCCCCACCCCCCCCCCCCCCCAAAAAAAAAAATCCGTGACGCCTGCTGGACAACCACTCCACGACCCCCTGACGGAGACACGATGATCCTCCCCATACTGGTCAGATATTATGTGTTAAAGAAATATGCTTCCTTCCTTAGGCTTTTTTTAAGCATTTGCCTACAGGTGAAATGTTAACCTACATATATTGAGGATAAAATCTTTCACCTACACATTGACAATAACACATTTGTTGTAATCAGACATATCTAGTTGCCTCAACAATAGCAACCCCAGTTGCAATTGGGGTTGCAATTTCAAATTCTGTGGCATTACTAAGAATAACAAAGTCTTTGGTGTACTCTAAGATTAAAAGAGAAAACAGAGGACTCAGGCATCCTGGTGTGAGAGAAAACGGACTCGTATGACGGGGGACCAAATAAAAAAAGCATAGCTGCATGTTTTGTGGACTATAGTATTAAGCGTACCCTTTTCCTCACTTTGTAATAAACCTAGCCATGCCTATGTGTGTTTATGATATTTACCATAACATTATATATATATTTAGTGGGTATAAATGGTCGTAAAATGGGAAACTTGGGGTTGGGTCTTGGGTGCCTAGAACCAATTAGAATAAATCCCATAGGTTCTGTACTTTCGTTATCGGCGGGTTCCCAACTAGGCGCTATAACCAAGGGATGACTGTACTGTATATACTTATGCCACTGGCCAGTTGCTTCTGGTGTTATGGTACAGGGGTACCAAGTGACAGCACTAGGATCCCACTTCCTCTATCAAGGAATAAACAGTTAAAATTTAATTTAAAAAAAAAAACAAAAACATTCAAATAATGGGACCTAGCGAACCTATATGGCCCTAGAGCGGGCACAGTCACGTATGCATCGCGTATTCTTATAGATTGTGCTGCTAGGCATACATTATCTAGTGAATTTAGTCAATATTGTACAGTAACAATGGACCTAAGTGCAAACCTGTATTGTACATGTAGTAAATGATTACGGTACGAAAATTGTTATGTCTATTGCAAATATAGCTTGTTTATACAGGTATTCAAATAAATTACTATCTTACAAGAATCCCTCCAATGCAAGTTATATTCACCCAGGTAGTTTGGGTGGCAAATTATGAGAAGAGCTTAGTTACTCTTAAGTAATGATAAATAAACACCCAGGCAGGCCTCCAGCGCCAACTGTCAAATCTTATCTCAAATAAATAACAAACAAACGCCAGACATTCTGTCACCTCACCTCCCGCCCCCTCTTCCCACCCTGGTGATTTCTTTATGTTTATTTTATATAATATCTCAGACTAAAGTTAGGATAATATAATTTGCATTGCTGAAATCCTTGCAAGACAGAGATTAATTTGAACATAAGTGTCATATATTTTGCTCAAGATATGAAAAATGTAGTACATTAGTGTACAATACTGTAGTACATTTTATAAAAAGTTTTTCAACTGTATTTTTTGGGTAAATTTACATAAATTTCTTCATTGATTTTCATCCAATTACATGCACACACCATACTAAAAGAAACGTAAAAGAAATAAATGACCTTGTGCAATCTGGAGTGCACATGTACTAATTTGATTACGGTACTAAAATTGTTATGTCTGGTGCGAATTACAACATGTTTATATTCAAATAAATCAGTATCTTACAAGAATCCCAGCTATGTTAATTATATTCTTTTAGGTCATATCACTGGCATTTTAAAATGAGAGAAGCTTAGTAGGACTGTTAAATAAACACACAGAGACCTTCGGCTCAAACTTATCACCTCAACCCCCACCCCTCGCTTTCCTTCCCACCCTCCCTCCCTCCCTAATCTGCTCAGCCGGGGGCTTATTTAGGCTTACAGTTTTTATCTTATATAATATCTCAGACTAAAGTTAGGAGATTATGATTTGCATTGCTGGAATCCTTGCAAGACAGCCAATAATTTGAATATAAATGTCATATATTTTGCTTAAGAGATAAAAATTGTTGTACATTAGTGTACAGTACTGTAGTACATTTATAATATAAATTTTTTTAACTGCATTTTTGGGTAGATTTACATAAATTTTTTCATTTATTTTCATCCATTTACATGCACGCACCATATTAAAAGAAACGTAAAAGAAATAAATGACCCTAGTGCAAAGCTGGAGTGCACATGTACTAATTTGATTACGGTACTAAAATTGTTATGTCTAGTGCAAATTATAGCATGTTTATATTCAAATTAATCAGTATCTTACAAGAATCCCAGCTATGTTAATTATATTCACCCAGGTCATGTCACTGGCTTTTTATAAGAGAGAAGCTTAGTCACTTAAGAACTGATAAATATACTGGTACACGCGTTAGACCTTGGGCCGGTGCCAACTTTTAAACGTACTACCTCCCCTCCTCCCAAGCCCCCTCACTCGCTCCCTCCCTCCTTCCTTCCCTCCCTCTCCCCCAACTGCCCAGCGGTGCTGGAATCCTTGTAAAACAGTGAATAATTTTAATATAAACGTCATGTATTTTGCACAAGTGATAAAAATTAATCACCTGTATCACATTACAGTAGTGATTTAAGAGTAAAAGTGTATATGTACGTATATAGTATTCCACATACACGTAAGTACAAGTATAAATAAAAAGTTTATATGATGATTGGACAACGTCCATTTCGGTTAACGTTACGTTTCCAAGAACATGTTCTAGGACGTTAACCGGCGCATGACTGTATATTTAGTGGGTCAAATGGTCGTAAAATGGGAAATTTGGGGTTGGGTCTTGGGTGCCTGGAACCAATTAGAATAAATCCCATAGGTTCTGTACTTTCGTTATTGGCGGGGTCCCAATTAGGTGCGATAACCAAGGGATGACTGTACTGTACTGTACTGTATATACATGTGACATTGGCCAGTTGCTTCTGGTGTTATGGTATAGGGGTACGAAGTGACAGCACTAGGATCCTGCTTCCTCTATCAAGGAATAAACAATTAAAATTTAAATTGAAAAAAAAAACATTCAAATAATGGGACGTAGCGAACCTAAATGACCGTAGAGCGGGCACAGTCACGTATGCATCGTGTATTCTTATAGATTGTGCTGCCAGGCGTACGTTATATAGTGAATTTAGTTAATATTGTACAGCAAGAATGGACCTAGGTGCAAACCTGTATTGTACATGTACTAAATGATTACGGTACTAAAATTGTTATGTCTACTGCAAATATAGCTGGTTTATACAGGTATTCAAATAAATTACAATCTTACAGGAATCCAAGCTATGTAAGTTATATTCACCCAGGTGGTTTGGGTGGCAAATTATGAGAAGAGCCTAGTCACTCTTAAGTAATGATAAATAATCACCCAGGCCTTCAGCGCCAACTGTCAAGTCTTATCTCAAATAAATAAAGACACTCTGTCACCTCACCTCACGCTCGGCTGGCTACCTCCCTCCCTGTGTTCCCAGACAAAAGATTGGTGATTTCTTTATGTTTATTTTATATAATATCTCAGACTAATGTTAGGATAATATAATTTGCATTGCTGAAATCCTTGCAAGACATAGGCGTCATATATTTTGCTGAAGATATAAAAAATGTAGTACATTAGTGTACAATACTGTACAGCCGGCCCTTAACATACGCGGGGGTTACGTAACACTGATACCCGTTGATGTTAAAAATCTCCGTATTTTTGCTGCCCCCCCCCAAAAAAAAAACCCTGGCCCCCCCCATGTCCTTATTTACCGTATATACCTGTGTGTAGTTCGTGTTTTTAAGACCAAATTATTTGGCAAAAAATTGGGGGTCGACGTCTAAACGGGTAATAGTTTCGTTAGGTTGAAAAATATTTACCAGTAACTACCAGTAAACAATGGAACCGATGCACCAACGCACCACCAGCTGTGAGTGTCGGTACAGTTGCCAGGGCAGATCTCTTGCGTCATCATAGCAAGCCCAAAGTAGCCAAATGCATGGTATGGTAGCACAGGACGATGTAAAACATAAAGTATTCATTTATTAAAGTTTATTTATAGATACTGTACATAAATTTTTGTTCATTACATTTGAAACATCAATCTTTGTTAATTAAATTTGAAACAAAAGAAAACTACGATACCGTATTTTCATTAAAATATTACATCACAAGTATATTTTACCTTAACTGTGACTGAATGAATATACGTATTCTCAGAAATAAATATGGAAATATAATATTTTTGCTGGAATGATGTACATATTACAGTGGAAATTGGGATAAAATCATGACGAAAACAATGACTTTCGCTTTCTTTCGTTATTCAAAAGATTTTTACCGTAATCGCTTTTTGAATGATTTTCAGTTAAAAAACTGTTGTACTCGTACTGTATTACAATAATATTCTATCCTATCATTAGCCTTATAATCCCACTACTGAAAACCATTCGAAAAGCGATTACGGTAACATCTTTTGAACGAAAGAAAGAGAAAGTCATTGCTTTCGTCACAATTTTATCCCACTTTCCACTGTAATGCGTACATGATTTCAGCAAAAATATTACATTTCCATGTTCTCAGAAATAAATGGTAGTTTTGTTGAAACGTAATGTATAGTATTTAATATTAAAATGCAAAAATAGCTATAAAAACAATTATTACACCCGTAATGTACTGGCTGGCATCTCCACTCGTCCCTTCTCCCGCGTCCAAGGTCACCACTCCTCCCAACTCCCTCCCTCCGCTCCCTCCTCTGCCTTCTCCACCTCCTCACTGTCACTACTGCCGACAACAAACACAAATGTTTTGTGAATAACTGCACCTCCACTTCCTATGTACAGTACTGAACTGTACTGTGCATTTTTACAAACAATAAACATAGCAAGAAAAGCTATTAAAAAAAAGAGATAAAAATTTCACTTTACTGTACCGTACCTCTCCTCGGCGACAGGACGGGGGTCATCGGGCTCATTGTCACTCAATTCCATAACGGTTGATTCAGCTGCTTCCTCACTGCCGCCAGTTATTGATGGTGTTAAATCTCTCCTTCGGTGATCAAAGAATATGGTGATGGGGAGTTGTCGTCTTTCTTTTCATTTCTTCCATGATGTTTTTGTATGGAGCAAAAACGTCATCCATCCCTCGCATGAATTTCAGGGCACGCACCATGGAGGGGTCCATACTATAGGCCAGGTTTTTCAGTGCCTCAATATTCCTGGTCATCTCCCCCAACTTCTCCAACGTCATTTCTTGGTGCTCTTCCTCATCCTCTTTCCCTTTCTCTTCCTCCTTCCTTGCCTGAGTCTACTAACTCCTGTAGATCCTCCTCGGTCAGCTCAGTGTCGTGCTCTTCAATTAGCTCCCTAATCTCATCCTTTGCCATGCCCTGGAAGCCTTCAGCAGCCACTTTCCTTGACAGTGCCAGGGTCTTTCTGAATATTTTCATTAAAATCCATCAAAATCATTTTCCTTGTCATCGTCTTAAGCACCAAACAGCTCCTCCCAGTCTTCTCCTTGAATAGGGCTAGAGGGTACGTGTTTTTCGAATCGTTTTCAATTAAAAAAATGTTACAGCACATGTATATTTTACCTAAAGTGTGCCTGAATGAATATATTCTCAGAAATAAATAGTAGTTTTGCTGAAACGTGATGTATTTTAATGTAAAATAGGATAAAATACATGACGAAAACAAAAGACTTTACGATGTTCAAGAGGTGTTACTCGTTTTTTTATTAGTTTTCTGTTAAAATACTGTTATATTACAATGATATTCTATTCATACTGTGCTTGATATACTACATTCACGGAAATGTAATATTTTTGCTGAAATGACATACGCATTACAGTGGAAAGTGGGATAAAATCGTTACGAAAACAATGACTTTCACTTTCTTTTGTTCAAAAGATGTTACTGTAATCGCTTTTCGAATGGTTTTCAGTTAAAAAACTGTTGCATCACAAGTGAATTAGGATAGAATATTATTGTAATACAACAGTTTTTTGAACTGAAAACCATTCGAAAAGCGATTACGGTAACATCTTTTGAAAGAAAGAAAGCGAAAGTCATTGCTTTCGTCACTCTCCACTGTAATACGTACGTCATTTCAGCAAAATATTGCATTTACATATTCTCAGAAATAAATAGTAGTCTTGCTGAAACGTAATGCATTTCAATGTAAATTAGGATAAACTACATGAAAACAAAAGACTTTACCTAACCTTCCGATGTTCAAGATGTTACTCCTTTTTTTTAGTAGTTTTTGGTTAAAATACTCTTATATTTGTGATATTCTATTCATTCTGTGCTTGATATAATACATTCACGGAAATGTAATATTTTTGCAACTACAATGCTGATGTCAACACAAGCGTGGTTATAGCGAGACTGACTTGAGTGAGGGAGAGCTATGCGTGTGTGTTTGAGGTTGCGGGAGCGGGTGGTGTCCCGTGTTCGGTGCCGCGTGCGGGTTGAATGGCGCGCGATTTGAATGTACTTCAATTATTTCAGTGTACAGAATATTCCTCCAGCGGGGCAATCCGCGTATTTGCAAATCGGTGTATGCTAAACCCGTTTATGTTAAGGGCCGACTGTAGTACATTTTATTAAAAGTTTTTCAACTGTATTTTTGGGTAGATTTACAAAAATTTCTTCATTTATTTTCATCCATTTACATGCACACACCATGCTAAAAGAAACGTAAAAGAAATAAATGACCTTAGGGCAAAGCTGGAGTGCACATGTACTAATTTGATTATGGTACTAAAATTGTTATGTCTAGTGCGAATTACAACATGTTTATATTCAAATAAATCAGTATCTTACAAGAATCCCAGCAATGTTAATTATATTCTCCTAGGTCATATCACTGGCATTTTAAAATGAGAGAAGCTTAGTAGGACTGTTAAATAAACACACGGAGACCTTCGGCTCAAACTTATCACCTCAACCCCCCACTCCCCCCAACCCCTCGCTGGGTGGCTGGCTCCCTCCCTCAGCCAGGGTTTTAGGCTTAGGTTTTTTATCTTATATAATATCTCAGACTAAAGTTAGGAGATTATAATTTGCATTGCTGGAATCCTTGCAAGACAGCCAATAATTTGAATATGAACGTCATATATTTTGCTCAAGAGATAAAAATTGGTGCAGAGCACTTCCGGAAATGAGTGATTTCCGGGTAACGAGACGACAATCAAAGCCGGAAAAAATCCCTCATCCCAGGAATTTTTCGGGTAATGGAAAAAATTTTCTCAGAAGTTCCAGAAATTGCCCATTACATCATCTCTCGCACCAGGAAAAATATCCCTCATCCTCGGAATTTTTCAGGAACCAGAAAATTTTTTAAAAAATTTCTAGAAAATGTACCCTTTGGAAAATCTTTCACAAAGCCGGATTTTAGCGAAAAATCTGGCTTTGGGAATAATATTCCGAGAAAATTTCAATTCTGCCTATCGGAGAGTTCTGGGTTGGAGGGTTTCCGGCTAACGGAGATATTACGACACACAAAAGTGTTTTTCCTAAATAATCCCTGCCATAAAATACGGTAAGTGTATTGGTAATGCAGTTCATTCACTGAGAATTATCCTCCACAGATACAAGCTGGTACTTCCCACTCTTGCATCACTGCCACTGTTAATGGTATACTACATCAACTTGGGTTCAACAACAGTTGTTGTACCTAAGCCTCTTCGACAGTGGATCGGTCTTACACTTAATATAGGTCAGTAAGATCATGATGTCTTTTGTTTTTACACTCATAGTTTTCCATAGATGATTCCTTTTTAAGAGTCACCAGGCTGGTGTCAGCGAAACTTAATATGAAGTACATTTATACCCCTGTATCTTCATTAGCTGGAATCCTTCAAACCCAGTGTGGTATCTTACATGATTTAATGGGAGAAGGAGAAGCCACATGCTGGCTCTTGCTCAGGTAGTTTATTTTTGCGGTTGTCGCACAACGTGCCTCATGCATTCTTGATTACACAGGCTTAAACTCATTCTAACTTTGGTAAAAAATAACATAATATATAATGTATATATAATCAATAAAGGCAGCATATAAACATACACATATACTGTATAACACCCGGAACTCTCCAATAGCCGGAATTGAAATTTGCTCAGTAAATCATTCCCAAAGCCAGAAGTTTAAAAAATTTCCGGCTTTGGAGACAAACTTTTCTGATGTTGAAAATCAAGAGCATTTTCTGAAAATGTCTTGAATAAAGACAAAAGCCAAAGTATTTTGGGGCAGGGACCTGACCTGACCTGACTCAACATTAGGTGGAGGTAGGGTGGGGGATTAGTGGTCTCATATTACTGACCTTCTGATGGAATGTCGGGTCACCCTTTCTTTGGTGAGGGATTAATGGGTCTCATGACCTGAAGATGTCTTGAATAAACACGAAGCCTAAAGTATTTAGGGAGATTGTGAAAAGTACAGTACTGTATAAGTATAAATGAGCAAAGTTGTATCCCTTCAACATTACATTATGTAACATTTTAAAATATGGAGTGAGAAAGCAGAAAGATGTGGGTGATTAGAGAGATGGAGATGAAAGGAGTGGTAACATGCACCAGTGTCGCCAAGCGATAAGCTCAACAGCTGATCGTTTAATTTGCCTCCATGCAGTCACACATCAAGAACTTCACCGGATGCTTGTTGTCTTAATTCCCGTGTGTGTGTGTGTGTGTAATAATAATAATAATAATAATAATAATAATAATAATAATAATAATAAACGGTTTATTAATAGAGTTGCAGCCTGTGGCTGAAAATATACAGACTTACATTTGATTTAGACAATGATATAATATGCATTGAATACATTTACAGGGCTGTACAGTACATAAATCAGGAGTTGTTTATTATTTTAACAATAGATGGGATGGTGCTATTCTTATATCTATCGGTGCGGGCTCTTATGGGCTGAATTTTGTTGTAGTGGCGGGCTGCGCGAGGTGGGTGGGGGGCTGCCGGTGGCAGGAGGTGGCGATGACGAGGGTGGTGCATTAGTTGGCTGCCAAACCTTTCCAGTGCTTGGTGGTGGAGGTCCCTGAGGGATGGCATTTCCAGGATGGCGAGAGCGTTGGTGTAGCTGGAGTATTCTGCGCTGAGCATGATTCTGCAGGCCCTTTTCTGTACCTTCTCTAGCTGACGTTGTTGGGTGGAGTCGAGAGAAGACGATCAGGCTGGTGACGCATGTGTGTGTGTGGTTTTTTTTTTCCAGTACCACTGCAGTCTAGCCCTCGTGGCGAACAGGGAAGCAACTTGCATATGTCTTCCCCTGCCAGTACACAGCCTCTTCACCATCAAGATTCCTGCTGTACCTCCTCCTGGCAACACATGGTAACTGGGTGCCTTATGCGCCCAGGCTAGACCAGCAAGGGTTCTCGGAGCAGCAGTGGATCCCAGAGGGACGGCACATAGGCCCACTGGTATGTGGACACATTCTGGCACCTACCAGCCATATGGCAGTGAGACATGGGTCACATACAGGAGGCACATTAATGCATTTGATAACTTTCGCCAACGTAGTCTACGTTCCATCCTCCGTGTTCGCTGAGAAGTCAAGAGAACAAATGCCAGTATTCTTACTGACACTAACTGTAGGAGCATCGAGGCTTCCATTATCCATGAACAACTACGTTGGACTGGCCATGTTACCCGCATAGACGACAGTAGACTGCCAGAGCAACTACTTTACAGTCACCTAACGAATAGTAAACGTAATGCTGGTAGGCAACTGAAGAGGTATAAGGATAGTCTTAAGACAAACTTGAAAAAAGTGCCAAATTGACCTCTTCACCTGGGAGAAGATTACTCCACACTGTAACACTTGGAGGAGCACCATACAAGAAGGTGTCAATACTTTCGAGTTAGCCTGACTGCTTAACGAGGCAAACAAGTGCCAACGCCGGAAAGATGCTGCCGCTGCCCCTCCCGCACTAGATGTAGCCCCCCACATATGCAATTTCTGTGATCGTCCCTGCGGGTCCCGTATCAGCCTCTTTAGTCACCTCAGTACTCACCAACATAGGTGACATCCCTATTAACTCAGACCATTGTATCATAGCTGGATGATCGTTATACTCGATTCAGAGTGACAGCAAAGTAGTAGGAAGTAGTAGCATGCATGCTTGTGCATGCATGCGTGCCAAACATTCAAAGAAATATTGTTGAACTTGCCAAGCACATTGTAGGATTTCAAGAAGTTGATGAATGTTTAGGAGTCAGGTGGTGAGCTGACATGCCAAGACACTTACACAACACACACATTAACAGCACTACTAAACCATTATCTTATAACATATGATTTTATAATTTTGATCTTAAAATTAATTTATACGTAATGGCTAGACTTGGCTACTTTTGCGCTTAGCCAACTGATCACTGAATAAACCAGGGCATATGGAGACATATTATACACTAGTGATGTCATGAGGCTTCACATCTGCAACCACAACTGCTGAGCAACTGCATAAATTATCATAACCTGTGCTCAAAATGTACTAAGTTAATTACTAAAAAATATATGTCTAGTGCAAACTATGGGATGTTTATACTCAAATTAATCGTTATCTTGCAAGAATTCCCGGGATGCAAGTTATATTCTGCTACATCAAGTCAGTGACATTTTATAAACAAAAAACTAAAACTCCCTGCCTTTTATAATCCTTGAGTACAGGTTAATCTCCCCAGCTGACTGTCAACACCCCCACCTCCCCCCTCTTCCCAACCACCAGGTTGATGGTGGGGGGGGGGGGGGGAGTATATGGCATTGAAAACGATTAATGGGATATGAATTTTGTTTTAGGCTTAAAGTTTTCTCTTATAAAATGTCACAGACATGACTTCACAGAATGTAACTTGCATTGCTGGAATCGTTGCAAGACAGCAATTAATTTGAGTATAAATATCTTATAGTTTGCACAAGAGATAAAAAATTTAGTCCTTTAGCATAGTATATTCAGTACAAAATGAGTACAGTACAGTAAAATCTGGATGATACGAGTAGATACGTTCCTTGGAGTCTGCTCGTACAGTGAAATCTCATATAATGGAGGAAATAATACATGGGTTAAATAGGGATGTGTTCCAGAGTATAGTGATAACCATAAATAAATGTGATTCAGTACGAGCGGACAAACTGGGAAAGCAGATTCAAACACTGTGAGAAGGGAGAGGGTTGCTGGGGGGAGGACAGTAGGGGAAGGGTGCGCAGTCTGGCTGAATCACTCGCAAACACGTCTCTACTCATCTGGCTGGGGAGGATGGTAAGGGAGGGGTGTGTGGCCTGGCTGAGTGGCTCACAAACACATCTCTGCACATCTGGCCGGGGGGAGGACAGTAGAGGAAGGGTGTGTGGCCTGGCTGAGTGGCTCACAAACACATCTCTGCACATCTGGCCGGGGGGAGGACGGTAGGGAAAGGGTGTGTGGCCTGGCTAAGTGACTCACAAACATCTCTGCTCATATGGCTGGGGGAGGGAGGTAGGGGAAGGGTGCGCGTCTGGTTGAGTGACTCACAAACACATCTCCGCTCATCTGGCTGGGGGAGGACGGTAGGGAGGTAGGGGATGGGTGCGCGGCTGGCTGAGTGACTCACAAACACATCTCCGCTCATCTGGCTGGGGGTGGACAGTAAGGAGGTAGGGGAAGGGTGCGCAGCTGGCTGAGTGACTCACAAACACATCTCCGCTCATCTGGCTGGGGGCGGACAGTAGGGAGGTAGGGGAAGGGTGCGCTGCTGGCTGAGTGACTCACAAACACATCTCTGCGCATCTACGTCACAAGAAACGTCACAGACTATGTCACTGCTTGTTCCACCTACTTAGCTGGGTAAACAGAGCAACACTGTAGCCAAGTTAGACTCATCACTGCAACCACCAGGCAGGCTACTGGGCCAAGCTGTAAGGAGTTATGGTTGTTTTTCAACTCGTATTTTCGGGTAGATATACAGTATCTTCATTTATATTAATTAATGGATAAAAGTTTACAATAACTACCATAAGTATTTTGATGTTTAGATTCGAGATAGGCTATATTGGGTAAATTTTAAGTTTTGGTCATCCTTGTACTTAGACATGCAGACTATGTTTTTTCCTGATGGCTTGCGATGTGTTATGAACGATTTATGCCTTCATTTCTATCGGAAATCACTAGTTTTGAATTACTACCCCCCCCCCCCCCCCCTTAACGATGTATGTTAAGCTAACCTTATAACTCATCATACCCTAACCTAACATAACATATGATCTGCATTTTCTTATGCGATCGAAAAATGTTTTGCGACATAAATCCTGTGCATCATAGTTAGAATCTTCAGGTTCCCCAGGTGACCCAAACCAAAATAACACCAATATTGTTTAGAATGCTTATAAGTGTTTCTCAAACTTTTTCACTTCATTCCCCCCATGAGGAACTCTCAACATCCTTGTGGCCCCCGTTCAGTTCTCTCCCAAGCCCCTCACAAATAATGATGAAAATAAACTGTTTTGGTTCTCTTCCTTTATTTTAATGTTTTCAATCATCAAACAGAATGCATATTTTGTTACAGTTCAATGGGATGGATGACATTGTTTCCTTTCAGTCAGTCGACTGATTCAAGGTTGAGTCACTGATAAAGCACATCTCATGTCTGGGTGGAGAAACCAGATTCACATAAATAAGTAGTAGAAAATGGCAAGAGGACTCTCACTAACTTTTGTATATGACTGATACATTGAGCACCAGAATACAGTCAGAGATTTTTCTTCATAGAGGTCTCTGGCAGCAGAATCGTTCCTGAGATCAAGAAATCATCCTGACCATCGTCGGGAATGGCAGCATTATCAATAGTGCGAGAGAAAGGATTCCTCACCAATTCTCTTCTTCCTCCTCGAATTCTGGGAAGTACCTTTTGAGCTCACTTCCAAGGATTTCAATTGCTGAATTATTTCATTTTTGAGTGATGGGTCAAGTAGATGATCCCCTTCAATCTCGTCAAGAACAGTTGAGAGATTCTCAAACATGGCAGCATTTCTTGCACTGACTTTCCTTTGCCAGTTCTGGAGTTTGTCAAGAAATGCACGAAAACAATCCATGTGGTGAAACAATTTCTTTCCTTGCCTTGTAGCTTGAGATTCAGCCAGTTTAGCTGCTCAAATATTTCTGCCAGGTACGCAAGACGTGGCTCCCACAACACCTCGTTGAAGTGACTTAGTAGATCATCCTTCCCTTTCATTTCCAGGAACATCTTAAGTTCTCCCCGAAGTTTGAGCATTCGATTCACAACATTACCCGTGGAAAGCCATCGCACTTTGGGGTAAAAGAGGAGGGTTTCATGCTCTTAATCCATGCTTCTACAGAGGTTCTGGAAAAGGCGAAAGTTCAAATCTTCGGCTTTCACAAAGTTGATGCATTTTACCACTGCCTCCAGGATCTTGCAAAGGAGCATCAGGGAGGGTTTTTGATGCCAGTGCAAAACGATGGATCATACAATGAACCCCTCTAGCATTCGGAGCTACTTCCTTGACGTACTTCTGTAACCCTGATTTCGATCCCAGCATCGCTGGAGCCCAATCAGTACAGATTCCACAAAAATTTTCCCAGGTGATCCCGTTAGCTGTGAAGAAAGAAGCCAACTTTTCCATCACATCTAAAGCTGTTGTGGTAGTTTCAAACTGTGTACAGAACAGATATTCATCCTTGATGTCACGCAAGAATACAGTAGTCCCTCGGTTAACGAATGGTTCGATTAAAAAAATTTTGGTTAACGAATTAGCTCCCTTAAGGATCTTCAATTCGGTTAATGAACAAAACTTTGATTAACGAAATCCTTATGACAAACACGTTTTGTTGTGAGTATCAGCTGATCGGCTAGTCCGCCGATACAGCTACTCCTCGACTTACGACATACTCGACCTACGACCACTAGGATGTGACTGTTGCCCTCCAAAAATAAAAAAAATGGTCCTACAATGCTGTTCAAAGTTTTAGTGTTGTGTATTTATCTAGGAAACGCCCCTGTAAATTTTCTTGGAGAGCAGTGCACGTTTGAGCTAGCACCGTCTGCTTTACAAAATAACAAGGAATATTATTATCTAATGAACAAATTTAGTAGAATTTCTTTTATTAGACTAATAAGATATACTAACACCAAGCAAATGATCGATCACATCAATCTTAATACCCCTAAAACAATATTATAGATTAGTACGAAATACAATAATCCCAATAATTGCATTTCTAGGTTCATGACCCATTTCTCTCAACTGGCGTAAAATGAAAAAAAGAAATACTACTACCCCGCAATGCCTGGAGTGTTTGAGGAGCGCCAGCAGGAGATGGCTGACTTCTTCCGTGAATCTCTAACCCAACCATTTACACGTGGCAACTACAAGGAGCTGGTAGAGCTTTGTCTGCTGCTTGTAACTAAAGGATCTGAGCCAGTGCACTTCACAAAGCAAGGTGGATGGCTAAGCTGCTCTATACCCTCAAGATTGTTCTTTTGTCAGGCCAGATCAAAGAGCAGTTTCCCAATGCCGAAGTTGTGACTAAAAGTCAAATCAGTAAGTTAGAACGGTTTGCTGTGTTCACAGTCGCTGTTTATGTCCCATGGTGGATTGTTTGCTCCGTTCCAGCAAGTGCGCCACTGAATGACTTGAATTCGGTCGAAACCTTGACTGAATTTGCCCCATATGACGCCACAATAGTTGACAAAGCACGTGTGGCACTCGGTAGACACACTTGGTACCTAACTGAGGAGTTGGCCCCACTGGCTTTGTTCTTGACCCAAGTACAAGAAAGGACAAAAGAGGAGATGAGGAAGGCCCTTCTTTGCCATGAAGGCACTGAAGTTACTAAGAGAGTGGGGCTCAATCATGGGGGCTATGGAAAGCCATATCTTAACCATCCCAGAAAGTGGCACTGCCCTGGTGGACCTAATTGGGTTCTTCACCATTTTAGGCAAGCCCTATCAGTTTCTCCACAGTCCAGCCAGTGAATGGGCGGATCATGACGACTACCTGAACATGAAACGGGTTCTGGACAAGCTTCAGGTCGACAATGAGGCTGCAGAGCGAGGTGTAAAACTTTGCCATGACTTTTTTAATGTTGCCAGGGATGAGGAGTCCTTCAAGAACTTGAAAATGACAGACTCCGCGTTCCTAATCAGCGCAAACGATCATCTGTTTCCGAACAGAAATCATGGTTTCTTGCTCTAGAGAAATAATACCTTGTGAATATATGATAAATCCCCTTAATGTACCATGAGAGAATAAGAATGATTAACTTTTTTGTGTTAGTGATAACAGCTTTTAATTAAGACAGGTAAATGATTTGTGTTAATATCCCTTATGATGGTTGTGTAATCTCATATATAGGCGCGTATGCCGTATAAGCAAAATTGGTATTTTTCAAATTGCTGGTGCTCACTCAAATATGCATGAATCTTCAAAAAATTGCACATGGTTATTTTTTATGTCAATATGAAATACCAAAATTTTGAACAGCATTGTAGGACAAAGTTGGGGCAACTGTCACACCTTAACTACCACCCGTACATACGACCGCCTCAGTCGTACCAAAATTTTGTAAAATTACGTATTTTCGAGTCCCAACGTTAGTGATTGCGCTGTGTACTGACAAAATTTTTGTTTGTAATTCACTTTAAAATGGCTGGCATGCTTAAAATAGAGTTTCGTGGTGCTGAGATTTTCTATGTATTATTTAAGCATTTTCGACTTACGACCTGGATTTGGGTCCCTAACCCCGTCGTAAGTCGAGGAGCAGCTGTATAGTAATCTGCTCTATGTTTACATTCGTTTCCAGTGAAGTAAATATCAAGAAGGTTGTGTTCTTGAATATTTTTACATTTTCTATATTAAAATTATTGGTCATTCCAAAATTTAGCCCTCCAAGCTCTGTTTATATGAAATTTTCAACTAATATTTTTGGCTCGATATATGTAACTTTATTCATTTATTGAAACTCATTTACATGCACACACTGTCCTAAGGGCAAAGCTGTACTGTACATGTAATCAAAATAATGTACAAAATGATTTCTAAAATTTTTGTCTAGTGCAAACTATAGCATGTTTACATTCAAATTAATCACTATCTTATAAGAATTCCAGCAATGTAAATAATATCCTCCCCAGTCACTTCTATGACATTTTATAAGCAAAAAACAAAACCTCAATCTAAAGGACGTAAATAAACAAATAAATACTTCACTAGACCTTTGACGCCAACTGTTAAACATGTCACTGTCACCTCCCCTCCCTCCCAGCCAGGGTTTGGTGGTTATACAGTAGGCTTTAAGTTTTTGTCTTGTATAATATCACAGACTAAAGTTAGTAGAATATAATTTGCATTGCTGGAATCCTTGCAAGACAGTGAATAATTTGAATATAAAAGTCATATATTTTACACAAGAGATAAACATTTTAGTACATTAGTTTAGTACATTTTATAAATGTACAGTTTTCAACTGTTTTTTTCGGTAGATTTACACAAATTTCTTCATTTATTTTTATTCATTTACATGCACACACCATACTAAAAGAAACGTAAAAGAAATAAATGACCTAAGTGCAAACCTGTACTGTACATGTACTAAATGATTACGGTACTAAAATTTTTATGCCTAGTAGAAATTATAGCTTGTTTATATGCAAATTAATCATTATCTTACAAGAATCCCAGCAATGTAAATTATATTCTCCCAGGTCATTACAGTGGCATTTTATAAGAGAAAATCTTAGTGACTTTTAAGGACTGATAAATAAACACACATTAGACTTTCGGCTCCAACTGTCATACATATCGCCTCACCTCCCCCTCCCTCCCTCTCCCCCATCTGCCCAGCCAGGGTTTTAGGCTTACAGTTTTTATCTTATATAACATCACAGACTAAAGTTAGGAGAATATAATTTGCATTGCTGGAATCCTTGCAAGACAGTGAAAATTTTGAATATAAACGTCATATATTTTGCACAGAGATAAAAATTAATCACCTGTATCACATTACAGTAGTGATTTAAGGGTAAGAGTGTATATGTACAAGTACAGTGACCCCTCGTTTAACGAACACCTCGGTTAACGTAATTTCGATTAATGAACTGCCTTCCATAAGGATCTTCAATTCGGTTAACGAAAAAAAATTCGGTTAACGAAGTTCTTACGAACCGACCTCAACATGTTTTCGCTTGCACTGACCGGGCAACCAGCTTTAGTATCAGTCTGCCAAGACATTAATCGGTTCTAGGGCTTAAATTCCTTACTATTTTAGTAAATATCAAGAAGTTTATACTATTCAATAACTTTAAAAGTTTAATATTCAATTTTTTAGTCATTTTAACAATTATTGAACATAACTGAAGGTAAAGTGACTAGTTTAATGCGCGGCATCCAGCCTCTTAACACAGCAAACAGGAGTTAGTCTCTCTCTGTTTTCACTGGAGGTAACATCTTGCTTGAGACTCTCTTCAACTAAATGCTTTTTTTCTGTGTTTGCAAGCAAATTATTGGTCATTTTGAAATATAGTTTACATATTGACAATATATAATGCAGTGCAGTGTTGATTTAAAGAAAATAATCTTGAATTACACCAAGAGAGCTAATATTTTATGGGTGAAATGGCGCCATGGGGTGACTTCTCTTCCACCCCAATGCCTTCTCTTTTTCCTTCTCCTCCACCCCCATTCTAAATCCCATCATCATCCAGGAGCCTTCTACATACACACCTGAAAGTAAGTGAACTTTTCTACCATTTTTGTTGAATTTAGGAAATTTTCGGTGAGCTGGAACCAATTTCCCAAAAACCCATTGAAACAATGGTTTCGGTTAACGAACGACCTTCTGGAACAGATTGAGTTCGTTAACGGAGGGGTCACTGTTTACAGTATAGTGATTTATGGGTGATTAAGGGGAATTTTAGGAGTGTTTCTGACTATGCATTTTTGGTTTTACTTTTTATGTACTTTTCTGTGAGCTGGAACCAATTACCCAATATCCCATTGAAATAATGGATTCGGTTAACGAATGACTCTGTGTAACGAATTGCATTCATTAACTGAGGGACCACTGTACAACAAACACAAGCAGCTGTGCATACCAGTTGGAGACAATTTAATCTACTGTATCACTTTTTCCATGATATCATCTGACAATTCACCGTTTCTCCGTTTCACCGTGTCATCTGACAAGGAAATCTGCCGAATCTTAGGTTCACTTGCCTCTCCAAGAACCCGCTTGACCATCTTTAAGGCACACTGCTTAATTAAAGTTTCACCAATTGTGTGGGCCTTCTTCTTCCTTACTTTTTCAATGGAAACCTCATATGATGCATCAACTACACTTAAGTTCATGGCACTTGAAGAAATTGGAGTCCCACTCCTCATACTGGGGGTGAATTGTCGTCAGATGATGCTTCAGCTTACTAAGCCTCATGAAATCATTCCCCAGCACTTTGAAACACAACACACACTGAGGTTTCTCGATACCATCAATGAGGATTGATGTAAATCCATAGTTAATGTATTCATCATTGTACAAATACTTCCGCTTCTTAGCAACACTGGCAGCCATCGCAAATCTATGTAAATTTAAAAAAAAAATGCCAAACAGACAGAAACAGACAAATGCTAAAGACTAAAAATTATTCTAATTAAAAACAGAAATATAAGACAATCATGAATCTCTTGGTTTTACAAGAAAATTTGTACACACTCTCTCTCTCTCTGATGTATTATGATAGCTGGCGCCAGCTGCCGGCCAAGGTTACCCAATGGTATTTATTTATCTTTCATATAGGGGGAGTTTAAGTTTTTATCTTATAAAATGATACTGAATTGACTTAAGAGAATATAATTAACATTGCCAGAATGGACGAGTTGACGGTTCTGGGTCAACACAAGAAATACACTCTGCCACGTTCATAGAGTGATACGGTATATATAATTTGTAATAAAAGTTTAAAGTCCTGCTTAAATAGTCGAGATAAGTTTATTTCTCTAGAAACAGGGTCGCCATTTGCAATGATGTCACTAGTTTCAAACTCATCGCTGCAGTCGGAGGTAGTAGAAAAAGATGGCCTCTTCAGACTCTAAGTGCCACATTCAGATAAGTTTTAAGGGTGGTTTTTTTGTGGTCTAAGTCATGGACATTTTATAAGTGAAGAAATGTGTCTTGAAGAGCAGCTTCAAACGTGGTTGGATGGATATACTGTATGAGCAATAGGAGTTGGGTGTAAATGGGACTGCCCAGTATGGGTCAATAAGCCCGTTGCAGTTTCCTCCATTCTTATGTTCTTTGGGACTTAAAGAACTCCCATGATCGGATCGTATCAGCTCAGCTGTCATGTATTCTTACCTGGTAGACTTTCTCTTTTTTTTACCAGTGAATTTACAGAGTATATCAGTACTAGATGGAGATACAAGTCAATTTAGGAGTACAGTAGTGACATTGTCTGGACTTTGTTTTGAGAATGCCTGGTGCTAGGTAAACATGACAACATAGTGCTCTCATAAAAAACAGAAATGCAGTGGTCCCTCGATTAACGAACGGTCCAATTAACGAAATTTTGGTTAACGAATTAGCTCCCAAAAGGATCTTCAATTCCATTAACGAACAAAACTTCGATTAACGAAAGCCTTACGAGAAACACGATTTGTTGTGCGCATCAGCTGATTGGCTAGTCCGCCAATACAGTAATTGGTTCTATGTTTACATTTGTACTTCCCTCCCTCCCTCCCTCCCTGCTAGCTGGAACAATTGGTGCAGAGCGCTTTCGGGGATGAGATATTTTCGGCTAACCAGGCGACTTTCTCAAACACGGAAAAATCCCTCATCGCCGGAAATATTTCCGGTTACTGGAAAAACTGTCCGAGTGTCTAAACTATGCATCTTGCGCAGACAAACACTAGCCCACATCCTCAGAATGTTTCTGTAAATGCACTTCTAATTAAGTTAGAAACTCCATTTCTTTACTATAATAATCCAGAATAGTTATCTAAAAGTTGGGTAAAATAAATATATATTTGAAATACAAAAAAATATTTATGATATGGGCATGAATGAAGTTGTGTGTTACAGCAAAGACTTATTTTCCACTCCCATGGAGCTTTGGGGGATTCGTGGGTCGCGCGTACCTGACTTGATGCAATGTCAGGTCGAAGTTGGGTGGGGGATTAGGGGTTGCATATTACTGACCTTTTGATGGAATGTCAGGTCACCCTTTCTTGGGTAGGGGATTAGTGGATCTCATGGCCTGAAGATGTCTTGAATAAACACGAAACCTAAAGTATTTTAGATAGATTGTGATAAGTATAAGTATAAATGAGCAAAGTTGTATCCCTTCAACATTTCATTGCATAACATTTTAAAATATGGAGTGAGAAAGCAGAAAGGTGTGGGTGATTAGAGAGATGGAGTGGAAGTGTGTTGCTAAGCGCTCCTCAACAGCTAATATTTAACTCGCAGTCGCACGCAAATTTGTCACACAATAAGACCCTCACTCCTTATGTGTGCTGTTTCAATTCCCTTGTTAGGGGTATGTGAGTGGTGTTGGAGTGCGTGTGGGGAGGGTGTGATGTTGGCGTGTGTGTGTGTGTGCGTGCGTGCGTTGGAGTCAACCTTGGGGGGAGGAGGGGGCTTATGGTTAGTTTTCTTATCCCTCCCCTCCCTCACTCAAGCGTGGCTACTTTCCAATAAGATATCCTTAAACAAAATATAACTATATGATATAGTGATGGGAATTATATTCTCTTATAAACAAAATGTAAGAAATGTTGATACAAGAGTCAATAGAATCAGTTCTAATTTCATTAAACACACCATTTTTATTAATAATTCTGAATGCTTTATCTAAAAGTTTGGTTAAATAAATATATTTAAAAAAACAGAAGCTTTATATGATACAGGTATGAATACAGGGTAGAGCTGTTTCCTTTATCCTCTTCACCACTGATCGGCTAGTTAGTCACTTGGGCGATCATCACGTCTTTGTTACACACTTCACTCAATTTGCAACGTCAGGTCGCCCAGCGTTGGTGGGGGGATTAGTGGGTCTTATGACCTGAAGATGTCTTGAATGCCATTATTTGTAACATATGAGATATATACATAGTACTATACTGTATTGTATATGAAGGGTACATGTATTAATAAGCACAGATAATTACAATAACATATCTTTACTAATTAATGAAAAAGAAATACCTGTAAACAATATTGTATCATGAATAAATGAGTACAGTAGACAAACAGTGAGGTGACCCTTTAGGGGAGGGCAGCAACGTGGTCACATTTACCCCCCCAATGGACCCTTCAACATCTTACTAGTTCACAATGAGAGATTAACCTTATAAAATGTCATTGACTTGACTTACGAGAATGTAATTTGCGTTGTTGGAATTCTTGTAAGATAGCGATGATTCTGAGTATATACATCCCTTATTTTGCAACACACACACACACACACGAGAGACGGGGTTAGGTACCCAAATCCAGGTCGTAAGTCGAATTGGTCGTAAGTCGAAAATGCGAAAATAATACAGTGGTCTCTCGATTAACAAACACAATTGGTTCCAACTCACAGAAAAAGTACATACAAAGTAAAGCCAAAACATGCATAAAGTCAGAAACACTCCTAAAAATCCCCAAAATCGCCCTTAAATCACTATACAGTATATATGTACGTACATATACACTAGAACTTTTAAATCACTACAGGTGATTAATTTTTATCTCTTGTGCAAAATATATGACGTTTATTTTCAAATTTTTCACTGTCTTGCAAGGATTCCAGCAATGCAAATTATATTCTCCTAACTTTAGTCTGTGATATTATACAAGATAAAAACTGTAAGCCTAAAACCACCAAACCCTGGAGGGGGGAAGGAAGGGAGGGAGGGAGGAAAGAAGGGTTTGTGACAGTGACATGTTTGACAGTTGGCGCCGAGGTCTAGTGAAGTATTTATTTGTTTATTTATGTTCTTTAGATTGAGTTTTTGTTTTTTGCTTATTTAATTTCATAGAAGTGACCGGGGAAAATATAATTTACATTGCTGGAATTCTTATAAGAAGTGAATAATTTGAATATGAATGTCATATATTTTGTACAAGGGATAAAAATTTTAGTACATAGTACATTTAATAATGTAAAAAAATTTCAATTGTATCTTTGGGTTGATTTACATAAATTTCTGGGTGTCTCTTTTTCTTCTCAGCACCTCGAGAACTCTCGAGAAATCTCACTTTTACGCTTGCCAGCCATTTTAAAGGGAATTATGAACGAAAATTTGTCAGTACATAGCGCAATCACTAATGTTGGGACTCGAAAATACATAATTTAAATTTTTTTTTGTATGACTGGGGCGGTCGTATGTCTGGATGGTCGTAGGTCGAGTATGTCGCAAGTCGAAGAGTAGCTGTATATATATATATGTACTATACAGTCTCTCCTCGACTTACGACGAGGTTCCGTCCCGACGACCAGGTCGTAAGTCGAATTGGTCGTAAGTCAAAAAGGCGAAAATAATACATAGAAATTCTAAAATGGGTGTCTCTTTTTCCTCTCAGCACCACGAGAACTCTCACTTATACGCTTGCCAGCCATTTTAAAGGGAATTACAAAAAAAAAAATTTTTCAGTACACAGCACAATCACTAACGTTGGGACTTGAAAATACAGCTCCTTCCAGACTTAAGACGGGGTTAGGGACCCAAATCCATATATAAATATATATATATATATATATATATATATATATATATATATATATATATATATATATATATATATATATATATAATATATATATATATATATATATATATATATATATATATATATATATATATATATATACCCCGACTTACGACGGGGTTAGGGACCCAAATCCAGGTCGTAAGTCCGACATAGTCGTAAGTCCGACATAGATTAAAAAAAAAAAAAAAAAATTTCAATAAAAAATCTGCGGCGGTCGTAAGTCCCAACGGTTGTAAGTCGTAGCAGTCGTAAGTCGGGGTCTGTCTGTATATATATATATATATATACAGTGAGGTATGCTATAACGAATCTAATTGGTTCTAGAACCTTGTTCGTTATAGCATTCGTTCGTTATAGGATTAATCCGTTCCAGGCCCCCAAATACAACCACTTAACACTGAAAAGTATAATATAAAATTGAAAAAATTGTAAAAAAGAGCATAAATATGCATCTAAACCTTTGAAATAAAGAATATCATTAATATTTGTAATAAAAAAACAATAAATTAGTAAAAAAAAAAAAAAAAAAAAAAAAAATTTAAATAATGTTCGTTGTAGGAGTTTCGTTCGTTATAGCATTCTCAATTTTATAGGTAAAACCGTTCGTTATAGGAATATTCGTAGTAGGATCCGTTCGTTATAGCATACCCCACTGTGTATATATATATATATATATACACGACCTCACCAGCAAGGAATCGAACCCTCGACCTACTGGGTGGCCCTAGGGAACGCTTATCGGCTAGCCCACAAGGACACTAAAAGCAGTTCTAGACTCTGTTATATTTCACACAAAGCCTGTTCATCGAGCTGATGGCGCCGTGAACCTCATTGGGAAACTGCCCGTGCCTCGTATGTGGTGTCAGTAGCATTTTACCGAATCCAGCTGGTATGAAACGCGAGGTACATATATATACTTCATTTTTAGTCCATTTAACACGCGGACTTTGAACATATAATCAACGACCTCACCAGCAAGGAATCGAACCCTCGACCTACTGGGTGGCCCTAGGGAACGCTTACCGGCTAGCCCACAAGGACACTAAAAGCAGTTCTAGACTCTGTTATATTTCACACAAAGCCTGTTCATCGAGCTGATGGCGCCGTGAACCTCATTGGGAAACTGCCCGTGCCTCGTATGTGGTGTCAGTAGCATTTTACCGAATCCAGCTGGTATGAAACGCGAGGTACATATATATACTTCATTTTTAGTCCATTTAACACGCGGACTTTGAACATATAATCAACGACCTCACCAGCAAGGAATCGAACCCTCGACCTACTGGGTGGCCCTAGGGAACGCTTACCGGCTAGCCCACAAGGACACTAAAAGCAGCAGTTCTAGACTCTGTTATATTTCACACAAAGCCTGTTCATCGAGCTGATGGCGCCGTGAACCTCGTTGATTATATGTTCAAAGTCCGCTTGTTAAATGGACTAAAAATGAAGTATATATATGTACCTCGCGTTTCATACCAGCTGGATTCGGTAAAATGCTACTGACACCACATACGAGGCACGGGCAGTTTCCCAATGAGGTTCACGGCGCCATCAGCTCGATGAACAGGCTTTGTGTGAAATATAACAGAGTCTAGAACTGCTGCTTTTAGTGTCCTTGTGGGCTAGCCGGTAAGCGTTCCCTAGGGCCACCCAGTAGGTCGAGGGTTCGATTCCTTGCTGGTGAGGTCGTTGATTATATGTTCAAAGTCCGCGTGTTAAATGGACTAAAAATGAAGTATATATATGTACCTCGCGTTTCATACCAGCTGGATTCGGTAAAATGCTACTGACACCACATACGAGGCACGGGCAGTTTCCCAATGAGGTTCACGGCGCCATCAGCTCGATGAACAGGCTTTGTGTGAAATATAACAGAGTCTAGAACTGCTGCTTTTAGTGTCCTTGTGGGCTAGCCGGTAAGCGTTCCCTAGGGCCACCCAGTAGGTCGAGGGTTCGATTCCTTGCTGGTGAGGTCGTTGATTATATGTTCAAAGTCCGCGTGTTAAATGGACTAAAAATGAAGTGTGTATATATATATATATATATATATATATATATATATATAATATATATATATATATATATATATATATATATATATATATATATATATATATATATATATATATATATATATATATATATATATATATATATATATATATAGTGAACCCTCACTTTACGTGGTTAATTCAACCCACGGCGGCCCGCGTAAAGTGAACAACATAACATGTGGGATTAATTGAAATAGAGACCAAGCCGACCCCCAAACTCCACTTTTTCAGACACAATTCCTACGTTGTAGTAAAAATAACTTCTTAATTTTATGATGGCATGCACACACAATTAATAATTAAGAGAAATATCAATAATATTAGGTTTTTTAACACTTACATTAGTAGAAAAGATGGCTGGGCACACTGGGATGGGGGGTTGGTTCCGAGGCAGAGGGCAGATTATTGGCCCTCACCTGTATCACTTGTATCAGTTGTATCACTCTCCACCACAGAGGCTTGCAGGTCCTCTTTGTCAAACCCCTCAAAGTCCATATCCTCACTATCATTATCACTATCACTGACTTGGGCCGGCTGTGGTGGGATGCGGGTGAAGAACTCGGTAATGTTTTGATGACTGGGCGACCTTGTGCGCACCCTGCTCGCGCCGCTCTCCGCGTAAAAGGGTACACACACCGCGGAAAGTGAGCATTCCATGTTCGGCAGGGTACCGCGTAAACGTGGGACCGCGTAAAGCGAGGGTTGACTGTACAGCCATAGATCTCTGAACTTTGAGTGGAGAATAACAGACGACCTCAGAGAAAGTGATCACTACCCTATCCTATATTCCTCCCTGGAAGTCCTCCCGACATCACAAGTTCCCTGTTGGCGGTTAGATAAAGCAGACTGGGACTTGTTCAAGGAACTAGTGAAGATAGACAAGATTATTGAAGAATATCCCTCCATAGATGATGTGGTTGAATACTTAGCCGGTCTTCTCCAATTGGCTGGCCACTGCTCCATTCCTAGGACCTCTGGTCATATAGCTTGTCGACCTGTTCCTTGGTAGATGGAGGAGTGCAGGCAGGCAGTTGTTGAGCGGCGCAGAGCTTATGGTCACTATTGGCATCACAGGACATAATTTTATCATGTGGAATACAAACGGGCCAAAGCCTAAGATCGCCGGGTTTTAAAGAATGCCCGTCGCCCGTCTTTTTCTTCTTACGTCTCCTTTCTAAATGAAAAACTTCCTTATCCCAGGTATGGAAACGAGTGCAGAAAATAGCAGGCAAGTTTTCATCAAATCTTCCCTCAGTTTTCAGGGCTCATGATGGCAGCTCAGTTGCTGCCCCTCAAGAAGTTGCAGAGCTTATTGCCACAGCATTTTCAGGGTGTCTTCGATGGCAGCTCGATCCTCAGAGCTTAAGTCGGTGTGTAGAGTAGAGGAGTCACAGACCATGGATTTTGGAGTGGGATGTGGCGAGACATGCAACATTATGAGGCTTTTGTTTGTCGCCAGTATCTTGTCTGCATTTTTTCAACCTAGAGAAAACATAAGTCACAGCTTGGAGATTTGGCACCCTTAAGGAGCTACACAATTTGGGACCACAGGGAAATTTACCATCAATAGGTCAGTTCTTGGGACGTCACACTTTTAGGGTCCACATAGCCATAGAAATGTCAGCATCACATATTCGTCAGGGCAGTGTCTTGATTGTGACCATATTTTCCATCACAACAAATGGGGTAGCAGCATCGGTTCCAGGTGGTGTGTCAAGTGTGTCAATCTCATTGTCTGTAGACGATGTGGCCATTTGACATGCAGCTTCCCGCATTTCAGAGGCTGAACCGTGCATGCAACTTGCACTAGACAAGGTTTCACATTGGACCGTAGGGCATGGTTTCAGGTTTTCTCCCATGAAGACTGTTGCCATGCATTTCAGCTGCCTTCGAGGTGTTCACCCAAATACTGATATACAGTTCTATGATTGTCGTGTGCCAGCATGCTCTCAAGTTATTGAGAGTCTTGGGGTACATGTCGTAGGGTGCTGACCGAGGAACTCTGCTACACCTTTACCACATGCTAGTAAGACCCAAACTGGATTATGGGTGTGAAGTGTACTACTCAGCCAATGAGGCTAGACTCAAGACACCGAACTCTATTCATCATGTTGGGGTGCACCTGGCGACCGGTGGCTTCAGATCTTCACCAATCCCAAGTCTATTAGTGGATGCTGATGACCCACTCCTTGATCCTCAGCGACAGCATCTCCAGGTTCAGTGTTGGTTTTGCCTCCACTGCCTTCTGCAGTCTGTAACCAACACTTGTGTGGTTGATGAGACTATGTCCCCACACTACACTCGGCATCCAGGCCTCCCACAACCTCTCGGCTGCAAGGTAAGGGAATTTGTGAGTATTCTTTGTCTTCCTGCGGTACAGATATGCCCCATGTGGTTGCCTACTGCCACTCTGTGGATTCTTCCTGTACTGTACAGTATTTTAACGAAAGGAAGGACTCTACTCCCTCACTGTGTGGATCATTCTCTTTTTTTGGACTATCCCTGTATACACCAGCAGCCTTAAGTTGGATGCTTGGGTGAGTTTTGGGGTGGTCTTTCCCAAATTCTGTTGGGATGGTAGTCTCCCCAATATGGCATCTATTCTTACTGCAGAGCTTTTGGGCATTTTGCTTGCCCTCAAGATTATTTTTACCCAACCTCATAGCAAATTTACAATTTATAGCAATTCTCATAATTTTTTCCAGACCAAAGCTAGTGTCTCATCACCATATCCCTTAGTTATAGATATATTACAGTCGCAGTTTCTTATCCAAAGTCACTTTTTGCTGGGTTCTGGTCCATGTGGGGGAGAATGAGCATTCTGTTGCTGTGGCGAAAGCAGCTGCCTCTCACCCTGTGCCATGTCATTCCGCTCGAGTTGGAAATGCAGGTGAGATGCTGTTGGAGTAAACAAGCTCCGCAACACCCTCCCTGCATTGGGTGCCTGGGGATATCAGGGACTGTCGCGCCACTGGGAGACTGCTTTGGCCCGCCTCTGCTTTGGCCACACACGACTGACTCAAGCTTTTTTAATGGTGGGGGCTCCCCCCTCCCCATTGTGATGACTGCCTGGTCCCATTGACTTTTTGACACATGGTGGAATGCCCCAGTCTCAGAGATCTTCGTCTTAAACACCTCTCCCAGTGTCGAGAGGAGACAGGTCTCATCGCCTCTCTTTGGTGCTGCTGGGAGGAGTGGCTGTTGTGGGAGGGGACGACTTCTCCTTCATGGAGGAAGCCGGCCTTCTACACAAGCTTTGAGTTTTATCTATTACATTAATTTTTTTTTTTTTTTTTAAGTTCTGTCTTTTAAGCCTTAATTTTAAAATGTCATTATATGACCTAAGCTGTTGCATTGCCAGGGATGTAATTAGCACAATCAATCAATTATTGGGTCAGTACAGCAGGAACCAAATTTTACCAAGTTGTGGTGAATTTTAATTCTGGTGATAGAGATACACTGTGGTGTAATTCCACTGGGTGGGATGAGAAGGGGAGGATGGTGCAGCAGACACTAGAGAACTGACTAACCTGACTAACCACGGAGTGTGTGTGGGAGATGTGCATCTGCCAATGGTCGGTCAAAAATTTCTAACAGCCTCGCGGATATTAGAATTTTGATTGCGAATCTTGATAAAAGGGTCACTGATAATTTTTTTTGAATAAGTGAATTCTCAAATATCGAGTTTGCAAATACGAGGATAAGTGTATGTGTAATGAATAAAGGTAAGACACAGGCTGCTTAGGACCTCAGGGTCAGGCCTCATGGCATTGCTTAATAGATGTTAGTGATTGCTTACCATTCTGAGTCTTCAGTTTACTTCTTATCTTGCATCTCATACTCAAATTGATTAAAAACAATTCATAGAACTACCTGCAGGCTATATGCAGTCAAATGTTGTAAAGGAAATATAAATGATTTTTGTGAATAGACTAGGGCCCCATCCTTGCTGGGTGAGCTACCACACTATAAAGCAGTGGTTCCCAAACTTTTTTTTACTCACGGCGCACTTTAGAACAAGTAAAAATATTTCGTCGCACTTTGTCTATAAATTCGAAAATTTATTCAAAAGAGGTAGTTATACATATTAGCATAACATAAAGTAGAAATATAGATACCGGTAATTAAAAATAGAGAAAAAATTGTACGTACTTACTTCTTTATTCAACAAATGGAGCAAAGTTATCTATGAGAAACGTGCGCTTGATGATTTTTGGCAATGTTTTCAATGTTGGGACGTATTTGAGAAAGACAAACCCTCATTTCTTCTTCAATGCAACGAAGCCTCTCTCTTTTTTTGGATTTGATGTTATTGAGGGTTGAAAATCCCAATTCACATAAATACGATGTGGAAAACTGCATCAAAATGGATAAAGCTTTTTTAGCTACTGAGGGGTATTCTTCTTTAATAGCAGTCCAAAATGTATCAATAGGTAACTCAGCATGCTTGATTTTAAGTCCACGACCACTGGATATAGATGCCAATTCCTCTTCTTCACATAATTTTAGACCAATATTAGATGGAATTTTTATGAAGGGATTTCGAACCCAATCATACTCTTCTGTGTTCAATGACAGAAAATAAAAGTAAAATTTTTCTTCCAGAGTTGTCAAATGTTCAACTACAATAGGAGTCATTTCTTTTATGCAGCTTTTACGTATTAAGGGAAACATTTCAAAGTTGCCATCTTAGCTCTATTTTTCCAAATTACAATTTTCTTTTTAAATGAAACCAGCTTATCCGTCGAAGTGAGAATGTTTTCATCTCTACCTTGCATACTTTTGTTGACGCTATTAAGTTGTGCAAATATCTCCGTTAAATATTCCAGCTTGGAATTCCAAAATTCGCATTGAAGATATTCACAGAAGTGTTCACGTTTTTCTTCTTCAAAAAATACAAGTAATTCTTTCTGGAGTTCATGTATGCGACATAGCACCTTACCTCTTGAGAGCCATCAGACTTCTGTGTGTAAAATTAAGCGCTTGTGCTGGGAATCCATATCAACACAAATTTGTTCAAATAAGCGAGACTTCAATGGTCTACTTTTAATATAATTAACCATTTCAACAACTTGTTTTAATACTTGCTTTAATTCAACTTCTATTGTTTTTTAAACTAGTACCTCCCTATGTAGGAAGCAATGAGTACGTATAACATTAGGATTTTGCTGTTGTACGAGCGATACAAAACCTTTAATACAGCCTACCATAGATGGTGCCCCATCACTACATATTCCAACACATGACTTCCATGATAAATTCCATTTTTCAAGGTAGGCAGATAAAATGTCAAAGATATCTTGACCTCTTGTAGTGAGTGACATTTCTTTGCAACATAAGAACTGATTTATGATTTGGTTTCCATCAATAAAGCGAATAAATGTAAGTAATTGTGCTTTGTTGCTAATGTCAGTAGATTCATCAACTTGTAAAGCAAATTCTGAGTTCTGAAGTTTGTTCTGTACATTTTCCTCTATACAGTAAAAGTCCAAAAATCCGGATGCCAGAAATCCGGACCGCCCGAGAATCCGGACTTTTCGAAAACTCTATTTTTTTTTTAGCGGGCTTTTGTGTGTATGTGTGCATGCGTGAGCGCCACAGCTGTACAGCGACAATAAGCGACCACTTGGTCGCCGCTTTAAAACGAGCAATCAAACTGTGACAACATGTGTAATTTTGAGTCCTACTCTTTCCATTTACAGAGTACTGTACAAGCCCATAATAATGGCTTCTAAAGTAGATAAACTTCATTGTGTGAAGAGAAAGAAGAACATGTTGAAATTGAGTGGCAAACTTGAAATAATTAAGAAACTAGAACATGGTGTGAGCAATACTGTTCTAATGGAAACATACGACATTGGAAAGTCTACAATTTATGATATAAAAAAGGCAAAGAATAAAATTCTAGAATTCACAGCTTTTTCTTTAAAACTGCTCGTTTTGATAAATGAAGCATGCTATATTTGCTAATGAATAAACTATCAAAATGTACCTGTTCATTTCTTCTTTATTCCTCCTTAAATTTGAATTTTAAAAGTACTGCCTGAGAATCTGGAAAATCCGAAAATTTGGACCGACCCAATCCCCAAGCAGTCCGGATTTTTGGACTTCTACTGTGTCAGCAGATAAATCCATAATTCTTCTATGGATTGTATTACTTGAGAGTGAAATTTTGCTTATTTCTGTTCGACTTCATCACCTAACATGGTTTTAACCATCTTTCTACAGGCTATTTCATTTGTAGTGCAATCATTTCGGCTATCTCAATAGAAGCTACTTGAGCCATTTCAGAAACTGTAAACTTTTTCTGAAAATAGTTTCTTTGCTCGGATTGCTGTTCTAACAGTCTTTGGAAATAATTCAGATCTTTATCTTGAAGATGTGAGTGTTTAGTTGTAAAATGTCTCTTTAACTAGCTGGGTACCATGCCTTCGTTAGACATCCTTTCACCACAAACAACACACAGTGGGAGAGGTTGATCCTCGTTTCCAGTCCAATGAAACCCAAACTTTAAATAGCTATTGCAATATTGACGATTGGGTCGAGCTTTCGCCTTATCACTAGGCTTAGTTGCTTTTGACGAACGTTCACTTTCAGATTCACATTCGTCACTGTTATGTTTCCTCTTAATAAACTTATCCATTTTATGGGTAATGAATTGAATCGCACAAAGAGCACAGCTTGCTAACAAAGTCATGTATCAAACTGAGACAAGTGACAGCATGTCACCTATTTAATAACTTAACGGTCCGCAAACGTGAAGATATGTTCGGAATCTTTTGTTCAGTTTCATTTATTTTAGCTCAAGAGCCTTTCAAAGTCAATTGAAAAGATGAAAATTTCTACTACTATGAATGAAGCAAATTGAAATATAGTTATGGTCCTGATCTGCTGCAATACGTGAGGACATGTTAAAAAATTTCGTTCAACAATATTTTAGCTGAATAGTTTTTTCAAAATCCATTATTGAAATGAAAACTTCTGCTACGTCTGAAACAAACCGAAACATAGTTATGCATTGAATGTGTCTATAAGACGTAAATTACGGTGATAGCTTGATGCGAATTTAGTTCTTATCCTTATGAAATTTAAGACTCAAAATTTACTAACACTGTCATACCATAATTAGCCTAAATGAATTGAATGATACAAACCACCTCTCATTCTTAGTTTAGTTGTTTGCCACTTTGACAGTTATATATGAACTTTATTACGAATTTCAGTTTGTATTTTTCACATTTTGAAATATAATCTTGCTCTTTCGCGGCGCACCTAATTACATCTCGCAGTGCACGGTTTGGAAACCACTGCTATAGAGGTATAATGGATATAGATATTCCAAAATCCGAAATTATCCTAAATCTGAGACCCTTCGGTCCCAAGCATTTCAGATAAGGGATACTCAACATGTAATACAAATATTGATTTTTTTAAATCACTGGATTCAATATCATATCTTCAGCTTCTTTTCAATTGATAGAGTTTTGAGAAACATTACTTTTCTCCCAGTGGTCAGTGGTCTTGTTTTGACTTTACTTGCTTTAGAAGACATAATAATACACCAGGGAAGCACTAAATACAGAAGAAAAAACAGTGCTAAGTGGAGTAGTAGTCACGACAACAAACATGTGGAAACTGCCTCCTCTACTAACTGTCCCCCTACAGAACCCCCTTAAGTCAGAGCGTGTTCAAGTTTTGGAGGTTCCGACTTATAGAAGTCTGACTTGGACGGGTCTTACTGTATTTGTATTTTCATATTAGATAATCATTCATTATATAAATTACAGAGAAAGCCATTACATACACCTGACAACAAATGCATTCAACAATGAATTAATGTAGAAGCCCACCATCTGAATATACATAGTCTGACAAAGTTTGCGAACTCATGCTATAGGCGCTGATACATACCTTACTGAGGATCGGAGCTGTATTCCCCTTCAAAGTATTCACCTTGCAATGCTATACATGAATGCATCATTTCTTCCACCCGTGAAAACATTTCTGTAACTCACTTTCTGGAATTGCTTTTATAGCTGCCGTTGTGCTCCTCTGAATGTCATCCACGTCTTGAAAATGCATTCCCTTGATGTGTTTCTTCAGCAAAGAAAATTGAAAAAAGTCACACAGAGCCAGGTCAGGTGAATAAGGAGGGTGGTGCAGTAAGGTAATGTGTCTCGGCCCAAAACTCCTGCACAATCAATGCCATGTGCACTGCGGCAGTATCATGATGCAAGATCCACTTGTTTCCAGCAAAAACTTTTGGGCTTTTACGTCTAACTTTTCTGTGAGTCTTTTAAGTACGTCGAGATAGTAAAACTGGTTCACATCCTGCCCTGGGGAACAAATTCTTTGTGAACTACACCCTTAGAATATAAAAAAGTAATGAGCATTGTCTTCATTTTCGACTTTGACATGTGACACTTTTAGGGCGTGGCGAGTTTGCAGTTTTCCACTGAGCGCCAGGCGTTTTGTTTCAGGGTTGTATTGGTAGGCCCATGATTCATCACCAGTAATGACTCGGTGCATCAGATCATCTCCAACTTCTCTTTCCAAAAGGTCTAAGCAAATTTCAACTCTTCCTCGCTTTTGTTCGTCACTGATATTTTTCGGCTCCATTTTCACACAAACTTTTCTCGTCTTCAAATCTTTAGTCAAAACCTTTCTAACTGTTTCCCTGTCAATCTGCACCTCATCCACAATGCTTCTCACTGTCAGTGGCCTGTTACCTTGCACAATTTTCTTAATTTTGTCAATGTTTTCCTCAGTCCTGCTCGTTGTTGGTCATCCTTCTCTGTCACGTCTTCTCGTCCCTCAGAAAATCCCTTAATCCACTTGTAAACTGATGTTTTCTTTAAGGTATTATCCTCATAAACTTGGGTTAACATGTTCTAAATTTCAGGCCCAGTTTTCCCTGGTTTCACAAGAAACTTGATGTTCGTTCTATGTTCTAAAACAATATCTGTCATTATCACAACAAAACCAGAAAACACACTAATACAATAGCTGTCACTCCACACGTCTGACTCGCTTGAGATCGATGACATAACTGAGATAGTAAGAGAAGGGATCAAGGTCACATGCACGCCACTCACACTACAGTAGTTACAGTGCTGCCGCCAGTTGACCCACATGGCGAGTTCGCAAACTTAATTGTTAGACCTCATACAAAGGTGCTATAATGGTCCCAGTGGCCAGTTGCTAAGGCAGTACTCTATTTACAAATTCTAATCTTACTTAGAAATATACAATTATATAGATAAATAGAAGTTATTAATGATGAATTATAATGAGGTAGAAAGGGGTGATTATCCATATTGAAAGAAATAACACATGAATAATAATAATGAATAGGAATAAAAACATTCTTCCCTGTTAACTGGTTTTGTTTTTCTTACAGGTCCTTTATACTATGTGTACATGTCAATGCTGGCAGTCTTTTGTACAAATGCTATCAATATTTATGCTGGTATCAATGGCCTGGAGAGTGGACAGGCAGTAGTTATTGGAGCATCAGTTGCAATGTTCAGTCTTATAGAGCTGGGCGGCTACCAGGCAGAGTCTCACTACTTCTCCCTTTGTATAATCATCCCCTTCGTTTCTACATCTATAGGATTATACTATTACAACCGGTAAGTGCAATAATTTTTATTTGTGTTTTTATGTTGGGCTTCATTGCTTTGCTTTTTTCATGGAAGACTTTATGTAAAACAGTTAGTTCCCACTGAAATGGTAACCGATGAACAAGAATTCAGTTTAACAAGCTGTTTTAGGGTGTAAAAATTCAGTAAACAAACGTTTATTCAATTCAACAAGCAAAATTGAGAGGGAATCAGGTCACATACCTTAATCATTTAGGAAATTGGCTTAGCCTTACTTTGTCATTGGTTGAGCTGTCAGTGGGACTAATGTACTGTTGGATTCATTTTCTATACTAAAGTGATGTCAGTGGCAGACTGACCCAGCCTGGCTAGCCAGTGAGCCCAGACAACATGGCCATACAGTAAACCCTTGATAACTAGGTACATATGGGGCTCTGGCCTGGCCGAATTATCTCAAATTCTGACTGAGCTTGGCACTTCCCCCTCCTACAAAAATACTACAATAAAAATTATCGACCCATATATGCGTACCTGTAGTTACTAAATGTAAAAAAGTAACACTTTCGAGCACTGCAGGCAAAGAATGAAGTATCATAGTAGGTGACACAGATGGAATTCCGAGTTATCTGGGGTTTACTGTACAGTATTTGTTACCATCATATTCAACCATCAAGGCAAGACTAGCACAAGCTCCATTCATTTTCAGCTCTGGTAAGTACAGTACAATACTGTATACTAAATCAATATTTAATATTGTTGGGATTTTGGGTTGAAAATTTTTGGGCTTGAACACAATCAGTTTTTAACATGGGATGCTATGGGAAAATGGGTCCTGTTGAATGAGTATTCACCTAAAGAGCACCTCTTGAAGAAAGTACAGTAGGTCACTCATTAAAGAGGGCTGTATTCTTGACATAATTATTTTTAATCTTTTGAAGAGCACCTCATAAGTAGTCTTATTTTGGTGGAAATTGGAAAGTTTATTTACAAACACATCTATAGTTGCTTAGTTGCTGACTGAAATTTTCATCCTCATGAATTTGTCATTTTCATTTTATTATGTGTTGATGAATTTTATTCCATGCAGGGTATATAAATCTGCAAACTTAATCAGGTGCCTTCATTAATGTGGCAGGTCACTTAGGTTGCTGATTGACTGATACAGTACATCTTATTCACTTCTTCATTGTTCTTCTGTTACCTCCTGGTTGAAGGCCAGTGGTTTCTTTGATCATTCTTATTTTATTTAGTACAGGAATGAATGCTCTCATTTCATTACTTCTATTGCATGGGTGCGTGCGTGCGAATGCACACAGGGTGGTGTAATGCATCTAGTGTGGCAGCATTATGTTAGTGTTAAGGTGCAGGCACTGCTTGCTCCCTCTCGCTTTCAGCTACCACCGCTGGCTAGCCCTCGTGGCGAACAGGGAAGCAACTTGCATAAGTCCTCCCCGGCCAGTACACAGCCTCTTCACCATCGAGACTCCTGCTGTGCCTCCTCGTGGCAACTCACAGTAACTGGGTGCCTAGTGGGCCTAGGCTAGACTAGCAGGGGATCTCGGAGCAGCATTGGGCCCCAGAGGGACGGCGCATTGGCCCACTGGCATGTGGACATATCCTGGCGCCTACCAATGACTGCCCCGCTGCCTTGCGGATTAACCTTGGGAGGTATAAGGCTACAAGAGATAGAACCCTGAATGAGAAATCTGTGGTGGAGCCCCACATCAGGCAGACATGCTTACAGAACTCCAACAAGACCCCAACGGCAGTATAGACAGAAGAGGTGACCACCATGGGAACCCAATGACTATACCGGCGGATGAAGGCAATGCATTATGGACAGGCTACTAAGGCGAAACCCAACAAATTAGGCTATCGGCAGTCCATTGCAACTTTCCTTCTCCCCAGTCGTGGCAACACTTGCACCTCTGGATCAAGAAAAGGGAGAGCCAAGATGTGTGGTTGCAGCCTGCACTTCTGCTTGACCACATAAGTCTACTCACACACACCCATCATCCAGCCCACCATACTCATCATCATCAAAACCCCTATACCCCCAAAAGTCCTAAGGCGACGGACGAGTGATGATGGGGACAGCCAGAGATGACTGCCGGAGTCTCTAATCACAACTCTGCAAGTGGGCGGCACAGATAAGATGGTCGTTTATGCACTGGGATCTAGGCAGCAGTGCAATCCGGTTCTGTCTGTGCGACTGAGCAGCCCTTACGAGGAGCCACTCTGCTCACCCCACATGGGGAGGGGGCTAGAAAAGTTGCCCTAAACATAGCCTGCCTAAAGAACCACCCTGACTGGGCAACCGCACCCAGTAATGTCATCCTTAAGAAGTTGATAACATAATTATAATCACATATCAAAACAAAAACAAACTGTACAACCTCTTATGGGCGCTGCATGGAATGTCAGGACCCTTCTGGATACTGGCACAAATGAGCATCCTGAAAGAAGAACTGCCCTTGTGGCAGAAGAGCTGGCTAGTATAACATCGACATTGCAGCCATCAGTGAGTCCCGGCTCCCAAATGAGGGTCAACTCACAGACCGGGGGTCTGGCTATACCTTCTTCTGGAAGGGTAAGCCTGCTGTGGAGAGTTGGCTTTGCCATCTGCCAATGCATCCTACACAGGCTAACTGAAATGCCTATTGGGATCAATGAGTGCCTCATGACACTCCGAGTCCCACTGAATCACTCATGTCATGCCTTCTTCATCAGTGTATACGCCCCAACAATGGATGCAGAGGATGACATCAAGTAGGCCTTTTATGCTGACTTTGACAGAGTGCTAACCTCTATCCCCAGAGAAAATAGTGTTCCTAGGTAACTTCATTGCCAGAGTTGGCAGAGATGATGACATTTGGCAGGGAATCATGGGGAGAAACAGACTAGGCAAGTGAAATCCCAACGGCCTATTCCTCCTCAGCAAGTGTGCTGCACACAACTTCACTATCACCAATACCTTGTTTGGGCAGGCCGAAAAGTTCAAGGGCTTTTGGCAACACCCACAATCCAAACACTGACTTTATTATTGACAGAGAAAGAGATCGCTGAGATGTCCTCATCACCCAAGCAACACTCATCATCGGCTCCTCAGAGCCTAGCTCTTTTTTTATGTTGCCTCAAAACAGCGAAGGCAACAAGACTCCAGAAGAGGTTTTAAGGCTAAGCGTCTGGAGGATCCAGCGGTAGCACATGCTTTCAGAGAGCAGCTCGAACATGGGCTGATAAACAACCCAAATCCCAGTGCCAAATGGGGTATTCTAGTCACTGTCATGACAAGTCTTCATTCTCCGTAATCTTTCTGGGTGATGGTGGTTGTGCCATAGTTCCTGTTTTGTTATTTTTTGGGGTGCTGAATTTGGCAGCGTGTTCTGTTTTTGTGGCTGTTTCGTCTTCATCTTCAATCGTTACCTCCTCGCTTGCTGGCACGGGATGTATGTCAAGGATAACCTGTGCTTGGGTCGATAGTTCTTGATTTGCTGTGAACCCCCAAAGATTCGGACTAAAAGGGGGGGGGGGGAGGAGAATCACCTGTCCAGAAAAGCCGATTGTCCGAATTTTCAGGCGAATGATAAATGATATAAGAAGCACCAAAAATACAGTACTAATGTACAGTCAGTTCTGCTATAACGCGATAGTTGTGTTCTTGTAAAACATCGTGTTATAGAAATTCGCGTAATAGAAATAACAGGGCTTATGGAGAAAATAAGGTTAGGTGCAGATTACTCCAAATCGAAAAATAATTTCGTAGTTAGCCTAACACAAAGGATAGCACAGTCTAAATAAATGTTACATTCATATCTAATAATGAAATCGTACAGTAAATGTTACACTTTACCTTGAAAAAATATGAATATAACTTGATGGGGGAGAAGGCTGATGTTGAGGTTGAGGAGTCATGAAGACAGGAGTTGACAGTTGTCATCGTCATCAACAGTATCATCATCATCAGGTGCAGTTTTTCTTTAGGTCCTCATATATTGGTAAGGCTTTCTCTTTAATGGTGAGGAAGCTGGTCCCACATCGCTTTTTCGTTTGATCTTCTATCCAAACACTTAGAAGCCATTCCATCTCCTCAAGTTCCTTTGGCCATGATCTCACACTTTTGCTAGCACTCAAGGTTTTTCCAGCAATACAGCTTGCTTTAATCTTTGCTGCATTGTCTCTAATGGTGCGTAAAGTAGACTCCTTTATTCCCGTTGCACGCACAATATCACATGTTCTTTCCTTATTTTCAAAACAATTGACAACATCAACCTTTTCTTCAAGTGTTATAGCCTTTCTTTTACGATCACCACCGGAAATGCGATCACCAGAACGCTTCCCAGAGATATTCTTCTTTTCCATAGTCACAAAATTGGAGAAACAGTAATCAGAATTCACTGAGGACGCTTAAAAACTTCACACGTGTTTCAAACTGAAAGTGTGGAGTAAACAGAGCGCATGGGTCTAAAACGCTATTTATTTTGTTTTTCTCTCTTATTTCAAATTTTATAATTTACATATACTGTACAGGTATACTGTATACATAAATATTACATAAATTATTTCTGCAATTGTTCACAAACAAAACACATAAATCAATTGAACATGTGATGTCGAACGTGAACTGTAAACGCTGCATAACCCTGCGCCAAGCCACAACACTGTACAGTACACTTTAAACGCTATGTATTTAGTTTTTCTCTTTTATTTAAACTTTTACAATTTACATATAAATATAAGTAAATTGTAATTTACATATTATTCATATTATGCTAGAGCGCCCACAAAACATAAGAAACGTTTGAGTCCCCCAGTAGAGATGTCCGTTCTCTATCCACTTCAGGATGTCTTAGTCCTTACTTTTCTTTTTGTGTACTCGCTCAGGGACTCAAGTATTTCTGTATATAACACAGGATGATAAGGGAATTTTAAATTATGAGTGAATGAATTTATTATAGTGATCAATTAACATAGTTTTGATGTGTTTAAGTAGTATTCAGGCGCCTTCAGCCTAGTAATGTTACGACATTTGTATTACTCACTGTAAACCACGAATTCCATCCATACAGAGAGAGAGAGAGAGAGGCCAAGCTCTCTGTTTACATCACACACACATAAATATTACATACCGCATATGTCGGCCTATTTTATAATCGCAGTCATGTACTGAATATTCTATGTAAAAAATATAAATTTTAAATTAATTATTTATAGTGCGGTCGACTTCCGACACAAAGATCGGCTATAAATAGCCTTCTTATCTCTCCTTCATCTATTACCCTCTGTTCTCAGAGAGAAGGTCTTGGTAAATAACTTTTGTTTGTTTATTTTCATTGTTTGTCTAATTTATCATGTTGTATCAAAGTAATATTACTAAAAGTTTTAGGCATCTACCAAACAGGGAGATACTACCGCCTGGGAAGATATTGGAAGCATAATGTACAGTATTGTCTAATGGTAGATCCTACTTCCATATGGCATCACGAAAATTGTGACCAGTCTTAGTTTGCTGATCTATCTTTCTGCCTCATTTACACACAATTGCAGAGTTTCAAATTTTTCTCTTCCTTTGACAACACAACATACATACAGTATGATTTTTCTCACCTTTGATCTTTTTTCCTTTTTGCATTTATTTATGGTTGGTTATTTAAAATAAGGCCAATTCACTTAAAGTAATGGCATCAAATTTTACCGTCTGGTGTACACTAGTGACTCACTTAAGCGTCAGTTATTTAAGTGGAACTACAGTCAACCCTTGTTAATTCTGTCTAATAGGGGGGGAAGGGTGTCCGTTTTAGCCGATTGTCCGAATTAACCGATTTAGGGGTTAATATTGCATTATATTTCAAAGTCATTGTTTTCGTCACGATTTTATCCCACTTTCCACTGTAATACGTACGTAATTTCAGCAAAAATATTACATTTCCGTGAATGTATTATATCAAGCACAGTATGAATAGAATACCATTGTAATATAACAGTATTTTAACCGAAAACTACTAAAAAAACGAATAACATCTCAAGAACATCGGAAGCTTAGGTAAAGTCTTTTGTTTTCGTCATGTATTTTATCCTATTTTTCATTGAAATACATCACGTTTCAGCAGAACTACTATTTATTTCCGAGAATATATTCATTCAGGCGCAGTTTAGGTAAAATATACGTGTGATGTAACAGTTTTTTAACTGAAAACGATTCGAAAAACACGTACCCTCTAGCCCTGTTCAAGGAGAGGACTGGGAGAAGCTGTTTGGTGCTGCAGACGATGACAAGGAAAATGATTTGGATGAATTTTAATGAAAATATTCAGAAATATGGTATCGTAGTATTTATTCAAGTCAATTAGGATAGAATATTATTGTAATACAACAGATTTTTAACTGAAAACCATTCGAAAAGCAATTACGGTAACATCTTTTGAACGAAAGAAAGCAAAAGTCATTGTTTTTGTCACGATTTTATCCCACTTTCCACTGTAAAACGTACGTCATTTCAGCAAAAATATTACATTTCTGTGAATGCATTATAGAGTGATTTCTGCTATAACGCGTGTTTTGATAACGCGAATTTGCTCTAACGCGATTTATGAATTAGGAATGAAATTTGTATAACGCGAACGCTTGTTTGCTATAACGCGATTTTTGCTTACTATTTCTCCAATTTTGTGGTACAGTGGGGTATGCTATAACGAATCTAATTGGTTCTAGAACCTTGTTCGTTATAGCATTCGTTCGTTATAGGATTAATCCGTTCCAGGCCCCCAAATACAACCACTTAACACTGAAAAATATAATATAAAATTGTAAAAATTGTAAAAAAGTGCATAAATATGCATCTAAACCCCTGAAATAAAGAATATCATTAATATTTGTAATAAAAAAAAAATTAGAAAAAGAAAAAAAAATTAAATAATGTTCGTTGTAGGAGTTTCGTTCGTTATAGCATTCTCAATTTTATAGGTAAAACCGTTCGTTATAGGAATATTCGTAGTAGGATCCGTTCGTTATAGCATACCCCACTGTATTAACTGTGAATATAGTAAAGAAGAATATCAACAAGAAGCGTTCTGGTGATAGAATTCCTGGTGATGATCGTAAAAGAAAGGATATAACACTTGAAGAGAAGCTCGATTTTATCAACCTCAAAATCACCCTTCTCCCCCATCAAGTAAAGTGTTACATTTACTGTATGATTTCATTATTAGATATGAATGTAACATTTATTTAGACTGTGCTATCCTTTGTGTTAGGCTAACTACTAAATTTTTTCGATTTCGAGTAATCTACACCTAACCCTATTTTCTCCATAAGCCCTGTTATTTCTATTACGCGATTTTCTATAACACGATATTTTACAAGAACACAATTATCGCGTTATAGCAGAACTATCAGTATCAAGCACAGTATGAATAGAATACCATTGTAATATAACAGTATTTTAACCAAAAACTATTAAAAATACGAGTAACTTCTTTTGAGCATCGGAAGGTTAGGTAAAATCTTTTGTTTTCGTCATGTATTTTATCCTATTTTACATTGAAATACATCACGTTTCAGCAAAACTACTATTTATTTCCGAGAATATATTCATTCAGGCACAGTTTAGGTAAAATATACGTGTGATGTAACAGTTTTTTAACTGAAAACGATTCGAAAAACACGTACCCTCTAGCCCTGTTCAAGGAGAGGACTGGGAGAAGCTGTTTGGTGCTGCAGACGATGAATTTTAATGAAAATATTCAGAAATATGGTATCGTAGTATTTATTCAAGTCAATTAGGATAGGATATTAATGTAATACAACAGTTTTTTAACGGAAAACCAATCAAAAAGCGATTACGGTAACATCTTTTGAACGAAAGAAAGCGAAAGTCATTGTTTTCGTCACGATTTTATCCCACTTTCCACTAATACCTACGTCATTTCAGCAAAAATATTACATTTCCGTGAATGCATTATATCAAGCACAGTATGAATAGAATACCATTGTAATATAACAGTATTTTAACCAAAAACTATTAAAAAACGAGTAACGTCTCTTGAACATCGGAAGGTTAGGTAAAGTCTTTTGTTTTCGTCCTGTATTTTATCCTATTTTACATTGAAATACATCACGTTTCAGCAAAACTACCATTTATTTCCGAGAATATATTCATTCAGGCACAGTTAAGGTAAAATATACATGTGATATAACAGTTTTTTAACTGAAAACGATTCGAAAAATACGTGTACCGTGTAGCTAATACTCAACAGCTGGTGGTGCGTCATGTTTCATTGTAAACAATAGGAGGTTGAAGTAGATTACCGGGTATTATATTAAGTGTGAATATCAAAAAGGTTTTTATTACCGGTATTTTTTGTAGATCAATGAGTACTGTGATACCGTGTATGATATGATAAGTTAGCCTGTGCTAAGAACTTCAACATAGACTACTGAAAACACGTTGTAAGGTAATTTCGCCTATTGTAAGTTGGTGAGCTTCATTTGCTGAAGGAACTGCACAACTTTTCATTACTAATTGGTACAAATTTTACGTTTCCATTGTTTACTGGCAGTAAATGGTAAATAGTTTCATGTCTAAAGCTAAAAGTTGCATCCCCCCCACACTAGTGGTGATGTTACATTTGACCAAAAAGACGCTGGTGTTTTATCCCAGCAGTGGGTGGACCAGCATTTTAGCTTAAGGTCCACGTAGGTAATATTCCTACAAATCTTAAAAAAAAAAAAAAAAAAAAAGTTTGTTCAGATTTAGTCCGAATTACCCGAAATCCGGATTAAAGGGGTCCGAATTAACGAGGGTCGACTGTAATGTCGGTGTGAGTAAAATCTTTCCATTTACTTGAAATAAATTTGCTGATTTATTTGTTTATTTTTTTATTTATAATATACTGTAATATATTAAATATACTGCAAGTATTTTCTTTAATTTATATACTTGTTTCGCAAAAAAGGGAGGCTACCATTATACCTGGTAGGTGAAGTTGACCAGACATTTATGGTGATCATTAAGGACCAAACTGCAAATCCATGACGTGAATTCTGTCCATCATTTATATCCTAAATTTACCACTGTCGGTAGTTTCAAGAATTAACTCAGTCATTTACTGAATATTCTTTGTAAAAAAATAAATTTTAAATGAATTATTTATAGGAGATAAGTATTATGATCAGTGAATATACAGATACGCATTACTGACCACCTCCGAACACAAGGACGGCTAAAAATAGCCACAGGCGGTCACAGTCAAGGTCACTTTCCCTTTCTTGTCACTGACAAATGGTGGGGGGGGGGGGGGGGGGGTGATGATAGCAGCTGTGTTTATTACCGGGGTATATTGTTCTCTTACTGTATGTTATTCAGGTTTATAATACATTTTTATTATTTTAATATATCGGTAATCTTCATTTTAATCCAGCTTCCCAAACGCAAGTTTCAGTATAAAATAATTAGTGGTAGGACCTTGTGAGTGGTTTACCATGTTTCCATCACCACTCTTGACACGCTAAACCGCAATATTTAAGAGGTAAGAATTATATATCTGGTGCTTAAGACGACCCCCTAACTTTGGGCTGATTATTTTATAGTTCAAATTCCGTCTTATAGGCCGAGATATACGGTAAATTATATCTGCAATTCTTCACAAACAAAACACAAACTCAATTGAACATGTGATGTCGAACGTGAACTGTAAACACTGCATAACCCCGCGCCAAGTTATAACAACCGTTCGAGTGAAATCGCGTTAAAGCAAACACGTTCGCGTTTTACAAGTATTGTTCCTCTATTCATCAATCGCGTTAGAGCCAATTCGCGTTGTCAAAACACACGTTATAGCAGAACTCACTGTAGTGATAAACAAATTACCGTATATAAACCATGCATTTACCTATGATAACATAATAAGAAACATTGTATCATCACTAGAGTGAATGAAATAATATTCCCACAAACAACAATTTGTCAACTCTGTTTATGTTTCCCGCCTCCTTGGGCACCTGTGTTCAAGCAACTGATGGGTCAAGCAGCACCCATGGGCCTAAAATGTTCTTTGCTCTGTTTTGGGAATGTTTCTTAGGGAAACTTGTAGGAAGCTTCTTAGCCCAGAACCCCCAAATTTTTTGTCCGGATCTTCGAGGGTTTAGTGTACAGTTGTACCCCACTTAACGCGGTCAATAAAACCCAGAGGGTCCCGCGTTAAGTGAAAACCGTGTTAAGTGAACAACAGAACATATGGGATTAATTCCAATAGAAACTGGCCCATCCCCAAACTCCACTTTTTCCGACACAATACCTATGTTCTAGTAAAAATAACATCTTAATTTTATGATGGTACATGCACACAATTAATACTTAAGAGAAATAGAGAAATACAGTCGCCAAGTTAATGTCCATTCAAATAATGGACTCGACTCCCTCCCCCTCTTCTCACAGTACACTGCCGGCTCTTCCCTCTGAGAAATTTTTGGGGGAAAACCAGGTATAGTAATAAATAATTCCTCAAACTAAAGTTAGGATAATATAATTGACATTGCTGGATTCCTTGTAAGACCAGGAATATTTTGAATACAAATGTCATATATTTTGCACAAAAGATAACATATTTACTCAGAATAAACTTTACATCTAAAATTTGTATGTCTAATGCAAAATATATGATGTTCATATTCAAAATGATCACCAAATTATAAGAATTCCAGCAATGTAAATAATATTCTGGCCGGGTAATTTGTATGAATTTTATGAGCTAAAACAAATATCTTCAGTTAATAAAAAAAAAAAATATTCTTCACGACACTATCTGTCAATCAAAGTACCCCACCTTGCCTCCCCCCCCCCTCTTCCAACCGCGCGGTCAGTCCCAACCCTCTCCCCCACCCTCCACCAATCCTCCCTTCAAGAGTTTTTAACATTTAGTATTAAATAATACCTCAGATTAAAGTTAGGATAATATAATTGACATTGCTGGATTCCTTGTAAGACCAGGAATATTTTGAATATAAATGTCATATATTTTGCACAAAAGATAACATATTTACTCAAGAGTAAACATTACATCTAAAATTTGTATGTCTAATGCAAAGTCTATGATGTTTATATTCAAAATGATCATCAAATTATAAGAATTCCAGCAATGTAAATTATATTCTGACCGGGTAGTTTGCATGAATTTTATGAGCTAAAACAAATATCTTCAGTTAATAAAAAAAAAAAAATATTCTTCACTGTAACGGATGGTCGGTCGGTCGGTCCCTCCCCCACCCCACCCCCCACCAACCGTCTCACCAGATGTGTGGGAAAACCAGATTATTTACCTTTTAGTAAAAAATAATGCCTCAAACTAAAGTTAGGATAATATAATTGACATTGCTGGATTCCTTGAAAGCCCAGGAATATTTTGAATACAAATGTCATATATTTTGCACAAAAAATAACATATTTACTCAGAATAAACTTTATATCTAAAATTTGTATGTCTAATGCAAAATCTATGATGTTTATATTCAAAATGATCATCATATTGTAAGAATTCCAGCAATGTAAATTATATTCTGGCTGGGTAATTTGTATGAATTTTATGAGCTAAAACAGGCAGTCAGGCAGGGTGGCGGGTGGGAGGTGGGGCGAATCTAAAAATAGCTCTCGAGCCGGACACTCACCGCGTATATGTGGAAAAAACCCGCGTTAAGTGAAAGTTCAGCTCTGGCGAGGCACCGCGTATATGGTAAAACGCGCTAAGTGAAACCGCGTTAGGCGGGGTAATACTGTATATCATGTTTATATTTCGGAAGAAGGCACGTCGTTTGGGAATGCCATGTCTGGTAGGTTGTTGGCGGCGAACATGTCCCTTGATGCCTTGGCAAAAGTTTCAGGTCTGGCTATGTTCATGATGTGGGCGTGGATTATGGAGGTCATTATTTTTATGGAAAGGTTGGTGTCAGCAAGAATACAAATATTGGTGTTTGTTATCTTGTCTTTCCAGCAAACTCAGAGGATGGAATGTAGACTATGTTGGTGAAAGTTTTCAAGTGCCTTGATGTGCCTGCTGTATGTAACCCATGTCTCACTGCCATATAGCAGGGTAGGGAGGACCACGGCTCGATATACGTGTAACTTTGTAGTTAATTTCAGCTCCCTACAGCTGAAGACACCGTTTTGGAGTCTGCCAAAGGCTTGAAATGCACAATGCACATCTGATTCGATATTGAATCTCTTTTATCAATGTCTGTGGTGGTGGATAGGTGAGAGCCGAGATACCGAAAGCGGGTAACATTAGAGAGGGTAGTACTGTTAAGCTGGATGAATGGCGGAGGTTTCGCTGAACCAGGGGCAGGCTGAAAGAGAATCTGAGTTTTACGTACATTCACCTCAAGGTCAAAGTGCGCACGCATCTACGTAGGTGTTCAGGATCTCCTGTACCTGTAGGTCATGTTCAGTGTGAACAACAAGAGTGAGGTCGTCTGCATACTGAAGCTCAGTAATGGGAGCTGCTGACACCTTTTTTCCTGCCTGGAGTCGTCTTATGTTGAAAAGACCACTCTTCATACGATACTCGATGTCCACCCTGCCGGGTAAGTTGGCGTTGGCATGAGTAAGGAAGGCAGCCAAGAAAATGGAAAAGAGAGTTGGTGCCAGTACACACTATTGTTTAAGAGGAGCGGTCCGGCTTAGATCAATAAAAAATAAAAAAAAAAAATCATAAAATATGAAAAAATTTCCGAGCAAAGGTGTTGCCTCTGGCTGTATCTGGACGGAGTTTTGTGGCAATATTTGTAATATTTATGCAGTTATGTATGGTTTCCCTCCTCCTCCTCCCGCCCCCAATCTTACTTAGGTAGACATATGAATGATTGTGGTAAAATATTTTCCCCCAAAATTTGTAAGAATAGCACAAAAAAGACTTTAGAAACTCATTTCAGGCAACTTTCTAACTCTCTGGCGAGTATAGGGAGGTGGTAGAAACACGTGTCATCAGAAGGTCTCATACCATGTCAGGAGAGGTGTGTACTCTGCTGCACCGCACATCTTACCTCACTTGTATTACTGTACCAGGCATCTCTCCTCGTATATCAGGATGGCATGTGATTCAAAACATAAAAGATAACTAAAGGAAGCACGTGCCAAGAACATTGCTAAATCAAAGAGGATGAAAGAAGAAAATATCGGCTAAAACTAATGACGGTAACAGCCGTCTCAGGGTTACCTGAGGCAGCCCAGCCCCAGCCTTCCACCCCTTGAAGTCCCCTACCCTCTACCTCACCTCAAGAATATAACTGGAGTTCAGTTTGAGATGTAAAAATACAAAAAAAGAAAAAGATATTACATGTAAAATTGGCTCGGAATGAATACTTACTCGGCAGAAAGGTTGAGAAATTTAATCAGCCTGTATCTCAAATTAAATTTTCCAACATTCAGATTGACAGTTCTCAGCCAGTTTTTGACTGATTTCAGTGAAACAAACTCTCGGCAGAGGAAGAACCTTTCCTCAACATAACTACTGATCCCAATTTTCCCTATCTTGTAATTTCAATTTCAATAGTTTATTCCTTGATAGAGGAAGCGGGATCCTAGTGCTGTCTCTAGGTACCCCTGTACAATAACACCATAAGCATCTGGCAAGTCTCACAAGTATATACAGTACAGAGTATAAATATTATAAAGGGGCTTACTAAAGCCTAAGGAAGGAAGGAAGGAAGGAAGGATATTCCCTTAACACATTATCAATATTATTTACATAGTATCTGGCCAGTGTAGGGAGGATCATTGTGTCTCCGTCAGGGGGTCGTAGAGTGGTGGTCCAGCAGGCGTCACGGAAGCATTGTGTGTCAGGACATCTTAGGAGGTAGTGGATAAGGGTGCGGCTGTCGGGTCTTCTGCATAATGCACAAGAGCATTGCTCAGGGGATGCGGGGATACCAATCTCCCAAGCAAAGTCATACCCAATGATGATACGGGCAGCAATCACGTCCTTTTTCCGCGACCCTTTCCCATAGACAAAGGAGAGGTCAGGAAGTTTACGGAGGACATCATACCAGGTGGGCGGGGAGTCCAGAGGGATGGCTGTTTACCGACTTTCTCTCTGTTTGCGGCGAATTTGGATCCTAAGCTGTAAAAGTGTTCGAGGAACTACGTAGTCAGGTGTGGCCTTGTTGCAGCCAGTCTTGGCAAGGCCATCTGCTGCCTCATTCCCCAAGATACCGACATGACTGGGTATCCATAGGAATGTCACAGGACGGCCTGCATCCTGAAGTGTGGATGTTAATCCTCGTATTCAGAGGATGAGGTCCTTATTTTCCCCTGATCCAAATGTGATCCCGTCGAGAGCAGACCTGGAATCGCAGCAGACAAGCAAGGGGCAGAAACCATCTGCTTCTTCCTCAGCTAGAAGGGCAGCAAGGAGGGCTATTAGTTCAGCCTGAGTGGAGGATGCCCCGTCAGAAACTCTGAGAGACAGTTTGATAGGCTCAGGGGCATCAGGACGTGAGATGTAGACACCAGCCCTGGCCTGACTTGTAGTGGGGTCAACAGAACCATCAGTGTAGAGGACGACCCTACCTGGGAACCAGTGGGCTATCCTGGAGAGGTGGTATTTGCAGAGAATAACAGGGTTCACGTGGGATTTCGGGAGCGGTCCACCGAAGGCAATCACTTCAGATTGAAAATCCAGCCAGGGAGAAGGAGACGAACCAACAGCAGAGGTGACAACAATATCGGGCAGGAGGTCGATTGCCTAAAGGGGTCGGATGAATGACCCTCGCCACTGTCTTCTAGATGGAGGTTGGCCTCGGACAGCAGGAGTCAAGTTGGCTTGGAAATAGTTGCCCCGAGGATCCCGTAGAATGGAAACGGTAGTTTTTAGGTAAAACTCCTGGACACGTTCCTGTAAGGGGGAAAGACCAAGTTCGGTATATGGAGAAGCAGAGTGTGTCCACTGAGGAGCCCCAAGGATGATATAAGCAGCTTTCCTCTGGATAGCTTCGAGACGGTTGACAGCAGTCTGACTGATGTTGATGAGGGCAGGGGCGGTGTAGTCGACACAGGAACGGACAAAGGACTTGTATATGGTGAGAAGTACAGGGATGGTGGCACCAAGGGAACCCCTGCACATGGTAGAGAGGGGAGCGAGATGCCGAAAGCATATGTCTCGAAGATAGCGGACTTCAGGGATCTGACAACGTGTGCGAGTTACATACACACCCAGGTATTTTGTCTCATTAGCCCAGTCCAAGGGCATTCCTGATAAGAAAAGGGGTGGAGGTACAACACGACCGTGCCACATGGCTTTTGTTTTCGCAGTTGAAAGAAGGAAACCAAGTGAAGCACACTCTCTGGAGACCAGATCAAGGACTTCCTGCATGCTGAGGTAGTCAGGAGCATGGAGGAGGACATCTTCGGCATATCCTGAATGAACAACTTTTGTCGGCCACTGGAGAGATGCAATGGAGTGCATGAGAGTGTTAAACAAGGTGGGACTCAGGAATCCACCTTGAGGGGTTCTGAGGTTCATTTCTTGGACAGGAGATATAGAACCTTCAACGCAAACCCGGGCCTGACGTCCAGTGAGGTAAGAGGCGATCCATTGAAGAAGTCTCCCTTTAACCCCTAACTGCACAAGTTCAGCTAAAATGAGGGCAGGCTGAGCCGTATCAAGGACTCCCTTGATATCAAGGAAGACGGAGACGCGGGCAGTCTGATTGCAATAAAAGGAAGCAATGGAGTGTGCTGTGCTGCGATGTTGTATGAAGCCATTGAGGGAGTTGTGGAAGCCGCCTATGGTGTGAAGAAGGCGACGATGGAGTATCCTCTCCATCATCTTGCAAACACAGGAGGTAAGACTAATGGGTCGAGATTTCCCAGGATTTCCCGGCTTAGGGATGGGGATAATAGTGGCATTTTTCCAGTTAGACTGGAGAACCCCATGTTCATAAGACATATTGTAGAGAGTGAGCAAGGGGCCGTTAGGAATATTAGTACAGGCGTTGAGGACGGAGTAGGTTATCTGATCATCCCCAGGAGAGGTGTCTTTTCTAGAGCGACGGGCACTGTCAAGCTTGAACTGTGTGATGGGATGATCAGTAAGGTCAGGGGAGGTAAGAGCAGCACAAACAACAGGCTCAGACGCATCGATGCGAGCCTGCTCTGCCTCCTGCATCGGATCTGGAAGTGCCTCAGGGGAGGAAGCTCGTGCCCAGTCCTCCATTAAAGAGCAGGCAAGAGAGGTGGGGTTAGGGTGGGGAGGAGGCCCTCGTCGAGTACCCTGTATAGCATTATCCGATTCCATACATAAGAGGGTGATGAATGGAACGATAGAGACCCCGTGAAGGATAGCCAGTCCGCCTCACGAATCCGATGACGCTCCTGAGTTGCAAAGGAGCACCAGTTTTTGAAGTCTTCCCAGTCCTCTGGAGACCGAGACCTCCGTATGGCAGAGTAGAGATCACGGATTACCTGCTGGAGATGTCTCATGGCAGGGATACAATACCAGTAGTTGGTGGCACTTCTGGGGTGATGGGGAGGGCATGGAGGGGCAGCGCGATTGACAGAGTCATACACGGCACCAACAAAATCAGCGCTGTAAGAGTCAAGGGACTGGGGGACAACATAGCAATCCACCCAGGTAGAAAGGTATTGGGTAAAGGAAGGAACAGCATCTTGTGTGCGACGAAGGCGAGGGGATCGACAAGGTGCTGATGTCGGGGCAGAGAAGGAGAGCCCAAGATGGGTAGTAACGGCAAGATGGTCACTATACAGAGCAGGCTCGGTGCAGACGGTAGGATGAAAGGAGGTATGACCGTTCAATAGTAAACCAACTTCAAGGAAACTATGGGGGAGGCGAGTAGGATCGTCAGGACAAAGAAAGCGAACATCATCATCCCCATAAAGAAACTGTGAGACATGTGATCCGTTAAGGGTACATGGCGTGGGATGATCCAGAGTAAGAGTGGGATGGCGGGCATTAAAGTCTCCAAGAATGTAGGTTATGTATCTAAGCTACTGTGCCGAGTAGCAACCTTGTATATAAGCTACTGTGCCGAGTAGCATTTATGTATATAATTACGTGGCAACACTGCACGTTTTATGTGGCAACATTGCCCCGAGGCTGCCATATGGCAAGGCAGTCTCAGTCTGACTCTGTGGGCTGTGCATGGCACACGCTAGTCACTACTTGTATTTCTCCTATCCGTTAATAAATGGACTTCAGTGTTACCCGGTGTTTCCCTACCCATCACTGCCTTCTTCAGGGAACACTTGGAACCTTCATGGCGCAGTGAGTAGGATCTGTGGACTTACAAGTGTGTGAACAATGGACAGTTAGCCGGCGATGTGCGGCTGCCGGCGACGTGCGCGTCGACTCTTAGTGTGTTGTGTTGCATTGTGTTTCGCCGCGACGTGCAGTGTTGCGTCGTCACAGTGCGTTTTAGTGACGGTGGCAGTGTTAGTGTCAGTGTATTAGTGTGTCTAGAGCTGAGAGTTGAGCATTGGCCTGTTTTTTGTGGTACCCACGGAGCATGCAGGCGTACACCCCTCTTGCGTGACATCCGGGGAGACACTGACGTTCTTGCCTACGCGGTGGCTCCAGCCTAAGGCCACCGCATCTGCTGTCTCACACACACACACACACACACACACATGCACTCATGGACAGAACAGTGGGCTCTATGCGTTATTTCTGCGCTGTTTATGTCATATATATGTGGTTCGAGCTGATGAGGCACCACTTTATATACTAAACAGTGCAGTTCAAACATAGTAAGATGGGCGGTAAGAAGGGACAACGTCAAGATGGGAGACACGACTCCCCACCACCTGGCGCAGACTCTCATCCTCCACCTCCAGCGACGGACATTGCCACAATTCTGAGGTGGATGGACAACAGGGACGAGAGACGCAGAGAAATGGAACTTCAGAGGGAGGAGATACGAAGAGAGGAGGAAAAGGCGCTTTTTGATGCACTATTGGCAACCCTGGCGCTAACCCACCCTCCCTCACTCGCAGGTATCGCGCACCAAGGCGTCAGTACCCTCCCTCCCCCCACCACACCAGCGTACTCCAGGTACTCTTGCTACTCCAACAGCTCCCAAGGCATCTATTCAACCCCCCACCCGCCCTCTCACCAGACGTCACGTTTCAGCTTTTTCGTGAGTGGAGGCGGCGGTGGACAGATTACTCCACGATGGTGGACCTTGACAGCATGCCTCCAAACAAACAGCTCATCCAACTGCGGATGTGTTTGTCGCTGGAGACCCAGAGAGTTTTGGAGCACACGTTGCAAGTGCCTCCTGATTCTACCTCTTCAGTGACGGATGTGCTCGACCTTTTGCAGGGGCACGTTAAGGGTAGGAAGAACGAGGCTTTGCATTGCCGCGCCTTCACCAGCTGCAAGCAGGCGGAGAATGAATCCTTTGACGACTTTTTTGTACGTTTGAAGAGTTTGTCGGAGGAGATCGACGTCTGCAAGGCGCACAGCCGGGAATGTGAGGAAGCCTGGATCAAGCACGGGATCTTGACAGGTGTCGGACAAGAAGAGTTGGTGCAGCGACTCATCCCCCTCGACGCTTCCTCCACACTCCAGGTGGTAGTGACTGAATGTCGGTCCTACGAGGCCACCAAGTCCGCCACCTTTGCCTTACGGGCCTCACCTGCTGTGAGAGTTATGTCACAGTACAAGAAGGGTAAGAAGGCGGTCAACAACGTGAAGGCTGCCGCACGTTCTCCCACACCTCCGCCTAGTGCTTCCTGTGGCAGCTGTGGAAAGCAGCATGACCCCAAGACATGCCCGGCCGCCGACGCACTGTGTCGTGGATGTGACCGTAAGGGCCACTGGTCTAACACAGACAGGTGCCCTGCACGAGGCCACAAGTGTCAGGCCTGCGGTCGCTATGGACACTACGACAAGTGCTGCCGCCAACCCAAGCCCAAAAGCCCGAGACGAGGAGGAAAGCAGCGCACTTCCATCGTGGTTTGCACGCAGCCCCCTTCAGATGGCCCACGCAGCCCCAAGCAGCAGTGGAGTCACATCAGGAGGGTGGAATCGACCACACGCCCCAGGGCTACCCCTTCCCCTACCATTCGCGTCGCCGTCACACACGGTGATGTGTCGGGTCACATCGAGGTGATACCAGACACTGGCGCTGATACTACGGTGATAGGCCTAAAGCACCCCCAGAAACTGGGCCTCACCAAACGCGACCTGGGACCACCACCGCAGCTGCTGTACTACAATGCGGACGGTTCCCAGACGCCGGACGCTGTGGGCTTTCAAGCGGAGATCACCTACGGCGACAGGTCGTGTCACGGATGGATCGACGTGCAGCCTACTCTCGCTACACCCTTGTTGTCGTGGGAGCACTGCAAGGAGTTAGGCGTGGTGCCCAGAGACATTCCCGAGCAGATCCCAGCTGCTCGGTACACTGCCAGCAGGGTGCGTGAGTCAACGAGCGACGCGCCTGGCGCTGCCGCACAGAGCTGCCCAGAAACCGCATCCACTCCCACCCACACAGGACGCTCCCCTGCCCAGGTCCTGTATGGTCACCCTCTCCGCTCTTGTGTTCCTGCACACGCCAAGGCCTTTGCAAAGGAGTGGCAGACCAGAGCCGAGAGCTGCGACCGCTGCGCTGCTACATGTGCCCAGGACGCCAAGGCTCGGTATGACGACCGTGCCCGCCCTCTTCAGCCACTGGAGATTGGTGCCCTTGTCCGGGTCCAGGACCCGACGACGACACGTTGGGACAAGGTGGGCATAGTGATGGGCGTCGGCCGGTCGCGGGACTACAAGGTCAGGATGCCGAGCAGCCGTGTATGGTGGAGGAACCGCCGCTTCCTCCGGCCAGTCCCACCCCCTGCTGCTGGCCCCCTGACCGAGGACGAGTCCCCTACACCTCACAAGGATCCGTGCCATAGTGCACCTCGACGCTTGGAGCGACTTAGGACTAAGAAGTCTGCTCAAGACAAAGACTATGAGCGTGAGGGAGGGAGGGAGATGTAGGTTATGTATCTAAGCTACTGTGCCGAGTAGCAACCTTGTATATAAACTACTGTGCCGAGTAGCATCTATGTATATAATTATGTGGCAACACTGCACGTGTTATGTGGCAACATTGCCCCGAGGCTGCCATATGGCAAGGCAGTCTGACTCTGTGGGCCGTGCATGGCACACGCTAGTCACTACTTGTATTTCTCCTATCCGTTAATAATTGGACTTCAGTGTTACCCGGTGTTTCCCTACCCATCACTGCCTTCTTCAGGGAACACTTGGAACCTTCAAAGAACAATAGTGGGAACCCCATCATGGAGGTCGTGAAGAATCTGGGGGTCCAGAGAATCACTCTTGAAATGAACACTGACTACACGAAGGGTCCGGTCACCAAGAGTAAGGGAGACAGAAAGTAATTCAGACTGGGGGTCCATGCGAGTCAGGTGAAGGAAGTCGAACAAATGGAATGGTGTTACGCACAAGGGTGAGGAGGCCACGAGCCTGCCCACGGTACCGAGGTAGGGTGTAAACAGTATAGCCAGAGAGGTGGAGTGGAGTAACTTCGTCTGTGATGGTTTCCTGAAGTAGAGCAACATCTACTTGATGGGAGAGCACAAACTGGGTGAGGTCTAAGTCCCTGGATGTTCCATTGTAATAAGAGGAGGGAACGGCCTCCGGTGTGAGATGAGTTGGTGGGGATAGACAGGGCTCCAAAGGAGGTACCAAATTCTCTTGAGTATATTGGAGAGGGAGGAGTGGGAGAGCGAGGGATGGATCCTCCATCTCGGGAGAAGGAAGGAGGCGGGTCACCAGGGCTTGCAAAGTGCCCCCCTGTTGGGCCAGGGTGTCCAGAATGAGTTGTTGTTACCTCTGCAATGTCGCAATTGTTTTCACAAATGAGTCGAGGTGGGCAGAGAGAAGGTTGATTTGTTTGGAGTCGCGATCCAGACGGAGAGTGATTGTTTCCATAGAACCAACTTGGTGTACCTGTGCAGGAGCTGGAGGTGGCAGCGAAGATTGTCGAGGGCCTGACTGGGCAGGTGGTGGTGGTAGCGACGAAGAGGGACGGTGAGGGTTCAGGTGAGCCAGAGGTGGTGGTGCTGGTGCTGGTGAGAGACAGCGGGTTGTCTGGGTGGGCAGGTGGTGATGGGGAGGAAAGGTGAGGGCTCAGGTGAGCAAGAGGTGGTGGTGCTGGTGAAGGACATCTGGGGTCTAGGTGGGCAGGAGGTGGTGGTGACTAAGTGGCAGGGCCGGCAACGACCTTATTCCAAGAACAGTAGGGAGAGAGAGGGAGGGGAGAAACGATGGGTGATAGGGGGGATGGTAGAGGAAAGGATATCAATGGGAAATCCTTGGTGGATGGAAGAGGCGGTGGTGGATAGGAGTGAGGTTTGGTTGACAGGGGCTTCGTCAGAGACGAGGGCGGTGGTACAAGGTAAGTTTTCCCCGGGCGAGTGCCAGGACGCTGTGGGCAATTGACATTCCAGGTGTGGTGACTGCTATGGCAATTGACACACCGTGGAATAACTGGGATTTTGTTCTGGATTTTTTATTTACATTCCACTGTGTTGTGAGGACCTGCACAGAAACCGCAGGCGACCATCCTCGTGCACTCCCAGGTGCGGTGTTTCCACGACTAGCAACGACCACAGATTTTCGGGGTTCTGATAAATCGGTTGAGAGAACAGTTGTGAATACTGTAGGTCCTACATTCACCTTCGGAGGGAGGGGCCCACCCACCAGCCGATGAGTTCGTTCGATGGACTTTTGGAGACCGGGTTGATGCGGCGCTCCATGTCGAGTAGTTGTGGGAGAAGACGGAGAAGATCGTCGATAGGAATCTCCCAGGGTACGTGGTGAACCATTACCTTGGTACGACGAGTTTCTGGGGTGATGATGGTGAACTTCAGCATCACCTCCCCCTGGGGAGCAGGAAAGCCTACTTGAGTGAGCAGGAGTAACGTCTCGTCCATTTGTGTGGTGACTATTACGGCTGTAGGACCTCGGCGGAGGCGAAGTGTTGAGTCCTGAAGTGGAGAGCAGTGACGGAAGAACCAGGTCGTCCGTGTGCTCAGAGGCAAGTCCTGAGGAAAGGCGAGACGACGAAGGCACGACGGGGCAGGGAGACAAAGGGAATCCCCTGTGTCCATCGTCGACGGAGGGTCGGTCATTGAGCCACATGTAAGCTCACCTGGGGATCCCTGACGGTAGGAGGTCACCCTCTACAGCCCCAGACAGGGTGCGAGAGGGAGCTGTAGCCCCTCCAATGAATGGGAGCGTTTAACGGCGGGCAATAGAACATGTTGGCAACACTACAGTCAGGTGGAGTGGTAAAGACGTCACTGCCAAGTCACGCTTCACATTACGCATGCGCAAACTTGAAAAACTTTGACCAGAATGGACCGGGTGGTAGGACCAGATGTTTTATCCCCCAAAAAATGACAGTCAAAAAAAAAGATGCCACTGTGCTGATAACTGGGTCTTACTATAGTTGTCTGCACAGGCTGGGAATAGTAGACTTGCTGAATTCGTCAGAAATACGACTTTTAAGGAGCAGTCTCTTACAGCCTTTGTTGACACAACGACACGCATGCGCATTCCCCTATCTTGTAAGATTTATTTTTGGTTGAATATTTAATCTCAATATTTTGACAAAAATTTCAACCAAAGTTGAAAAATTTGTATCCTTAAAACCAAAGACAGAAACAAACATATCGTCCTGTAATAATCAATGGCAATACTAGATCTCATAGTACTATCAATTTCAAAGGAAAATAGAAAGTAATGGAGAAATTACACCTTAAAAATTTAGACAAATGTGAGAAATATGTAAAGGGTTGAAAAATTTGAAAGGGTAAAAGGGGGTTATGGGGCTAGAATTGATGTACATATGATCCTTGATTGATGACAGGAATATCATAACAATCTACCAAAAATAAAAGCACCTACACCAAAAACCGGACTCTCCTCTTAACACCCGTTTGGATGGGGAAGAACTCAGACTGTGTGCTATTGTGCAGGACACTGCTGTTCATGCCATCGTGGAGTTGCCTCACAATGGCGATAAATTTTAGTGGGCAGCCAAAACTGCTGAGGGTCCACCAGAGGGCTTCCCTGTTGTCTGAGTCAAAGGCATTGGTTAGATCAATGAAAGCCATGTACAGGTCGCGATGCTGCTCTCTGCACTTTTCCTGTATCTGATGGGCAGCAAAGATCATGTCAGTGGTTCCACGTGATGGTTTAAAGCCACATTGAGATTCTGGGAGGAAATTTTCCGCCTCAGGAAGAAGTCTGTTTCGGAGGACTCGAGCGATAACCTTGCCAGCTACGGAAAGCAGCGAGACCCCACAGTAGTTACCACAGTCTGACTGGTCTCCCTTGTTCTTATAAATATTGACAATGGAGGCGTCTTTAAGAGCTTTGGGGATTTCCGTCTTTTCCCATATATTCTCCAGGGGAGAATGGAGATGACAGGTAAGCAGAGGTCCTTCTTCTTTATACACCATGGCTGGGATTCCATCAGGCCCTGAGGCTTTGTTATTTTCATCTGTTTGATGGCAGTAGCTACCTCATCCAGGGATGGAGGATTGATGAGGTGGATCAGCTCTGGATGCTGAGGGACCTGCTGTGTAGTCAGGACATCCAGATCGATATTTCAGTTAAGCAGTGAATGGTAGTGCTTCCAGCGCTCAAGGCTTCATCGTCTTTAATTATGGAGTTACCATCGGATGAGCATGTGATTGGCCCATAAAATATTTTAGTGGATTTGAAAGTTTGTGCATCTTGTGCTGTGCAAAGTTTTGTGTTCCACATGCTTTATTTTTAAATCAGTCATTCTTTAGATTGCGAAGATCCTGCTGGGTCGCCGCCGCTTTCTTTTTGTGGAAGGCATCAGCTTTGGTTTGAAACTGAGGGTTGTTCTGCCAGTTGTTTTGCCAGTCAGTTAAAACAGGATGTTTATCATCGACGAGTACCTTGATGGCCGGGTCATTTTCATAAAACCAGTCCTGGTGTATTCTTTAGATCGGTCCGAGGGTCTCTCTGCAGGTTTTTGTCATGGCAGTGTTGAGTATATCCCATTCGGCACTGGGATTTGGGTTGTTTGTTGTCGGGTTGTATATCAGCGCCCATGTTCGAGCTGCTCTTTGAAAGCATGTGCTATTACTGGATACTCCAGACGCTTAGTGTTAAAACCTCTTCTGGGGGGCTTGCTGCCTTCGCCATTTTGGGGCAACATGAAATGACATCTTGGCTCTGATGATCCAATGATCAGTGTCACAGCGGTCTGAGCCACGCATGGCACGGGTGATGAGGACCTGCCTAAACAAGGTGTTGGTGATAGAGAGGTTGTGTGCAGCACACTTGCGAGAGTCTACCCTCAAGTCAACTCCTGTTGAGTTGGTTGGTGTGCCATATGGCAATTTTTTCCTCGTAAAAATTACTGTCTCTAGAACAGATGGCATCTGAACGACAGCTGAGGTGATACGTAGATCAAACTTACAGAATTTTTTGTAGCCATTTAGCCAATGAAGGATGTCAGTAGCTGCCGTGTTATACTGTACTTTTTTTCACATTACAGTATGTATGTACAGTAGGAAGGTGTGTGCATGTAACTGATTAAAAATATACAGTGACCCCTCGTTTAACGAACACCTCGGTTAACGTAATTTCGATTAACGAACTGCCTTCCATAAGGATCTTCAATTCGGTTAACAAAAAAAAATTCGGTTAACGAAGTTCTTACGAACCGACCTCAACATGTTTTCGCTTGCACTGACCGGGCAACCAGCTTTAGTATCAGTCCGCCAATACATTAATCGGTTCTAGGGCTTAAATTCCTTACTATTTTAGTAAATATCAAGAAGTTTATACTATTCAATAATTTTAAAAGTTTAATATTCAATTTTTTAGTCATTTTAACAATTATTGAACATAATTGAAGGTAAAGTGACTAGTTTAATGCGCGGCATCCAGCCTCTTAGCACAGCAAACAGGAGTTAGTCTCTCTCTGTTTTCACTGGAGGTAACATCTTGCTTGAGACTCTCTTCAACTAAACGCTTTTTATCTGTGTTTCCAAGCAAATTATTGGTCGTTTTGAAATATATTTTACATATTGACAATATATAATGCAGTGCAGTGTTGATTTAAAGAAAATAATCTTGAATTACACCAAGAGAGCTAAAATTTTATGGGTGAAATGGCACCATGGGGTGACTTCTCTTCCACCCCAATGCTTTCTCTTCTTCCTTCTCCTCCCCCCCCCCCCCATTCTAAATCCCATCATCATCATGATCATCATCCAGGAGCCTTCTACATACACACCTCAAAGTAAGTGAACTTTTTTACCATTTTTGTTGAATTTAGGAAATTTTCGGTGAGCTGGAACCAATTACCCAAAAACCCATTGAAACAATGGTTTCGGTTAACGAACTTTTCGGTTAATGAACGACCTTCTGGAACGGATTGAGTTCGTTAACGGAGGGGTCACTGTATTAAGAAATTAATGTAAATTTACCAGAAAATACGAGTTGAAAGGCAACTATAACACCTCACAGCCATAGTTTTCTTATAAAAATATATACCATACCTGGAAATGTGAGGAATAAATAAAAATAATACCAATAAATAAGTTTCAGCAAAAAATTCTATTGCCAAAGCAGTAAGTAAAAGCCAAATGAAAGTTTAACACAATCACCATTTGCATACACTTCCTGCTCTTCCTTGGTAACGAAGATCAGCTGGGAAATCGATTCCCTAGCAACTCTCCCCACCAGCTACACTCTGTGCTTTCCTCCCATTACGTGTTTGCCCTTAGGACAATTATTTCTTTTACTTTTTCCACAGTGTGTACTTAGGATTGTGTGTGCATGTAACCGAGTAAAACTGAATGAAGAAAGTTACATATATATATATATACAGTCTCTCCTCAATTTACGACGGTGGTTCCGTCCCGACGACCAGGTTGTAAGTCAAATTGCTCGTAAGTCGAAAAGGCGAAAATAATAAATAGAAATTCTAAAATGGGTGTCTCTTTTTCTTCTCAGCACCACGAGAACTCTCACTTTTATGCTTGTCAGCCATTTTAAAGGGAAATGCAAAAAAAAAATATTTTGTCAGTAAACATCGCTATACAAATTGGTCCCTCGGTTAACGAACAGTTCGATTAATGAAATTTCGGTTAACGAATTAGCTCCCATAAGAATCTTCAATTCGGTTAACGAACAAAACTTCGATTAACGAAATCCCTACGACAAACATGTTTTGTTGTGAGCATCAGCTGATCAGCTGATCGGCTAGTCCACCTATACAGTAATCTGTTCTATGTTTACATTCATTTCCAGTGGAGTAAATATCAAGAAAGTTGTGTTCTTGAATATTTTTTTTATTTTTTATATTAAAATTATTGGTCATTCTAAAATTCAACCATCCAAGCTCTTGTCTACATAAAGTTTTTCAACTCATATTTTTGGCTCGATATAGAAACGTGTAAGAAATAAATGACCTAAGTGCAAAACTGTTCTGTACATGTACTAAATGATTATGGTACTAAAATTAATCACTATCTTCCAGGAATCCCAGCAATGTAAATTATATTCTCCCTGGTCATTTCAGTGGCATTTTATAATAGAAAAGCTTAGTCACTCTTAAGGACTGATAAATAAACACACACTAGACTTTCGGCGCCAACTGTCAAATTTATCACCTCACCTCCCCCTCCCTCCCTCTCCCCCATCTGCCCAGCCTGGGTTTTAGACATACAGTTTTTATCTTATATAATATCACAGACTAAAGTTAGGAGAATATAATTTGTATTGCTGGAATCCTTGCAAGACAAAGAATAATTTGAATA
>CAUDMG010003521.1:0-90000 GCA_958450375.1 Homarus gammarus | reverse complement strand
TCACACGGGAGAATGGAAACAACGGAGTACCTTAGCTTTCGCCTTTATTCAAGATATATATATATATATATATATATATATATATATATATATATATATACAGGTAGTCGTCGACTTACGACCTAGATGGTTACGGCCGCCTGGTCGTAAGTTGATCTGGTCGTAAGTCGGCATATGTTATAATTACCTTACGTATATTATAATGTGTAATGATAATATAATCATCTTTAAGTCATATTTTATCAACATTTTCTTTGTTCATTATTGTTACGGTCGACAGGTTTAAGTAAATCACTGCATACTACAGTACAATTGATTTATTATTTACACAACATACAAAAAAAAAAAATACAGGTGCAAAACATATAAAACATTTTAGTTGCAAAACATACAAACACACAAAAAACATCTTATTGGCCGCTGGTGCTTGGCTGTGGATCGTCGATGTCGTCAGCTGGGGCAGCCTTTGGGGTAGCCGGAGGAGTTGTTTTTTTCATGAACATGGTGAGCTTTGTCTGAATTGTTCGTTTCTTCTTCTCCTCGTAAATTTCTTGATACGGACGAAACGAATTGCGTGCCATCCGCTCAATCCTTGCAAATCGTTCGATGTTTGGGTCCATTCCTTCAAAATGGGCAAGAAGTTTATTCAGTAGAGATAAACCTTCTGATAATCCCTTAGTGGCAGGTTGAGGAGTAGATGAAGACAGTTTCCTCTTGGTAGACATCTTGGGGGGGTGGTGGTTCAAGAAAAATTTCCAAGACAAAAGAAAGGCACAAGGCAAACAGACACGGAGGGAAGTGTGCTGTACCAGCGAGCGTGTTTGTAATTGAGCGCGGGGATGCGCGCGGCTCCAGCTCCCGGCTGGGGCCAAAACTGTCGTACCGCCGGTCGTAAAGTCGAACAGACGTAAGTCGCATAGGTCGTAAGTCGACGACTACCTGTATATATATATATACACACACACACACACACAGTAGTACCCCGCTTAACGCGGTCAATAAAACCCACAGGGTACTGTGTTAAGTGAAAACCACGCTAAGTGAACAACAAAACATATGGGATTAATTCCAATAAAACTGGCCCGACCCCGAAACTCCACTTTTTCTGACACAATACCTATGTTCTAGTAAAAATAACATCTTAATTTTATGATGGTACATGCACACAATTAATATTTAAGAGAAATACAGTTGCCAGGTTAATGTCCATTCAAATAATGGACTCAAATCTCCCCCCCCCTCTTCCCAGCTCACTAGCTCCTATCTCTCTGAGAAATGTTTGGGTGAAAACACTAGATTTTAACGTTTAGTAATAAATAATACCTCAGATAAAGTTAGGATAATATAATTGACATTTCTGGATTCCTTGCAGGTCAGGGAATATTTTGAATGTAAACTTCATATATTTTGCACAAAAGATAAAATATTTGCTTTGTGTAAACCAAGTTTTTACATTAGATCTAAAATTTGTATGACTAATGCAAAATCTATGATGTTTATATTCAAAATGATCATCATATTGTAAGAATTCCAGCAATGTAAATTATATTCTGGCTGGGTAATTTGTATGAATTTTATGAGCTAAAACATATATCTTCAGTAAATAAACAAAGAAATATTCTTCAAGGACACTATCTGTCAATCAAAATACTCCGGCCTAGCTGGGTCGGTCGGTCCCTCCCTCCCTCCCTACCAGAGAAGCTTTGGGAGAAAATAGTATATTTACATCTTTAGTAATAAATAATAACTCAGACTAAAGTTAGGATAATATAATTGACATTTCTGGATTTCTTGCAGGTCAGGGAATATTTTGAATGTAAACTTCATATATTCTGCACATAGGATAAAATATTTGCGTTGTGTAAACCTAATTATTACAGTAAATCTAAAATTTGTATGCTAATGCAAAATCCATGATGTCTATATTCAAAATGATCATCATATTATAAGAATTCCAGCAATGTAAATTATATTCTGGCCGGGTAATTTGTATGAATTTTATGAGCTAAATAAAAAAAAAACAAAAAAATTATACTTCACCGTGTATATGAGTAGGTGCACCGCAGAAAGTGTGAGTCCGGTTCTGGCAAGGTACCGTGTAAATGAGAAATCGCGGAAAGCGAAACCGTGTATAGCGGGGTAATACTGGTGGTTATCAGCATTTACCTAGATCACGCACACCTACGGTGATTTACTTGCATATACTGTACATATACAGTTGTACCCCGCTTAACGCGGTTTCACTTAACGCAATTTCTCATATACGCGGTGCCTCGCCAGAACCAAACTTTCACTTAACGCAGTTCATCTATTCATATACGCGGGAAGCGGCGAAGGCACGATGCGCACAAGGTCGCCCAGTCATCAAAACATTACCAAGGTCTTCACCCACCACCCACCACAGCCGGCCCAAGTCAGTGATAGTGATAATTATAGTGAGGATATGGACTTTGAGGGGTTTGACAATGAGGCCCTGCAAGCCTCTGTGGTGGATAGTGATACAATTGATACAAGTGATACAGGTGAGGGCCAATAATCTGCCCTCTGCCTCAGAACCAACCCCCCATCCCCGTGTGCCCAGCCATCTTTTCTACTAATGTAAGTGTTAAAAAACCTAATATTATTGATATTTCTCTTAATTATTAATTGTGTGTGCATACCATCATAAAGTTAAGATAATATTTTTACTAAAACATAGTTATGTGTCGTCAAAAAGTGGAGTTTGGGGGTCGGGCCAGTCTCTATTGGAATTAATCCCATATGTTCTGTTGTTCACTTGACGCGGTTTTCACTTAACGCGGTACCCTGTGGGTTCAATTGACCTTGTTAAGCGGAAACTCCCGTGGTCCGGAATGATTTTAGTTTATCCAATAGGTAGAAAGGCAATTTTTTTTTTTTTTTTTTTTTTTTTTTATACTTATCTGAATTATTATTATTATTATTATTTTATTATTATTATTATTATTACAGGAGTTTTAAATTTTTGCCCCTCAGGCCCCAATGTGGGTCAGTGACCTATGCCCGGGTGGGCTATTCCCCGTAAAAAAAAACAACAAAGCCGCGGGAAATTTAGGTTTGTTTACATCCGGCAGTGCGGCTCTCTCTCTCTCTCTCTCTCTCTCTCTCTCTCTCTCTCTCTCTCTCTCTCTCTCTCTCTCTCTCTCTCTCTCTGCTTGTCTATACAGAGTACAACATTTAGCCCTTCAATATATATGAGCAGTAAGTAAGTGTTGCTTTCATATTCTTATGTAAAGTAATGACGATATGTTTTCACGTGTGCGCACTGACATACGCGATCTCTCTTTTTCCTTTACCATTATCGTTAGCTACTTCTATTGTTCCATTTATTAACATTAAATAACATTACTTAAAACAACCATATTAATTTTACTACAGCTACAACCAAAGTCTTATTTTCTTCAGTTTTATGTGTAGAACCAGTCACTCCAGCTTTGCACTAAGGTCATTTATTTCTTTTACGTTTCTTTTAGTATGGTGTGTGCATGTATGTGGATGAGAATAAATGAAGAAATTTATGTAAATCTACCCAAAAAATACAGTTGAAAATTTTTTTATAAAATGTACTACAGTATTGTACACTAATGTACTACATTTTTTATATCTTGAGCAAAATATATGACGCTTATATTCAAATTAATCTCTGTCTTGCAAGGATCTCAGCAATGCAAATTATATTATCCTAACTTTAGTCTGAGATATTATATAAAATAAACATAAAGAAATCACCAGGGTGGGAAGAGGGGGGCGGGAGGTGAGGTGACAGAATGTCTGGCGTTTGTTTGTTTATTTATTTGAGATAAGATTTGACAGTTGGGGCTGAAGGCCTGCCTGGGTGTTTATTTATCATTACTTAAGAGTGACTAAGCTCTTCTCGTAATTTGCCACCCAAACGATCTGGGTGAATATAACTTATATTGGAGGGATTCTTGTAAGATAGTAATTTATTTGAATACAGTAAGTCCCCAAGTTACGTACATAATGGGGACCAAAACGTTGTACGTAACTCGAAATGTACGTAACTCGAAAATCCCCCAACCCTATAACATTGGTCAACTTTTCACCACTGTCAAGCAGTTTTATTATGTCCATTTTTACCTCTAGTGAGATTGCTTGACGTTTCGTAGCACTCCCACTGGCTTCACCACTCTTACGCTTTACACCAGTCATTGCACACAGAGTAAAGTGTACAAAATAGGGCAGAAATTCACAGGAGAAGTATGCACAATGACCACACGTGTTCGCACAATGACCACACTTGTTGCTTTGGTGCGTCTAGCGTGTCGTCTGCATGGTCAGTGATAGTGGCGGCGCGGTGCGGCTGGCACGCAAACTATACGCTCGCCCGCCAAATTTAAAAATTGCTCGCCCTTTTAAGACAATATTTTTGCAATTAAAGACTTCAGAAACGATGTACGTATCGGCCGTTTGTACGTAAGTCGGATGTACGTAACTCGGGGACGAACTGTACCTATATAAACAAGCTATATTTGCAATAGACATAACAATTTTAGTACCGTAATCATTTAGTACATGTACAATACAGTTTGCACTTAGGTCCACTGTTACTGTACAATATTGACTAAAACCACTGGATAACGTATGCTTGGCCGCACAATCTATAAGAATACACGATGCATACGTGATTGTGCCTGCTCTCGGTCCATTTCGGTTCGCTAGGTCCCATTATTTGAATGTTTTTTTTTTTTTTTCATTTTAAATTTTAATTGTTTATTCCTTGATAGAGGAAGCGGAATCCTAGTGCTGTCACTTTGTACCCCTGTACCATAACACCAGAAGCAACTGGCCAGTGTCACAAGTATATACAGTACAGCACAGTCATCCTTTCGTCATCGTGCGCCTAATTGGGACCTCGCCGATAACGAAAGTACAGAACCTATGGGATTTATTCTAATTGGTTCAGGCACTGAAGACCCAACCCCAAGTTTCCCATTTTACGACCATTAAACCCACTAAATATATATACCGTATATACCCGTGCATAGCACGAGTTCTTAAGACCAAATTTTTGGGCAAAAAGTTGGGGGTCGACCTCTATACGGGTAATAGTTTCGTTAGGTTGAAAAATATTTACCAGTAACTACCAGTAAACAAGGGAAACGACGCACCAACGCACCACCCGCTGTGAGTGTCGGTACAGTTGCCAGGGCAGATCTCTTGCGTCATCATAGCAAGCCCAAAGTAGCCAAATGCATGGTATGGTAGCACAGGAGTATGTAAAACATAAAGTATTCATTTTTAAAAGTTTATTTATAGATACATAAATTTTTGTTAATTTAATTTGAAACATCAATATGATGTGAGTCAGGTCATCTACACACAGTTGCCAGTTTCAAAATTTTCCTTTTAAAATTTTAAGTTACCGAGTATTTCTTTTCCCAAATCGTTTTACAATACTGTAGGTATAACAGTATACTGTTGTGCAAACCCCACAGAAAAAAAATTAACAAATGGAGACACCAAAAATGTAAAAAAAAAAAAATGCTGTCTGACTTGCAACACTGTTGGTAGGGTCAGGTGGTTCTAAAGGTACCTGCCAGGACCCGGTAATCAAATTTATAACAATATCTAACCTCAATTACTGTAGTTTATCTGATGTAGGCAATATGAAGTAAAAAATACCAGTTAAAGTGAGAAATTGGAAGAGAATAAACAAGAAAGATGTTGGGCTATTTTTGGTAGGGCTGAGGGAGAGAGTACCAGCTGTTTGGTCTTTTTTGGCGGGAGAGTCACGCAAATATCCGTACTAGTATTTGTTTGGTGTCTTCTGTATTTTTAAAAATGAATACTTGTAAATTAAAAGTACCGTAACATTGTATTATATAAAAACTTGTCATATTTCTGGAAAATAAGAAGCAAGAAAATAAGAATACACCGGTAAACACAATTTCAACGTACGCTAAAATTAAAAGCTGCTTAAGAAGGGCCGATGCAAACACAAAGCCTCCACGACCAGGGCTCTGCCGTATCAGCTAGACGGTACACGTGTATTTCGAATCGTTTTCAGTTAAAAAACTGTTACATCACAAGTGAATTAGGATAGAATATTATTGTAATATAACAGTTTTTAACTGGAAACCATTCGAAAGGCGATTACGGTAACATCTTTTGAACGAAAGAAAGCGAGTCATTGCTTTCGTCATTTTCCACTGTAATACGTACGTCATTTCAGCAAAAATATTACATTTCCATATTCTCAGAAATAAATAGTAGTTTTGCTGAAACGTGATGTATTTCAATGTAAATTAGGATAAACTACATGCAGAAAACAAAAGACTTTACCTAACCTTCCGATGTTCAAGATATGTTACTCGTATTTTTAATAGCTTTCGGTTAAAATACTGTTATATTAGTGATATTCTATTCATACTGTGGTTGATATAATACCTTCACGGAAATGTAATATTTTTTGCTGAAATGACATACGTATTACAGTGGAAAGTGGGATAAAATTGTGATGAAAACAATGACTTTCGCTTTGTTTCGTTCAAAAGATGTTACCGTAATCACTTTTCGAATGGTTTAGTTAAAAAACTGTTGTATTGTATTACACTATTATCCTAATTGACTTGAATAAATATTACGATACCATATTTCTGAATATTTTCATTAAAATCCATCAAAATCATTTTCCTTGTCATCGTCTTCAACAGCTGCTCCCAGTCTTCTCCTTGAACAGGGGTAGAGGGTACGTGTTTTTCGAATCGTTTTCAGTTAAAAAACTATTACATCACACGTATATTTTACCTAAACTGCGCCTGAATGAAAATATTCTCGGAAATAAATAGTAGTTTTGCTGAAACATGATGTATTTCAATGTAAAATAGGATAAAATACATGACGAAAACAAAAGACTTTACCTAAGCTTGCGATGTTCTTGAGATGTTATTCGTTTTTTTAATAGTTTTCGGTTAAAATTCTGTTATATTACAATGATATTCTATTCATACTGTGCTTGATATACTACATTCACGGAAATGTAATATTTTTTGCTGAAATGACGTACGTATTACAGTGGAAAGTGGGATGAAATCGCGACGAAAACAATGACTCGCTTTCTTTCGTTCAAAAGATGCTATCGTAATCACTTTTCGAATGGTTTAGTTAAAAAACTGTTGTATTACAATAATATTCCCTCCTAATTGACTTGAATAAATACTTGAATGGAAATATACAATATTTTTGTTGAAACTACCCGCGTTTCAGTGTAAAGTGTCGTAATAATAAATGGTAAACAAGTTTATAGGATGTAGTGTTTTTCTGAAGGTTTTGTTGTTCCTTTACCCTCAAAAACTTGGGTCGACCTATAAACGAGGAATATCATAAATTAACGATTTCTTGGTCATAAAATCGGGGTCGACCTATATACGAAGGGGGGTTATAGACGAGTATATACGGTATATATAATGTTATGGTAAATATCATAAACAAACATAGGCATGGCTAGGCTTATTACAAAGTGATGAAAAGGGTATGCTTAATACTGTAGTCCACAAAACATGTAGCTATGCTTTTTTATTTGGTCCCCCGTCATACGAGTCCGTTTTCTCTCACATCAGGACGCCTGAGTCCTCCGTTTTCTCTCTTAATCTTAGAGTGCACCAGAAACTTTACTATTTTTAGTAATGCCACAGAATTTGAAATTGCAACCCCAATTGCAACCCCAATTGTAACTAGATTTGTCTGATTACAGCAAATGTGTTATTGTCAATTTGTAGGGGAAAGATTTTATCCTCAATAAAGGTAGGTTAACATTTCGCCTGTAGGCAAATGCTTAAAAAAAGCCTAAGTAAGGAAACATATTCCTTTAACACATAATATCTGACCAGTATGGGGAGGATCATCGTGTCTCCGTCAGGGGGTTGTGGAATGGTGGTCCAGCAGGCGTCACGGTTTTTTTTGGGGGGGGGGGGGGGGGGGTATGGACGTATATGCGATCGGACGTTGTTCGGGCGGACGTTAACCGGCGCATGACTGTATAAGAGAAATATCAATAATACACAGTGGTCCCTCAGTTAACGAACACAATTCGTTCCAGAAGGTCGTTTTTTAACCGAAAATTTTGTTAACCGAATCCATTGCTTCAATAGGATATAGCTCACAGAAAAGTACAGTCGGCCCTTCATATACGCGGGTTCAGCATTCACGGATTCGCAAATACTCGGATTGCCCCTCCGGAGGAATATTCTGTACATTGAAGTAATTGAAGTAGATTCAAATCGCGCACCATTCAAATAGCGTGCGGCACCGAACACTGCACATCGCCCGCTCCCGCTACCTCACACACACACACACACGCATAGCTCTCCCTCACTCAGTCAGTCTCGCTGTAACCACGCTTGTGTTGACATCAGCATTGTAGTTGCAAAAATATTACATTTCCGTGAATGTATTATATCAAGCACAGTATGAATAGAATATCACTAATATAACAGTATTTTAACCGAAAACTATTAAAAAAATGAGTAACATAACTTGAACATCAGAAGTTTAGGTAAAGTCTTTTGTTTTCATGTAGTTTATCCTAATTTACATTGAAATAAATAACGTTTCAGCAAAACTACTATTTATTTCTGAGAATATGGAAATGTAATATTTTTGCTGAAATGACGTACGTATTACAGTGGAAAGTGACAAAAGCAATGACTTCCGCTTTCTTTCGTTCAAAAGATGTTACCGTAATCGCTTTTCGAATGGTTTTCAGTTAAAAAACTGTTGTATTACAATAATATTCTATCCTAATTCACTTGTGATGCAACAGTTTTTTAACTGAAAACCATTTGAAAAGCAATTACGGTAACATCTTTTGAACGAAAGAAAGCGAAAATCATTGTTTTCGTCACGATTTTATCCCACTTTCCACTGTAATACGTACGTCATTTCAGCAAAAATATTACATTTCCGTGAAAGTAGTATATCAAGCACAGTATGAATAGAAAATCATTGTAATATAACAGTATTTTAACCAAAAACTATTAAAAAACGAGTAAAATCTCTTGAACATCGGAAGGTTAGGTAAAGTCTTTTGTTTTCGTCATGTATTTTATCCTATTTTACATTGAAATACATCACGTTTCAGCAAAACTACTATTTATTTCTGAGAATATATTCATTCAGGCACAGTTTAGGTAAAATATACATGTGATGTAACATTTTTTTAACTGAAAACGATTCAAAAAACACGTACCCTCTAGCCCTGTTCAAGGAGAGGACTGGGAGAAGCTGTTTGGTGCTGCAGACGATGACAAGGAAAATGATTTTAATGGATTTTAATGAAAATATTCAGAAATATGGTATCGTAGTATTTATTCAAGTGAATTAGGATAAAATATTATTGTAAAACAACAGTAGTGACGATGTGGAGGAGGCGGAGGGATAGAACGGGGAGGAGTGGTGACCGGCGGGAGCAGGGATGAGTGGAGATGCCAGCCAGTACATTACGGGTGTACAGTATTAATTGTTTTTATTGCTCTTTTTGCATTTTAAAATTAAATACTGGACATTACATTTCAACAAAACTACTATTTATTTCTGAGAATATGGAAATGTAATATTTTTGCTGAAATGACGTACGTATTACAGTGGAAAGTGGGATAAAATTGTGAAGAAAGCAATGACTTTTGCTTTCTTTCATTCAAAAGATGTTACCGTAATCGCTTTTCGAATGATTTTCAGTTGTGGGATTATGAGGCTAATGATAGGATAGAATATTATTGTAATACAGTACAACAGTTTTTAAAGTGAAAATCATTCGAAAAGCGATTACGGTAAGCAATTTTGAACAACGAAAGAAAGCAAAAGTCATTATTTTCGTCATGATTTTATCCCACTTTCCACTGTAATATGTACTGTACATCATTTCAGCCAAAATATTACAGTTCCATATTTATTTCTGAGAATATATTCATTCAGTCACAGTTAAGGTAAAATATACTTGTGATGTAATATTTTAATGAAAATACGGTATCGTAGTTTTCTTTTGTTTCAACTTTAATTAACAAAGATTGATGTTTCAAATGTAATGAACAAAAATTTATGTACAGTATCTGTAGATAAACTTTAAAAAATGAATACTTTATGTTTTACATCGTCCTGTGCATACCATACCATGCATTTGGCTACTTTGGGCTTGCTATGATGACGCAAGAGACCTGCCCTGGCAACTGTACCGACACTCACAGCTGGTGGTGTGTTGGTGCGTCGTTTCCATTGTTTACTGGTGGTTACTGGTAAATATTTTTCAACCTAACGAAACTATTACCCGTTTAGAGGTCGACCCCCAATTTTTTGCCAAATAATTTGGTCTTAAAAACTTGAACTACACACAGGTATATATGGTAAATAAGGACATGGGGGGGGCCAGGGTTTTTTTTTTTGGGGGGGGGGGGGGGGGGGCAGCAAAAATTCACGGATTTTTAACATTCACGGGTATCTCTGTTACCTATCCCCCGCGTATGTTAAGGGCCTACTGTATATACAAAGTAAAAAAAAATGCAGTAAAGTACACTTTCTTTAAGGTGTGCATGTAGAAGGCTCCTGGTTGATGATGATGGGAATTAGAAGTGGGGGTGGAGGAGAAGGGAGAAGAGAAGGAAGTGGGGATGGAGGAGAAATCACCTTTCAGGGGACCCATGCTTGATGCCGTCATTTCACCAATAAAATTTTAAGTTTGCTAGGTGTAATTCAAAATTATTTTCATTAAATCAATACTGCATTGCGCTATATATTATCAATGTGTTAACTTAAGTGCAGAATGACCAATAATTTCTATGAAAAATGCAAAAATATTCAAGACACCAACAAAATAGGTGCTCTCTCCACAGTTTCAAAGTCCCAACTGATGCCTTGTGATCGACTCACGCATCTGAAGGGAGCACAACTAAATAAGTTTCTTGTACTGCATATATTATCAATATGTTAATAAATGTTAAAATGACTAATAATTTTAATTTATAACATGCAAAAATTATAAAGCACAACTTTATTGATATTTACTCCACTGGAAACTAATGTAAACATAGAACAGAGTACTGAATTGGCAGACTCGGCCATCAGGTGACCAGCTGATGCTCACAATAAAACGTGATTTTCGTAAGGATTTCGTTAATCAAATTTTTTTTCGTTAACCGAATTGAAGATTTTTATAGAAGGTAATTCGTTAACCGAACCGTTCGTTAACTGAGGGACCACTGTATTAGGCTATTTAACACTTACGTTAGTAGAAGAGATGGCTGGGCACAAGAAGATGGGGGGGTTGGTTCCGAGGCAGAGGCTAGCAGGTCCTCCTCATCAAACCCCTCGAAGTCCATATCCTCAATATCACTGACTTGGGCTGGCTGTGGTGGGTGGCAGGTGAAGAACTTGGTGATATTTTGTTGATGGCTAGCATTGATGTGGTCGTGATACTGCAGAATATTGGGCTCCAGGGATTGCAACAGAAGGTTATTAGACACTTCATTGCGATGATTGCCTGTGTCTTTGGCAAGGATGAACTTAATTCTCTCAGCTAACTCGATGTCCTCCTTCACATCAGCATGTGTTAGTTCTGCTCTTGTTGTTCTGTAACACCTGGCTGCTCACTGATGTCATCATCTTCCAACATCTCGACCGCAGTCACCTCAGGTTGCCTGATTACCTCCAGGATGTCCTCGTTGGTGGTCTCGGAGAAGTCTGCAGCTTTAACAGTTTGTGCAGCCTCTCTTGCATTCTCCAATGCCACAGCACCAGACTGAGCCTCGCCAGCCACCGTTTGCCTCTGCCTCCCACCAGGGATACCCTTCAACACATGCCGCCACGCTTGCTGAATCGTTGCCACAGATAGCTGCCCCATGCCTCCACCAAGAAATCAACAGCCTTTTTCACGTTAAACAGCTTCCAGAACTGCTTGACCCGCACTTCATTGTCCGCCAAATCTTGTTCGTGTTCCTCTTTCTCTCTCTCGCTATCGGTGCCACTCCCTAGGTTCTGCAGTTCACCCTTGGTGTTGGTGAGGTCGTTCAGGAGCCGAAACTTCTTGGCGGAGAAAGCAGCCTTCACGTTGCAAATCAACTTCTGATCCATGGGGGCTGGATTAACGACGTAGTGTTAGCGGGAAGGAAGACCACATTTACATTGGGGTGATGATCCAGCAAAAGGGGCGAGTGTCCTGGTGCGTTGTCGAGGAGCAACAAAATGTTGAATGGCACATTATTTTCCACGCAGAGTTTCTTGATACCTGGAACGAGACAGTTGTCAAACCAGGAGAGGGACAGACCAGAGAACATCCATGCCTTCCATAAGGTTAGCCAGTGGACATTTAACTTGCTCATGTCCATATTCTTGTAGGCATGCAGCTTGCGGGCTTTGTGGATCACAGACAACTTCAGCTTAGCAGTGCCGGAAGCATTGGTGGTGAACAGTAAGGTGATGCGCTCCTTCTGCGTTTTGCGCCCCTGACACTTGCTAGCATACTTGACTACGAAGGTCTTGGATGGCAATTTCTTCCGGTACAACCCTGATTCATCCATATTGAACACTTGGTCGTCGGTGTACTGTCCTTCCTCCATAATTTTCCGTAAAAATGGGGGAAAATTCATGGCGGCAGCCCGATCGGCACTTGCTCCTTCTTTGACTATCTCAATATTCGTGATCTTGCTGCATCGTTTAAAACCTTGCAGCCACCCAGCATAAGCACTGAAGGGCTTGGGATCTGCAACCCCCATTTTTCTTGCTACTGCTTCATAGAGTTCTCGGGCGTTGTCCTGCAGTGCCCGAGTGTCGACCGCCATGTTCCTTCTTGATTGACGAATAATGTAGCTTACCAACAAACTCTCGGTCTTCAGCAGCACCTTATTGTGGCAATATTTCACCATTGAGGCACCTACAGACTTGGTAATGTTCATGCATTCATTGATTTTGCCTGCATTCTTCTTGATCGTGCTGATCGTCGATTCATTCACTCCATATTGTCTGGCCAGATCCACCTGCCTTGTGCCTTTTTCTAACTCCTGAACGATCTTGTACTTAACCTCATAGCTTAAGGCGCGTTGCACCTTCTTGGGCTTGGGGCGGCTTGGGCCAGGTAGTTCAGGGCTTCACGGGGGTGATGGGGGTCCAGCGGAAGCCATTGTGTAGAAAGAAAAAAAAAACGGTTCCTGGGCATGAGTGAATATTGGCGGGGACAGTCGGAGTGGTGCGGTGATGGTTGAGAGCGAGGGTGGCAGGGGTGACAAGGTTAAATAGATCAGTCACAGCGCTCGGCGGAGGGGGTGCGTGGGTGGTAAGGATACGTGGTCCAATTACAGTCCGCGACATCAGTGGTGACGTCAGCGCCCAGCACTTGCCCCAGCTCTTGCTGCGTATATGATGGCATTTACTGCGTAAATAATAATTACCGCTTCTGGACAGATGCCGCGTAAATGGCCGTCCTTGTATAAAATATCCACGTAAACCCAGACTATACTGTATACAGGTAGTCGTCGACTTACGACCTAGATTGGTTACGGCCGACCGGTCGTAAGTTGATCTGGTCGTAAGTCGGCCTATGTTATAATTACCTTACGTATATTATACTGTAATGTGTAATGATAATATAATCATCTTTAAGTCATATTTTATCAACATTTTCTTTGTTCATTATTGTTACGGTCGTCAGGTTTAAGTAAATCACTGCATACTACAGTACAATTGGTTTATTATTTACACTGGGGCTGGGGCCAAAACTGTCGTACCGCCGGTCGTAAAGTCGAACAGACGTAAGTCGCATAGGTCGTAAGTCGACGACTACCTGTATATATATATATATATATATATCCAAAAATATGAGTACAGTACTGTATCAACAAAATATTTAAACCAACAGTTTACCCTGAATTTTGAAAATAACTTGACAATCTTTTTATCCTATGCTCAGCAAAATTTTATGTACTGTACTGTATTTGCATACGTCTTACTACCAAACGTAAAATTAAATAACATTTTAATAGGCCACTGATAGATTCATTCATTAAATGCTAAAAAAAAATTTTTCTCTACCCCTGGAACAGGTATCCTGCAAGAGCCTTTGTTGGGGACACATTTACGTACTTTGCGGGGATGACCTTTGCTGTGGTGGCAATCATTGGCCATTTTAGCAAAACAGTATTATTGTTTTTCCTGCCACAGATCTTCAATTTCCTTTATTCTGTTCCTCAGTTGTTCCACTTTGTACCATGCCCAAGACATCGTTTACCAAGGTAAGTGAGTTACTGTGTATCCAGCCTCTGGAAGGCATACAGTATTGGTCTCCTTCCTTCCTCCTCCCTTGTGTCTCCATCATATGGGAGACATATTGGTCTCCTGTATTTCCATTATCTGGGAGACATATTGGTTTCCTCCACCATTCCTCCCCTGTTCTTCCTTCTCCTTCATTCCTTCTCCATTCTTCCTTCTCCTCTGTTTCTCCTTCTCCTCTATCCCCCCTCCTCCTCTTCTTTTTTTTTGGGATATGATATTTTCTAACATCATGTTTGTGCACCCTGAGGCTCTCCAAGAGATCTTCATGATTTTATAGTGTTTTATTTGATGTCTTATTCTTACGTATTGCAGTTTTAACATAATATGTGCACACTCAACAGGAACTACAAGAATCACCACCTTATCACAATAGTCACATTAGCTCTCACAATACAGTAGTCCCTCGGTTAACGAACGGTTCGATTAACAAAATTTTGGTTAACAAATTAGCTCCCATAAAAATCTTCAATTCGGTTAACGAACAAAACTTCGATTAACGAAATCCTTACAACAAACACATTTTGTTGTGAGCATCAGCTGATCGGCTAGTCTGCCAATACAGTAATCTCTTCTTTGTTTACATTCGTTTCCAGTGGAATAAATATCAAGAAAGTTGTGTTCTTGAATATTTTTGCATTTTTTATATTAAAATTATTGGTCATTCTAAAATTTAACCATCCAAGCTCTTGTCTACATAAAGTTTTTCAACTATTATTTTTGGCTCGATATATGTAACTTTATTCATTTATTGAAACCCATTTACATGCACACACTGTCCTAAGGGCAAAGCTGTACTGTACATGTGCCGTATTTTTCGGCTTAAAAGACGCACTTTTTATGACAAAAATATACCTCGAAAATTACCATGTGTCTTCCAGGTCTTCCAGGACACTAGTTGATGAGTTGTAGCAGAGGTTTTTGAAATCAGCCCCTTACAAAGACTGTTACCTCATTACAGTACTTAACAATTACAAGTATTCTCTATACAGTACTATAAAAGTATTGATTTAACTAATATTGTTGATATATTGTGAAAAAAAAAAAAAAAAAACCCTTGCTGCTGTGTGGTTGTTTACTCATGGCAGTGGTGCAGCAGCGCCATCTATTGAGGAACTGCTAAAGGTTGTCTGCTGGTCTCAAATGCAGGAATGTTTGTTTCTTTATATATAGGCTCTCATATTTGGACACCTATTTACAGTAGGCTCTCATATTTGGATACCCATTTAGACTGTAAAAACCCCACAAAATTAAAATCTTCCAAATTTAAATACAACTTCGTCATCCAAGTCAAAACACACACACAACAACATTGGCTGTCCTTATGTTTTCAACTATATTACCACTGGTGGGTAGATATTTTGTTTTTTAATTCAGGAACATTAATTAAAATATATTTGAATAGTAAATAAGTGTTGCTTTCATATTCTTATGTAGAGTAATGATGATATGTTTACACATGTGCTCACTTACATACGTGATCTCACTTTTTTTTTACCCTTAATTGTTATCTATTTCCATTGTTCCATTTATTAACATTAAATAACATTACTTTAAACAACCATACTAATTTTACAACAGCTACAACCAGGGTCATATTTTCTTCAGTTTTATATGTAGAATAGGGGGCAGGGAAAAAACACTTTTATTTGAGTTACAGGCTGCACTTCTCAGGCATCGTTTGTATGGCTGTAACAAACACCTGTGCAAAATTTCATGCCATTTCATGCATACTTACCCTGCCGCATCGCGAACGACTTTTTGTCAACTTTTAGTGTATACCAAAAATTAGGTGTCATTTAATGTTTTCCAGGATTATGATAAATTTTACATGGGTGACATCGATTTAATCCACATGTTATTTTACAGGTACACCGTATAGAAAATCATTACAAGTTCATATTGAAATTCTTCTTTGTGCAGAACCTTGGCATCATTTTCCTAGACAATAATCTTTGCCTAATATATCCATCTCTCGATTCGTATCCCGTCACTTCAGTGCAAGCTTCAGTCATCACTTTTATGCCTCTCTCGACCGCCTGAGTGCTGTTTGGCCATTTGGGCACCACTAATGGTGTCTCAAGAATGTCATTAACCTGTAGATTTGACAGAGAAGCAATGTAAGGAGGCTCAGTCTTGAGTTCATTCCTCCAGTTAATCATGGAATGATAGTTTTTTGCTTGCCACTTTAGTTTCGGAGTTACCACCTTTCTCATGTTGACTACAGGAGGCACATCCTCATTCCCATCTCCATCTTTACCCTCCTCATCAGTATAGTTTAACAAATTCTCGTCAACAGCAGCATCAGAATCTTCCTCCTCCTCTTCAGATCTGCCAGTGCATTCTTCCTTTTGCTGATTCTCCTCTCTAATTTTTTTTATCATTGAGACAGCTTTTTCTCTAACAGTCATGTCCTCATCTGCACACATACCAAGAAGAAGTTGATCTGTGTGGGTGAAGTATGCATTTCTCTGGACAGCCTTCTTCAGTATCGTCTCCTCCTCACTATTCAAGTGTTTCATATATAGCAGGGACTGGAATACGTGCCTTGAGCCGTGTGTTACGTAAGGGTGTATCTTGATGTAAAACCACATTGGAGCACTGAACTTTATTATTGTAATGACAATTATTTTCAACTCATGGCTGGGTCTTGATGTTGCTACATACAGCCTGAGGATTCTACTCCATAAGGTGTTCCACCTTGACACACAGGGAGGACCTGGTTCAATAGCAGCCAAGTCATCTTCAACAACACCTGTGATAACTCCTTTACAAATCCTATACAGGTATTTCTGATCCCAGGACAGATCTTTCTCCACTTCATCATTAAACACAGGGAAATCAGGGAAACTGACTGGCTGGAAGGCGACAACTGGAAGCTCAGACAAAGACTCCTTGATCTGCTTTCCAATGGGACCACGCCAATGCTCAGGACCACTTGGTTTACCATCATAGTGATAAAAAACTGCACGGAAAGGCAGCTCATTTCCGTGAAGCTGACATATGAAATAATGGAGCGGGTGACCAAGTAACATTTCAAGATGATGAATGACTCCATTTTCTGATCCTACATTTACATTGGTTCCATCACAACCAACACACACAATGGGCTGCTGGGTTAGATTTTTCTCCACCAGAAACTCGTGAATAGTTTTGGCAATCTGCTTTCTGTGTCCAGTCTTGGGAGTCACATGTGTGAGATATTCATTGCCAGGCTCAACCATGATGACATAATGATCTTTCACCATCATCCTCGAACTCCATTTCTCGGTCTTCTCATTCTTTATCATCACACGAGTGGCGGTCTTCTTACCATCAAAATAGAGTGACGTCAAATTATCTAAACTAGCCATCTCAATTTCTTGCCTCTTAAAGCGGTATTTTTGTCTCGCATCCTGCAGCTTTTGTGGTCCAATAACCTGACTCTTGTCATCCTTTGTGATAATGCCATAGTCAGTTAAGGTGGCAGTAGCAATGGCAGCTCCAGCATAATCACTAATCAAGTATCGGTCACAAGCGGCAGCCAGTGTAGGGAGTCTTGTCCGGTTCTGTGAACTGGTGTCTGTCAGAGCCCTTGGATCAGGGACAAAATCAGCATCAGTATTGACGAGAGGAATATCTCTTGAATCATCTGAATTATCCTCAACATAAGGAATATCTCCAGCTACCAGATATCTATGTTTTTGCTCAAGCTGTCTCCTAACTCTGTCCGCATCATGCTTCTCTCTTGCCGTCACTCTGTCCCACATCTTCGTCACTTTCATGTCGACCCCTGCAATCTTCATCTTCCTATCACCTCGCTGGTCAAGGAGAAACTGCACCTCACGTTTGGGAACTTTTATAACACAATTACATGCCAGGTGATATCCGTCACACTCCTTAACTATGCACCTCACATCCTGACAGGAGGCAAGGGGACAATAACAGCTACAGATATCAAACAACTCTTTCATTTCTACCTGAAATGCAGCTTTTTTGCCTACATTTTTGTTCTTATTTAGTTCAATTCCTCTACTGTACAATTTTCTCAACCTTTCCTCAATAGTTTTTTGGCTAAGAAGAGGAACATTCTGCCTATCTCCAATTGCTTTTTCCCATATTTCTGAACAGTCCTGGGCGACCATCTTTATAATCATTGAGACATCAGCAAACTTTCCGTCATCACATTTATATCGCCAGCAGTTCTTTAACATCTCGCCTTTCGAGGGAAGTTTGTCCACTGGAAGAACACTTGCAGAGCCAAACAATGCATGATCTGTGGCTGCCCTCGTTAATACAGTAGCCATCTTGATAGCAAATTGATCAGATCACCTGAAAAGAAAAAGAAAAAGTTAGTTATTAGAGCAATTTCTGAAAACACATCATCAATAGGCTTCTTGTGCATTAGTAAATAACGCCAAAATTAGTTAATCAGAAATATAATGTAGCCTAATTAAAATAAATGAAAATGGAAAGTATGTAACTAGTACTGTGCTGCCAACTTGCCCCATTTTTGTTGAGCCAACTTATCCCAGCCGTACCAGTGATCATAAATAAATTATTTTGGTATATATCAAGAAGCCTAACATGAACTGTTTCATGGATAAACAATCCTTAAGCGCTAAGTTGAATTATGGCTAAATTGGATACTACAGTACTTGTCTATAACCTCACACATGTTACAGCAAACCTTATAAGAGAATAAAATTTACTTACCAGCATCAAAATCAATTTTCCCCCACTCTAATCAAGACGTGCGGCATCTCAGAATGACTGCTTATGGGTGACTGAGGAAGCACGTGGTGATCCTGCGGTGTGAACTGCTTAACGGTAACTATTTGAATAATTTCAAGTACGCCAACTTACCCAGGTCTCCCCTACATTACAGTACAGTAACACAACATTGAGAAATGAAATGAGAAAAGGCTGATAATCAATATAGACATAGCACCATACTCATCTGCAACAAGACAACTTAAATGAAATAAGAGATATTAAAAAAACGTTGATAAACACTGAACAGAACATTGCACCGCCACAGCGGCTGTTTGGCTAGTACTGTAGGTAAATTTAAAAATTTCAGTAGAAAATGCGGCAGACTAAACCTCGACATATCAGCTTCAAATTTGGCATGGAGTCTTAGATATATATAAGGAACAATGCCTGAAGAGTGCAGCTTTGAGCAAAATTTCACTGCCCCCTAATGTAGAACCAATCGGTCACTGGTTTTGTAAACAACAAAAACAATGACGTCGTGTCTCCTCATATGTTTTAATATTCTTCGTATTATTAATTAATTGTATTGTTCAATTTGCACACATAAACAATAATTCAATCAAAAAGAAATTCAGAAACATTAATTTAAACATATATGAACAGTAAATAAATGTTGCTTTCATATTCTTATGTAGAGTAATGACGATATGTTTACACGTGCTCACTTACATATGTGATCTCACTTTTTTTTTTACCCTTACCGTATATCGCGGCCTATAAGGCGGCGGGGTGCATAAGACGGCCCCCCAAATTTCCATTTAAAAAGTAGCTTTTGAGCTCTATTTGCTGTATAAGACCAGTACCCCAAATGTGACACTTACCCACTGACTCAGTAGTCCTTTACCAACCATCCTTGGTTTCTTAAAATAAGGCCAATTCACTTCAAGTAATGTCATCAAATGTACCCGCTGGTGTAGTGTAAACACTAGTGACGTCACTGAAGCGTCTGCTATTTACCGGTAACTGGAACTAATGTCGGTGTCGAGTAAAATTTTTCCATTTACTTGAAATGGATTTACCGATTTATTTGTTTATTTATTTATTTATAATATACTGTAACATATTAAACACACTGCAAGTATTTTCTTTCATTTATACGCTTGCTTCGCAAGAGACGATCGGTGGTGGGAGTGTTCCCTCGTCTCCGTGGTGTGACTGTGTTCTGACTATACAACAGGTGGTTCAACAGCAACCACCTTATTCTAATTGTGGTGTTTCATTAGGATTTGAGTGAAAAAGGTTACCGGTATGTTCTTACTACATACGTTTATTACACAAACATATATATATATATATATATATATATATATATATATATATATATATATATATATTTATATTTATATATATATTTATTTATATATATATATATATATATATATATATATATATATATATATATATTATATATATATATATATATATATATATATATATATATATATATATATATATATATATATATATATATATATACTGAATATACTATGTACAACAAATGAATGTTCAATGAATTATTTATGGTGCATTAGGGTACTGGGCCACTTCAGACGGGCTATAAATAGACTTGTTATCTCCCCTCCATCTCACCCCGAGCCAGACGGAAGCGCCTTGGTAAATAACATTTGTTTGCTTATTTTCCATTTACTTGAAATAAATTTACCGAATTATTTGTTTAATTATTTATTTATAATATACTGTAATATATTAAACACACTGTAATTATTTTCTTTAATTTATAAACTGTTTTGCGACAAAGGAATGTTCTCCAGTAGTGTTTCATTAGGATTTGAGTGAAAAAATATTACGTACTTACTACATACATTTATTACACAAACATATATATATATATATATATATATATATATATATATATATATATATATATATATATATATATATATATATATATATATATATATATATACATACATATATATATATACATACATACTTTCTGCCTCATTTCCACACAATTGCAGTTTCAATTGTTCCTCTTACTTTGACAACACAACATACATAAAGTATATTATTAATCAGTTTTGATCTTTTTTTTTAATTTTTGTATTTATTTATAGTTAGTTACTTAAAATAAGGCCAATTCATTTCAAGTAATGGCATCAAATGTTACCCGCTGGTGTAGTGTAAACACTAGTGACGTCACTTAAGCGTCTGTAATTAACCGTCGATAGTTTCAAGAATTATTGCACTCATTTATTGAATATTCTTTGTAAAAAAATAAAATTTAAATCAATTATTTATAGGAGATAAATATTATTATGAGTAAATATACCGATACCGGTATGCATTACTGACCACCTCCACGGCTAAAAATAGCTCAATCTCGCGGTCACTTTCCCTTTCTTGCTCCTCACTGGCAAATGGGGGGGGGGAGGGGGGGCATGGGGAGGGGTGTGTGATGATAGCTGTGTTTATTACAGGGTATGTTAGACAGGTTTATAATACATTTTTATTATTTTAATATACCGGTAATCTTAATTTGAATCCAGCTTGCCAAACGTAAGTTTCAGTATAAAATAATTACTGGTAGGACTTTGTGAGTGGCTTACGATGTTTCCATCACCACTCTTGACACAATATTTAAGACGTAAGAATTTTATATTTGTTGCTTAAGACGACCCCCTAACTTTGGGCAGATTTTTTTATTGTTCAAATTTCGTCTTATAAGCCGAGATATACGGTAATTGTTAGCTTCTTCCATTGTTCCATTTATTAACATTAAATAACATTACTTAAAACAACCATATTAATTTTTCTACATTAATTTTAATACAGCTACAATGGAGGACTTATTTTCTTCAGTTATATAATTATGTAGAACCAATCAGTCACTGGTTTTGCAAAAAACGAGTTTTTTTTTACTTTTATTTTGTTTTTAAATAAAGATTTTGTTTTATATAGACGTTGATATACAGTACATGTTTACATTTGCTTACCTTCTACTGTTGGAAAATATTTCCCGTCGTTGTCATACAGACAAAAACAAGAGAATGAATGTAAACACTACAGCCCCTAAGATGTGGAGGTGACCAGGTGCATAAAATGAGTGCTGTATTAAAGATTTCACCTTCTTATACAGATTTTTTTTAAATTGAAGAAAATGACGACTGATAAGCAGTTCTAAGTGGTGATATTCAAAGAGGTGTGTGTACTTGTGCCAAAAGGGCTGTATATCAAGCAACAGTTTCACTGGTGTAGGTAGTAGGCAGCTAATGTACCAAACAAGGAGGTACTACCATTTGGGAAGATATTGAAAGCATAATGTATTGTCTAATGGTAGACCCTGCTGCTATGTGACCAAGTCCCAGGTTGATGATCTGACTTTCTGCAGGGTCTCAATTGTTTCTCTTACTTTGACAACACAACATACATACAGGTACTATATTGTTTCTCACTCTTGATATTTTGTTTTCATTTTTATATTTCTTTTTTATTATTATTATTATTATTATTATTATTATTATTATTATTATTATTATTACAGTCAACCCTCACTTTACGCGGTTAATGTAACCCACAGGGTACCGCGGAAAGTGAGAAACGCGTAAAGTGAATAACATAACATATGGGATTAAATGAAATAGAGACCAGCTGACCCCCAAACTCCACTTTTTCCAACACAATACCTATGTTCTAGTAAAAATAACATCTTAATTTTATGATGGTACATGCACACAATTAATACTTAAGAGAAATAGAGAAATACAGTCGCCAAGTTAATGTCCATTCAAATAATGGACACGACTCCCTCCCCCCTCTTTTCACACTACACTGCTGGCTCTTCCCTCTGAGAAATTTTGGGGGGAAAACCAGGTATAGTAATAAATAATACCTCAAACTAAAGTTAGGATAATATAATTGACATTGCTGGATTCCTTGTAAGACCAGGAATATTTTGAATATAAATGTCATATATTTTTCACAAAAGATAACATATTTACTCAGATTAAACATTTTATCTAAAATTTGTATGTCTAATGCAAAATATATGATGTTTATATTCAAAATGATCACCAAATTGTAAGAATTCCAGCAATGCAAATTATATTCTGGCCGGGTAATTTGTATGAATTTTATGAGCTAAAACAAATATCTCCAGTTAATAAAAAAAAAAATATTCTTCACGACACTATCTGTCAATCAAAGTACCCCACCTTGCCTCCCCCCCTCTTCCAACCGCGCGGTCAGTCCCAACCCTCCCCCCACCCCCCAGCAATCCTCCCTTCAAGAGAAAGGTTGGGTGAAAAAAATAAATTTTAACATTTTGTATTAAATAATACCTCAGATTAAAGTTATTATAATATAATTGACATTGCTGGATTCCTTGTAAGACCAGGAATATTTTGAATATAAACGTCATATATTTTGCACAAAAGATAACATACTTACTCAGAGTGAACATTTTATCTAAAAATTTTATGTCTAATGCAAAATATATGTTGTTTATATTGAAAATGATCATCAAATTGTAAGAATTCCAGCAATGTAAATTATATTCTGGCCGGGTAATTTGTATGAATTTTATGAGCTAAAATAAAAATCTTCAGTTAATAAAAAAAAAATATTCTTCACATGGTAACAGATGGTCGGTCGCCGGTCCCTCCCTCCCCCCCCACCCCCCACCAACCGTCCCTACCAGATAAATGTGTGGGAATACCAGACTGTTTACCTTTTTAGTAATAAATAATAAATCAGACTAAAGTTAGGATAATATAATTGACATTGCTGGATTCCTTGTAAGACCAGGAATATTTTGAATATAAATATCATATATTTTGCACAAAAGATAACATATTTACTCAAGAGTAAACATTATATCTAAAATTTGTATGTCTAATGCAAAATCTATGATGTTTATATTCAAAATGATCATCAAATTGTAAGAATTCCAGCAATGTAAATTATATTCTGGCCGGATAATTTGTATGAATTTTATGAGCTAAATAAAAAAATTATACTTCACCGTGTAAAGGGGTACACGCACCGCGGAATGTGAGCATCCTGGGTTCTGGCAGGGCACCGCGTAAACGTGGAAACGCGGAATGTGGGACCGCGTAAAGTGAGGGTTGACTGTATACTGTAATACATTAAACACACTGCAAGTATTTTCTTTAATTTATATACTTGTTTCGCGAAAAAGGGAGGCTACCATTATACCTGGTAGGTGAAGTTGACCAGAAATTTATGGTGATCATTAAGGACCAAACTCCGAATCCAGAATCCATGACATGACTTCTGTTCATCATTCTCATCCTAAATTTACCACTGTCAGTAGTTTCAAGAATTAACGCAGTCATTTACTGAATATTCTTTCTAAAAAAATAAAATTTAAATTAATTATTTATAGGAGATAAGTATTATGATCAGTAAATATACAGATATGCATTACTGACCACCTCCGAACACAAGGACGGCTAAAAATACCCACAGGCGGTCACAATCAAGGTCACTTTCCCTTTCTTGTCACTGGCAAATTGGGGTGGGGGGGGGGGGTGATGATAGCAGCTGTGTTTATAACCGGGGTATATTGTTCTTTTACGGTATGTTAGACTGGTTTATAATACATTTTTATTATTTTAATATACCGGTAATCTTCATTTTAATCCAGCTTCCCAAACGTAAGTTTCAGTATAAAATAATTAGTGGTAGGACCTTGTGAGTGGTTTACCATATTTCCATCACCACTCTTGACACGCTAAACCGCAGTATTTAAGAGGTAAGAATTTTATCTCTGGTGCTTAAGACGACCCCCTAACTTTGGGCTGATTTTTTTTTTTTTTTCAAATTCCATCTTGTAGGCCGAGATATACGGTAATCAAGTGATAACAGGTCATAGACCCCAAACTTCTGTGCAGTATGAGAAAGCTTGGAAACTTTTTCAACAATTTATCAGGTTGACAACTCCAATCATGTTGTTGGAAACAGTGGTGTTAGAATTTTTAGATTTTCTGTTCAGTGTTAAAGGCCTTCAAGGATCGACAATTGCATCTTATAAATCAGCATTGGTTGACCCTCTGGCTTGGGGTTTTAATATTACTTTGAACCCAAGAATTTATCAAATTCTCAGATCGTCCTTTTTTATTCAGAGACCCCCTCAGCCTAAGAGAATCCCACGTTGGTCTCTAGATAAAGTTCCTAAATTTCTTATGGGGCCTAATTACAAAATAAATCTGAACAAGGACAGATTGCTCCAGAAGGCAGCCTTCCTTCCAGCAATAGCAACAGGTATGAGAATCAGGGAGCTGATTTAAATTTCCAATAATCCATCATTATTGGTATTTTCTGAGGAAGATCTCAACCTTTTTCCTAAGGAGATCCTAAGAAAAAATGAAAGGGAGGATTTTTGAGCTCAACCTATCAGCATTAAATGGCTGATGGATGAGACAAGGGTTCCTCATATATTATGCCCAGTTAGGAATCTTTAGGAATGGTTAACCAGATTCCCTAATTGAGGCCCCTATGTATTCTCATCACAGGATGGTGAGAAATTGTCTCCTAGTCAAATGACAAAATATTTATCACAGTTAGTGACTAAAGCAGACCCTGGCAAGAAATTTTTGGCACATGACACCAGGAAAAATGCAGGGTTTGTGGCCTTTCTGCAGCATATAAGCCTCAGTCAGATCAAAGAAGTGGGCTTTTAGAAATCTTCAAAAACCATTCAAAACAGCTATCTTCATCTATCTCTGGAAGATCCTTCACATGTGGTGGTGCTGGGGTCCCCTCCCCCACCTAGTTACTCTCCACAAGCAGGACCTTCTACTTCCTCATCAGAATAAAGTGAGTATCCTAATTGAAAAATGTAATTTAACATTTTGCCTTCCGGTAAATGTTCCTAATATTGGAAAATATTCCAAAAACTTTATAATTATAATCTGGACCTACGCTAGCGGAGCCTTATACGCAGTGTCACCTCCATCTCCACATCCTGCTCGGTTAATCAAAGCTAGTCGTCGCATTCTGGATTGAACAAAAAGCCTTTTTTTTTCTAAAAACCAGTTTTTGTGATATAGTCCAGAATGCGACGTTGACATCCCACTGATCTCCACCCCTCGAGAGTTGACATTTGTTTACTACTCGCTCTAGGGCAAGAGATGACGGTAGCAATGCGTGTGATGGAGGGTGCCGGAGGGGGTTTTGAGAATTGAAATTAAGTGCCAGGTTACGACGTGTCCTCCTAATACAGGTATTACGTATTAAGTAATTATTAAATGTTTTAATTGCCTGTATGTTGGTGTGGCGAGTTATTGCTAGGCATTAACATACTTAGGTATAAAGCTAGACGTCGCATACTGGACTATATCACAAAAACTGGGTTTTTCTTTGGGGGGGGGGGGGGGCTACCAGAACATCTCAAAGTTTGAAAAAAGCGAATTCCATTTCATTGAAGTTCGATTTATCGAGGTTTTACTGTACTAAGATTCGCAAAAACTTCAAGAGAAATACTTGAAATGTACAGAAAAACAAACATGCCATATTTTGGTCATATAATTAGGGATGCGGGGATAATAGCAGAAGTATTAATGGGCAAAGTGTAGGGTAGGAGGGACAGGGAAAGCCAGAGACTAGGATGGATGAATGGAATTAAAAACTGGGTCCCAAGACAGATACTAAACCTTAGAGGACTTGTAAAAACAGCCCAAGAACGTTTAATTGGAGGACTGTGGTCACCAACCCTCAGATATGAGGATAGTACTCAGATTGATTGACTTACCATACCCATTAACCATATTTATCATACCAGTTAACAAGTCTTACCATACCAGCTGACCAGTTTTACAATACAACCATTCTTACCATACCAGCTAAACATTCTTACCATACCAGCAAAACATTCTTACCATACCAGCTAAACATTCCTACCATACTGGTTAACCATTTTTACCATACCAGTTTACCAGTCTTACCATACCAGTTAACATTCGGGATCGTACAGGAATATCCCGATAACCGACGCATAAAGTTGTTGGTTAGTGAATCAACAGTTATTGAAGCAATTAATCCCATAAGAACACAACAAATTCAGGAGGTTGGGGACCGGCCACCCTCCAAAAACTCCCATTAACCCTTGATATGTCTCTGTACTGCACACTTTAAAACAAGAAAATAAAGCACATATAAGCAAGCATAAAAAGTCTTAAATCAGCAATGTAAAGCATAAATTGAGACTGTTATTTACCTGTGTTTAGGATGGTAGAGATGGTCTAGGATGGGAAGTTCAAGTCTACCAATCTTTGTTGGTCCATCATTACTCTTATTACACCTTATTTCGCCTTGTTACACCTTAACCACATCACATCAAGTTGCTCAATACAAGAGGAACTATCACTGGGGTGTTTAGGCATGATTGAGTAACACACTAAGTCAGAAATAAATAAAAATATGAAGTCAGACATACATAGTAAGTGTAAACAAGAACAAAGATGGCAGGAATGAATCAGAGGCAATGTGCAGAGCCCTTTGGTGGAAATTATTTTCACCATACCAGCTCTGTCGATCATTAGATCTCTGGGTTATCAACGAAACTTGCTGGGTATTTCCCTTGTATGGAATCACCATTTATAGCAAATTGACGTTCAATGGGATGTCGATTATTGGGGTTCACCTGTACTCGCAAATATGGCATTTTGATTTAAATAAAATTTTTGCCTTGCTATCAGACACACTAGTGGGGCTTCTTTTTCTTTTCTTTTTTCATTTTCTCTAAAAGTTTCTTTTTGAATAACAGTGAACCCTCGAAAATCCGGACTACTATGGGGGGGGGGGGGGACCACCTGTCCGAAAAAGTTGATTGTCCGAATCTTCCAGCGAATGTACTAAATGTATAAAAACGATAAATAATGATATAAAAAATACTAAAAATACAGTATATATTATCCTGACTACTGGGGGTTAGTTATACATACTTTTTCCTGTGAAAAAGACATAGTTTTGAGCAACATATTACTGTACTCACTTTTTACTCAAATGTGCTACACTAAAGGACTAAAATTTTTATCTCGTGCAAACTACGTGATGTTTATACTCAAATTATTCGTTATCTTGCAAGGATTGCAGCAATGCAAGTTATATTTTTTTTAAGTTTAGTCTGTGACATTTTATAATATAAAAACTTTAAGCCTAAAACCACCTTCACCCTGGCTGGAAGATAGGGGTATGGCTGAGAGGAGGTGAGGTGAGGTGTTGCACAACCAGCGGCAAAGGTTGCAAAAGTTACCTAGTGCGTATTTATTTATCTGTCAGATAAATGGAAGTACCGAATTTTTCGGATTTTTCGGCTTAGAAGACGTTGCATCGTGGAAGACGCACCCTGATTCAGGTATTAGCCCACCTGGGCACAGGTCACTGACCCACATTGGGGCCTAGGGGGCGAAAATGTAATAATAGTAATAATAATAATAATAATAATAATAATAATAATAATGAAAAAAAAATCAAGAGTGAGGAACAATATGTATGTTGTGTTGTCAAAGTAAGAAAAACAATTGAGACCCTGCAATTGTGTGTAAATGTGGCAGAAAGTCAGATCAGCAACCTGGGACTTGGTCACAATTTTCGTGATGCCATATGGCAACAGGGTCTACCAATATCTTCCCAGGCAGTAGTACCCGGTACCTCCCTACTACCGACGCCAGTGAAACCACCAGTGAAACTGTTGCTTGATATACAGCCCTTTTGGCACAAGTACACACACGTCTTTGAATATCATCACTTTGAACTGCTTATCAGTCTTCATTTTCATCAATTTAAAAAAAAATCTGTATAAGAAGGTGAAATATTTAATACAGCACTAATTTTATACACCTGGTCACCTCCACATCTTAGGGGCTGTAGTGTCTACATTCATTCTCTTGTTTTTGTCTGTATGACAACGACGGGAAATATTTTCCAACAGTAGAAGGTAAGCAAATGTAAACATGTATATCAACGTCTATATAAAACAAAATCTTTATTTAAAAACAAAATAAAAGTTAAAAAAAAAAAACTCATCTTTTGCAAAACCAGTGACTGATTGGTTCTACATAATTATAAAACTGAAGAAAATAAGTCCTCCATTGTAGCTGTATTAAAATTAATGTGGTTGTTTTAAGTAATGTTATTTAATGTTAATAAATGGAACAATGGAAGAAGCTAACAATTAAGGGTAAAAAAAAGTGAGATCACATATGTAAGTGAGCACTTGTGTAAACATATCGTCATTACTCTACATAAGACTATGAAAGCAACACTTATTTACTGTTCATATATATTTTAATTAATGTTTCTGAATTTCTTTTTGATTGAATTATTGTTTATGTGTGCAAATTGAACAATACAATTCATTAATAATATGAAGAATATTAAAACACATGAGGAGACAAGATGCCATTGTTTTTGTTGTTTACAAAACCAGTGACCGATTGGTTCTACATATAAAACTGAAGAAAATAAGACCCTGGTTGTAGCTGTAGTAAAATTAGTATGGTTGTTTTAAGTAATGTTATTTAATGTTAATAAATGGAACAATGGAAATAGCTAACAATTAAGGGTAAAAAAAAGTGAATCACGTATGTAAGTGAGCACATGTGTAAACATATCATCATTACTCTACATAAGAATATGAAAGCGATCAATTGAACCCACAGGGTAGCGCGGAAAGTGAACAACAGAACATATGGGATTAATTCCAATAGAGACTGGCCCGACCCCCAAACTCCACATTTTGATGACACAAAAGTATGTTGTAGTAAAAATATGATCTTAACTTTATGATGGTATGCACAGACAATTAATATAGAAGAGGTTAGGTTAGGAAAAATAACGGTCAAGTTAGGAAAAATAAAGGTTAGGGTAGGAAAACTAAAGGTCAGGTTTAACACTTACGTTAGTAGAAGAGATGGGTCGGCATACGGGGATGGAGGTTGGTTCCAAGGCAGAGGGCAGATTACTGGCCCTCAGGTCAATCACCATCACTATCCGTCATAGTTGTCAGGGCCTCCCTGACAAATCCCTCAAAGTCACCTTCACTGTCACTATCACTGGCTCTGGCGGGTTGCGGGCGAAGAACTCGGAAATGCTTTTTTGACGGCTAGTGTTGATCTTGTCTTGATACACCTTGATGTATGGCTCCTTAGCCTGCACCAGCCAGGTATGGAAGACTTCATAGCGGTCATCGTCATGGTCATTGGAAAGGAAGAGCTTCAGTTTCTCTGCACACTCGATGGCACCCTTAGTATTACTATGCGTTAACTTGTGTTCTTCTGGGATTGACGCACCACCTTCCTCTTCACTGACGTGATCATCTTCCAACATCTCGTCGGCAGTCATTTCAGGATCTCTGATCACCTCCAGGATATCTTCGTTGGTGGTCTCGGTGAAGCCTTCAGCTGTAATACTGTACGCAGCTTCTCTTGCAAGGTCCAATGCCACTGTCACAGACTGAACCTCACCAGTCACAGGTTGACTCCGCCTCTCACCTGGTATACCATGCAACACATGCCTCCATGCATGACGAATCATAGCTATAGACAGCTGATCCCATGCCTCCACCAAGAAGTCCACAGCTTGTTTGACGTTAAATTTTTTCCAAAACTGTTTGACGAGAACTTCTTGATTCACCACCTGTGTTCCTTGTCCTCGTTGCTTTTGCTCTCGCTATTGGTGTCACCCAGGTTACGCAACTCATCCTTGGTGTTGGTACAGTCGTTCAGGAGCTTAAATTTCTTTGCAGAGTATGCAGCCTTCACATTGCAGATCAACTCCTGGTCCATGGGCTGAATTAATGACGTATTGGGAGAAAGGAAGACCAATTTTACGTTGGGGTGACAATCCATAAGTAGTGGCGTGTGTCCTGGTGCGTTGTCAAGGAGCAACAGAATGTTGAATGGAACATTCTGTTGCTCGCAGAATTTCTTCACGTCGGGAATGAAACCGTCATCAAACCAGGAGAGTGACAGAGCAGAGAACATCCACGCCTTATGTGCGGTCAGCCAGTGGACATTAATCTTGCTCATGTCCACGTTCTTGTAGGCTTGCGGCTTGCGGGAATCACCGATAACTTGGGTTTACAGGTACCGGAGGCATTGGCGGTAAAGAGGACAGTGATGCGCTCCTTCTGCAACTTCCGGCCCGAATCTTGCTGGCAGACTGGACAAGGAAGGTCTTGGAAGGTAGCTTTTTCCAAAATAGACCGGATTCGTCCATGTCATCGGTGTACTGCCCTTCCTCCATAACCTCATGTAAGAACGGAGGAAAATCTCTAGCCACCGCACGGTCAGCACTCGCTTCTTCACCACCAATGTTGATGTTGGTGATCTTGTTCCTCCTCTTAAACCTATGCAGCCAACCAGAGGAAGCATTGAATGGTTTGGGCTCTGCAATTCCCATCTTACGTGACACTGCTGCATACAGTTCACGGGTGTACTCTTGAACGGACCGCGTGTCCACCGACATGTTGCGTCGCGCCTGACGAATCAAGTAACTCGCCAGCAAATTTTCAACCTTTAGCAGCACCTTGTTCTGGCAATACTTGATCATTGAAGCACCTTGTTCTGGCAATACTTGATCATTGAAGCACCTGCAGACTTTGTGATTCTCATGTGTTCTTTGATCTTGGCTGCATCCTTCTTAATAGTACGAATCGTAGATTCGTTGACTCCATGCTGGCGCGCGAGATCAGCTTGACGTGTTTCTTTCTCCAAATCTTGAATGATTTTGTATTTCACTTTGTAGCTTAGGGAACGTCGTATCTTCTTTGGCTTAGGGCGGCTGGGTCCAAGTAATGCAAGGTTTCTCTCTGGGGGCGGTGGTCCGGCAGAAGCCATTTTACAGAACAATGGATACTGGTTTACACGGTGTGGCCTGGAGGGATACAACTGACGCGGCTAGATCAAGCGTCGTCTTAACTCCCTCCCGCGGGTGGACACGTCATATTACTGTAAACCAATCACAGCTAGCAGCGGAGGGAGGTAAGGATGCATGGCTCAATCACAGTCCGATACGTCATATGACGTCACTGATAATGCAACAGAGACATGCACCGTGTAACCTTACCGCGCTGCTTGCCCAGGCGGGAGGGTCGAATCTAAAAATAGCTTCGCGCCAGTCACTCTGGCGTATATGGGGAGTGCGTGTATATGGGTAGATGCACTGCGGAAAGTGAAAGTCCGGTTCTGGCGAGGCACCGCGTAAATGAGAAATCGCAGAAAGTGAAACCACGTAAAGCGGGGTAATACTGTATTACCAAAATTTCAGTTTTTTTCATAGAAACTTATAACTGGTCCGATTGTCTTCCTTAATTTGTGTACAGTAATAATCCATATTAAAAAAAAAGACACTTTCAAAAGTTTTGACCAAAAAACTAGCAAGGAAAAAAATTTATAAACATTCCGGCCACTGCACATCTAACCACCACTTATATTTACTTTTATTCTGTAAGTCTGTAACTATTTACATTATCTTTTTTCTTATTACACCATCATCTCATCTTCCTCGTGATTTACTCCTTCTTTCCATATGCATTTTATACTGACTGTTCCAATGATATGGGTATAGTGTGAAGAGGAATCAACAGTAAACTCTCACTTTTCACTTATACTCGCCAAAATGACTTTTATTTTTTTATTTATTTATTGGGGGGGGGGGGGGGGAGGGTTCATGTGAATTCCCATCTTTTTTTTTTTTTTTTTTTTTTTACATAAGAAGGAATCATTTGAATAAATATTTGACAATATCTTAGCCACGAATTGCGCTCGGGAAAAAATATCTTCTCGAATAATGGTCATTCTGCGGGCTCCAAACAGAGCGAGTGACAGGATCTTTAAATAAATTTCAGGCGATCTTGAGAGTGTTAACCAGTCTTACCATACCAGTTAAACAGTTTTACTGTACCAGCTAACCATTCTTACCATACTAGTTATCCATTTTTACCATACTAGTTAATCAGTCTTATCATACCAGTTAACCTGTCTTAACATATTAGTTTCTTTTTAATGTAAGTGTACCATAATTATTTTTGTATAATTAACAAATAATCACATCATCTATTTGATCTACAGATACAACGCAGAGGTGGACAAGTTAGAACCCAGTGTTGCTGAGTTTAAGGCAAAGGAAATAAAAAAACCTCTTCTTGTTTTCCTTCGGCTCCTAACAACTGTGGGTCTTGTAAATTTTCAAGAAGGGTTGGGAGAGGATGGGGAGATGTGCTGTTTAAATAATCTAACTCTTATTAACCTTACTTTACTTAAGCTTGGTCCTCAACATGAGGGCACCCTCACTACCAGATTACTCATGCTACAGGTTCTATGTTCTGGCCTTGCATTTTTCATACGTTACCCATTAGCTGACATGTTTTTTTGAAGTAAGGTTAACATATACAGTACTGTACTGGGCACCACACATTGAGTAAATAAATGACCTACCTGTATGCTGTTGCTATTTTTGTCACCTTCCAATTTTTCTTACAGCACCTCTTATTTATATACAGTAGAACATTGATATAACGCGAGATACGTTCCAAGAGAGGTTGCTTTAAACCGAATTTGTTTTAAATTGAAGTGTTGTTTCAGTGGAATATTTTAGTTTGGTACTTGAGAGAAACACAAAATACTAAAAAGACTGAGAGTCTACCCAGATGCACCTCAGCCCACCTCCTAGAATAAACAAAACATTGTTTTTTGTAGTATTATGTTGAAACAGACACTCATAAATCAACACAGCTAAAATTATGGGACGTGAAATTGTCATTTACTAGCTATCAGCTGATGGGAAGATGGGGGGGGGGAGGTGATATATTTGACAGTTGATGCCAAGGTCTAGTGCTTATTTATTTATCTGCCCTTAAGAGTGACTTTTAAGTTTTTCTCTTTTAAAATGTCACAGAACTGACATGTTCTAATTAATTTTATTTCGAAGGGCTAAAAATTTTATCGTGCAAAATATATGACGTTTATATTCAAATTATTCGCTGTCTTGCAAGGATTCTAGCAATACAAATTATATTCTCCTGTGATATTATATAAGATAGAAACTGTAAGCCTATGACCACTCAACCCTGGCTGGGAAAATGGGGGAGGGGGGGGGGTGTTACAGTGACATGTTTGACAGTTGGGGCCGAAGGTCAGTGAAGTATTTATTTGTTTATTTATGTCCTTTAGATTGAGTTTTTGTCTTTTGTTTATAAAATTTCATAGAATTGACCGGGGAGAATATAATTTACATTGCTGGAATTCTTATAAGAGAGTGATTAATTTGAATATAATCATGCTATAGTTTGCACTAGACAAAAATTTTAGTAATCATTTAGTACATTATTTTGAGTACATGTACAGAACAGCTTCGCCCTTAGAACAGTGTAGCTTGCCCAGAGAAACATTAGGCACGAATTTTAAAATATGATGCACCAGATTGACTCCCGAAAATAGGAAAGATTCGCTTTAAATTAAAATATTGTCCTTAATTTTGGGTGTCACTTTAAATCAATAATCTTAAATTGAATCACTTTAAATCGACGTGCTACTATAATTGTATTGGAAGTGATAAGATTGTTCATTCATTAATATTTCTCTGGATGTTTGTAATTGTTAAGTCTAGTTGTGCAGATATACCCAGATAACTGACGCATATACAGACTGTGAAAAATCCACGGATAGTGATTCAGTGGTTTTCGAAGTAATTAATCCCATAAGAATATAACAAATTTGGGGGGTTAGGGACCAGCCACCACCAGAAAATTCCCATCCAACCTTGATATATCTGTCGTTCAGACTGTCAAGCAAGAAAAAAAACAGACATATAAAGCAAGCATAATAAGCATTAATTAAGTAATGTAAGCATAAATTTAGACTGTTATTCATCAGTGGTGAAGCAATGAATTCACATTAAGTCATCATTCCTCCTCTCAGCCAGCCCCTCTGACTGAATGGCTGGCTGATGCTTTGGCCATTGTTTCTGCCATTAAGAGTTTTAAAAGATACTGTATCCCCACATTTTTCTGAAACAATTACAGGTTAGTGGAAATTTTTGAAGGCTAACAGAAAATTTTTAGATTCAGCAGGCCTGCCAACACATGTATGCCCTTACTATGTTGATGTCCTATGCCTGTAAACCTGTTCTATATGGTTACTGAAGAAATACAGCCATCTGCAGACATAATAGCTTTTCTCATAATTAATTTTTTTGTTAGGTTACTATGTTTTGGGAGGAAGGAGGGGGAGAATGATAAAATGAGACGTCACCTTTCCATACAACGTGACCTTTCATTCTCAAGTCAAAATATATATTATACATATATTAAATAGTTTTCTTTTATTGAAGAATTTTTATTATTTATGATGATTCGTATGCCATAAGAGGCTGTTTATAGTACGTAGAATATAATAATTATGAATCAATAATACAGTGGTCCCTCGGTTAACGAACGGTTCGATTAACAAAATTTTGGTTAAAGAATTAGCTCTCATAAGAATCTTCAGTTCGGTTAACGAACAAAACTTCGATTAACGATATTCTTACGACAAACACGTTTCGTTGTGAGCATCAGCTGATTGGCTAGTCCGCCAATACAGTAATCTGTTCTATGTTTACATTCGCTTCCAGTGGAGTAAGTATCAAGAAGATTGTGTTCTTCAATATTTTTGCATTTTTTATATTAAAATTATTGGTCATTCTAAATTTTAGCCATCCAAGCTCTGTATACATAAAGTTTTTCAACTACAGTAATATTTTTTGGCTCAAATATGTAACTTTTTTCATTTATTGAAATTCATTTACATGCACACACTGTCCTAAGGGCAAAGCTATACTGTACATTTAATCAAAATAATGTACAAAATGATTACTAAAATTTTTGTCTAGTGCAAACTATAGCATGTTTACATTCAAATTAATCACTATCTTATAAGATATCCAGCAATGTAAATTATATTCTCCCCGGTCACTTCTATGACATTTAATAAGTAAAAAAACAAAAACTCAATCTAAAGGACATAAATAAACAAATAAATACTTCACTAGACCTCCTGCACCAACTGTCAAACATGTCACTGTCACTTCCCCTTCCTCCCCCCCTCCTTCCCCCTCCCAGCCAGGGTTTGGTGGTTATACAGTAGGCTTTAAGTTTTTATCTTGTATAATATCACAGACTAAAGGTAGGAGAATATAATTTGCATTGCTGGAATCCTTGCAAGACAGTGAATAATTTGAATATAAACTTCATATCTTTTGCACAAGAGATAAATATATTAGTACACTAGTGTAGTACAATTTAAAAATGTACTGATTTTGAACTGTATTTTTGGGTAGATTTACATAAATTTCTTCTTCTATTTTTATTTATTTACATGCACACACCATACTAAAAGAAACATAAAAGAAATAAATGACCTAAGTGAAAACCTGTACTGTACATGTATTAAATGATTACGGTACTAAAATTTTTATGCCTCGTGCAAATAATAGCTTGTTTATATTCAAATTAATCACTATCAAACCAGAATCCCAGCAATGTAAATTATATTCTCTCAGGTCATTTCAGTGGCATCTTATAAGACAAAAGTTTAGTCACTCTTGTAATGGGGGGATTTAGAGGTAGAAAGTATAGATAGAATATTTAGTTGTAGGATGTAAACTTGTAAAGAGAGGAAGTTTGGTGGCGTGGCCGGTTAGTTATTTAACTGCATATATGTTCTTAGGGGAAATCTTCTATACCACCAATTCTAAGTACAGTGACCCCTCGGTTAACGAACTCAATCCGTTCCAGAAGGTCGTTCGTTAACCGAAACCATTGTTTCAATGGGTTTTTGGGTAATTGGTTCCAGCTCACCGAAAATTTCCTAAATTCAACAAAAATGGTAGAAAAGTTCACTTACTTTGAGGTGTGTATGTAGAAGGCTCCTGGATGATGATGATGATGATGATGATGATGGGATTTAGAATGGGGGTGGAGGAGAAGAAAGAAGAGAAGGCATTGGGGTGGAAGAGAAGTCACCCCATGGTGCCATTTCACCCATAAAATTTTAGCTCTTTTGGTGTAATTCAAGATTATTTTCTTTAAATCAACACTGCACTGCATTATATATTGTCAATATGTAAAATATATTTCAAAATGACCAATAATTTGCTTGGAAACACAGGAAAAAAGCGTTTAGTTGAAGAGAGTCTCAAGCAAGATGTTACCTCCAGTGAAAACAGAGAGAGACTAACGCTGTTTGCTGTGCTAAGAGGCTGGATGCCGCACATTAAACTAGTCACTTTACCTTCAATTATGTTCAATAATTGTTAAAATGACTAAAAAATTGAATATTAAACTTTTAAAATTTTTGAAAAGTATAAACTTCTTGATATTTACTAAAATAGTAAGGAATTTAAGCCCTAGAACCGATTAATGTATTGGCGGACTGATACTAAAGCTGGTTGCCCGGTCAGTGCAAGCGAAAACATGTTGAGGTCGGTTCGTAAGAAATTCGTTAACCGAATTTTTTTCGTTAACCGAATTGAAGATCCTTATGGAAGGCAGTTCGTTAACCGAGGCGTTCGTTAAACGAGGGGTCACTGTACTGTATTCACTGTCTTGCAAGGGTTCTAGCAATGCAAATTATATTCTAATTTAGTCTGTGATTGTATATAAGATAAAAACTGTAAGCCTATAACCACCCAACCCTTGCTGAGAAGATGGGGGGGAGGGGAGATGAATATTGGCCTAAAATTGGCGGGAACTCTCAAGTGGCGGGAAACTCATGACATTGTTACATCACAGCCAGGGAGAAGGCAGTTTAGGCTAAAGGTTTTTATCATATGAAATTTTGCAAACTAGACTTAACAGAATGTAAATTGCATTGCTGGAATCCTTGTCATATGGTGATTAATTTGAGTATAAACATCACATAGTTTGCAGAAGAGATAAAAAAAATTATAGTGTAGTACAGTACATTTGAGTACAAAGTGTGTACAGTAATGTTGCTCAAAATTATGGCTTTTTCACATTTAGTTTACAATTAATATTTGTTTAATTTCACTTTCTAGCAGTCCATGGTGCTTTAGTGAGTCAGAGGTGTATTGTTGAATTATCATTTCCTGACCTCGGTTGGCCCGGCAAAACGGATAATCCAGCAAGGCTTTGGAACTAAGGGTGCTGGAAAATTGGTGGTGTACCTTTACTATATGAGTGTAATCACTTGACCGATTATTTTATTCCTGTATGCCAACTCACTCTCTGTGTTGGATATTGAATGGCGGTGGGCGAAGATACGCATGCCAGCCCTCCCGAGACATCACGAGTTGTACGTAAAATTTCGGAAGCCATTGGACCCACCCTGTCAGATACTTTCTTTAGCTACTGTACATTTGGGGAAAGTAATTTCACTACATCTTCAAGTTACTTATCTGATAAAGCTATCAATGCTAACTTATAATGAAGATAATTTGCATTACATCAGTTGCATAGATAAATCATGTACTGTACAAGTGTACCCCGATTTACGCGGTCAATTGAACCCACAGGGTACAGCGTTAAGTGAAATCCGCGTAAATGGAACAACAGAACATATGGGATTAATTCCAATAGAGACTGGCCCCACCCCCAAACTCCACTTTTTGACGACACACAACTATGTTGTAGTAAAAATTTTATCTTAACTTTATGATCGTATGCACAAACAAGTATATAGAAGAAGTTAGGTTAGGAAAAATAAAGGTTAAGTTAGGAAAAATAAAGGTTAGGTTAGGAAAACTAAAAGTTAGGTGTAACACTTACATTAGAAGAAGAGATGGGTCGGCATACGGGGATGGAGGCTGGTTCCGAGGCAGAGGGCAGATTACTGGCCCTCAGGTGAATCACCATTACTCGGTGCATCACCATCACTATCAGTTACAGTTGTCAGGGCTTCCCTGACAAATCCCTCAAAGTCACCTTCATTGTCACTATCACTGGCTGGCTGTGGTGGGTTGCGGGCGAAGAACTCGGTAATGCTTTTTTGACAGCTAGTGTTGATGTTGTCTTGATACACCTTGATGTACGGCTCCATAGCTTGCACCAGCCGGGTATGGAAGACTTCATAGCGGTCATCGTCATTGTCGTTGGAAAGGAAGAGCTTCAATTTTTCTGCCCACTCGATGGCACCCTTAATATGACTATGCGTTAACTTGTGTTCTTCGGAGATTGAACCACCATCTTCCTCTTCACTGACCTGATCATCTTCCAACATCTCGTCGGCAGTCATTTCAGGATCTCTGATCACCTCTAGGATGTCTTCGTCGGTGGTCTCGGAGAAGCCTTCAGCTGTAATACTGTGCGCAGCTTCTCTGGCAAGGTCCACTGCTACTGCAACAGTCTGAACCTCACCAGTCACAGGTTGACTCCTCCTCTCACATGGTATGCCATGCAACACATGCCTCCATGCGTGACGAATCGTGGCAATAGACAGCTGATCCCATGCCTCCACCAAGAAATCTACAGCTTGTTTGACGTTAAATTTCTTCCAAAACTGTTTGACGAGAACTTCTTAAGTCACCACCTCTTGTTCCTTGTCCTCGTCGCTTTTACTCTCGCTGTCGGTGTCACCCAGCTTACGCAACTCATCCTTGGTGTTGGTAGAGTAGTTCAGGAACTTGAATTTCTTTGCCAAGTATGCAGCTTTAACATTGCAGATTAACTCCTGGTCCATGGGCTGGATTAATGACGTATTGGGAGGAAGGAAGACCACTTTTACATTGGGGTGACCATCCATAAGTAGGGGCGAGTGTCCTGGTGCATTGTCAAGGAGCAACAAAATGTTGAATGGAACATTCTGTTGCTCGCAGAATTTCTTGATGTCTGGAACGAAACAGTCGTCAAACCAGGAGAGGGACAGAGCAGAGAACATCCACGCCTTACGTGCGGTTAGCCAATATACATTAAGCTTGTTCATGTCCATATTCTTGCAGGCTTGCGGGCTGTGTGAATCACCGATAACTTTGGTTTACAGGTACCGGAGGCATTGGTGGTAAAGAGGGCGGTGATGCGCTCCTTCTGCAACTTCCGACCCCGAACCTTGCTGGCAAACTGGACAACGAAGGTCTTACTAGGCAGCTTTTTCCAAAAAAGGCCGGATTCGTCCATGTTGAACACCTAGTCATCAGTGAACTGCCCTTCCTCCATAACCGCACATAAGAACGGAGGAAAATCTCTAGCCGCCACACGGTCAGCACTCGCTTCTTCACCACCAATGTTGATGTTGGTGATTTTGTTCCTCTTCTTAAACCAATGCAGCCAACCAGAGGAAGCATTGAAGGGTTTGGGCTCTGCAATTCCCATCTTACGTGACACTGCTGCGTACAGTTCACGTGCGTACTCTTGAACGGATCGCGTGTCCACCGCCATGTTGCGTCGCACCTGACGAATCAAGTAACTCACCAGCAAATGTTCCACCTTTAGCAGCACCTTGTTCTGGGAATACTTCATCATTGAAGCACCTGCAGACTTTGTGATTGTCATGTGCTCTTTGATCTTGGCTGCATCCTTCTTAATAGTACGAATCGTAGATTCGTTCACTCCATGCTGGCGTGCGAGATCAGCTTGACGTGTTCCTTTCTCCAAATCTTGTACGATCTGGTATTTCACTTCGTAGCTTAAGGAACGTCGTGTCTTCTTTGGCTTAGGGCGGCTGGGTCCAGGTAAGGAAAGGTTTCTCTCTGGTGGCAGTGGTGGTCCGGCGGAAGCCATTTCACAGAACAATGGATGCACGTATACACGGTGTGGCCTTGAGGGATGAAACTGGCGCGGCTAGGTCAAGCGTCGTCTTTCCTCCCTCCCTCCCTCCCAGGGTGGACACGTCATATTACTTTAAACCAATTACAGCTAGCAGCAGAGGGGGGTAGGGATGCATGGCCAATCACAGTCCGATACGTCATATGATGTCAGTGATAACGCAACAGAGACATGCACTGCGCAACCTTACCGCCCGGCTTGCCCAGGCTGAGGAGGGAGCAGGCGGGTGGGGCGAATCTAAAAATAGCGTTGAGCCGGATACTCTGCGCGTATATGGGTAGATGAACCGCATTAAGTGAAAGTTCGGTTCTGGCGAGGCACCGCGTTTATGAGAAATCGCGTAAAGTGAAACTGCATAAAGCGGGGTACAACTGTAATACTCTGTATATGTAAATTCAATTTTTTTATTGCATCATAGTGAAGTTACTGCCATATTTTTACTTTAATGCTAGTACAGGTAATTGAAATGACTACAAGAGGCTTAATTACCTTTTCCCAATTATACATAGTCAACCCTCACTTTACGCCGTCCCACATTCCGCGTTTCCACGTTTATGCGGCACCCTGCCGGAACCCGGGATGCTCACATTCCGCGGTGCGTGTACCCCTTTACGCGGGTGAAATATAATTTTTTTATTTAGCTCATAAAATTCATTCAAATTATCCGGCCAGAATATAATTTACATTGCTGGAATTCTTACAATTTGATGATCATTTTGAATACAAGCATCATAGATTTTGCATTAGACATACAAATTTTAGATCTAATGCAAGTATTTTGTTTACTCAGAGCAAATATGTTATCTTTTGTGCAAAATATATGAAGTGTATATTCAAAATATTCCTGGTCTTGCAAGGAATCCAGCAATGTCAATTATATTATCCTAACTTTAGTCTGAGGTATTATTTATTACTAAAAAGGGAAATATTCTGGTTTCCCCCAAACATTTATCTGGTAGGGAGGGACCGACCGACCATCTGGCGCGGTTGGAAGAGGGGGGGAGGCAAGGTGGGGTACTTTGATTGACAGATAGTGTTGTGAAGAATATTTTTTTTTTTATTAACTGAAGATGTTTGTTTTAGCTCATAAAATTCATACAAATTACCTGGCCAGAATATAATTTACATTGCTGGAATTCTTACAATTTGATGATCATTTTGAATATAAACATCATAGATTCTGCATTTGACATACAAATTTTAGATCTAATGTAAGTATTTTGTTTACTCTGAGTAAATATGTTATCTTTTGTGCAAAATATATGACATTTATATTCAAAATATTCCTGGTCTTACAAGGAATCCAGCAATGTCAATTATATTATCCTAACCTTAGTTTGAGGTATTATTTATCACTATACCTTAAAATCTAGTGGTTTTCCCCCAAAAATTTCTCAGAGAGGGAAGAGCCAAGGAGTGTAGTGTGAGAAAAGGGGGAGGGAGTTGAGTCCATTATTTGAATGGACATTAACTTGGCGACTGTATTTCTCTATTTCTCTTAAGTATTAATTGTGTGCATGTACCATCATAAAATTCAGATGTTATTTTTACTAGAACATAGGTATTGTGTCGGAAAAAGTGGAGTTTGGGGGTCAGCCGGTCTCTATTCCATTTAATCCCATATGTTATGTTGTTCACTTTAAGCATTTCTCACTTTCCGCGGTTCCCTGTGGGTTGAATTAACCGAGTAAAGTGAGGGTTCACTGTACATTATGTACATATACAGTCAACCCTCGCTTTACGCGGTCCCACTTTACGCGTTTCCACGTTTACCTGGTACCCTGCCGAACACGGAATGCTCACTTTCCGCGGTGCGTGTACCCCTTTACGCGGAGAGCGGCTGGCGGTCCTCTCGCGCCGCGCCATTTTTGGATCCAAACCTCCCGCCATCCGCCATGTTGTGTAAGCGGCGCGAGTAGGTTGCGCAGTGTATGTCTTTGTTGCGTTATCGGTGACGTCATATGACGTAGCGGACTGTGATTGGGCAAAGCATCCTTACCTCCCTCCCCGCTAGCTGTGATTGGTTTAATGTACTATGATGTGCCCTGCCGCGGGAGCGTTCAAGCCCCTTGACCTACCCGCGTCAGTTACACCCCTCCCGGCTACACCGTGTATATCGGTATCCATTGTCCCATAAGAATGGCTTCCACCGGACCACCACCACCACCACAAAGAAACCTTGCATTACTTGGACCCAGCCGCCCTAAGCCAAAGAAGACACGACGTTCCTTAAGCTACAAAATCAAATATAAGATCATACAAGAGTTGGAGAAAGGAACAAGACAGGTTGATCTCACGTGCCAGCATGGTGTTAACGAATCAACTATCAGGACACTTAAGAAGGATGCAGCCAAGATAAAGGAGCACATGAACATCACAAAGTCTACAGGTGCTTCTATGATCAAGTATTTCCACAACCAGGTGCTTCTGAAGACGGAAAAATTACTTGTGAGCTACTTGGTGCGTGAGGCGCGACGGAACATGGCGGTGGACATGTGCTCAGTTAAGGAGTACGCACGTGAACTATATGCTGCAGTGTCACGAAAGATGGGAATTACAGAGCCCAAACCCTTTAATGCTTCCTCTGGGTGGTTACAGAGGTTTAAGAAGAGAAACAAGATCACCAATATCAACATTGGTGGTGAAGAAGCTAGTGCTGACCGTGTTGCGGCTAGGGAATTTCCTCTGTTTTTACGTGAGATTATGGAGGAAGGACAGTACACCGACGACCAGGTGTTTAACATGGACGAATCTGGTCTTTTTTTGGAAAAAGCTACCTTCCAAGACCTTCGTTGTAAAGAATGCCAGCAAGTGTCGGGGCCGGAAGTTGCAGAAGGAGCGCATCACTGTCCTGTTTACCACCAATGCCTCCCGTACCTGTAAGCTCAAGTTATCGGTGATCCACACAGCAAGCAAGCCACACGCCTACAAGAGCATGGATATGACCAAGCTAAATGTCCACTGGCTGACCACACGTAAGGCGTTGATGTTCTCTACACTGTCCCTCTCCAACTGGTTTGATGACTGTTTCGTTCCCGATGTGAAGAAATTGTGTGAGCAACAGAATATGCCATTCAAGATTTTGTTGCTGCTTGACAACACACCAGGACACTCTCCCCTACTGTTAGATTGTCACCCCAACGTAAAAGTGGTCTTCCTTTATCCCAACACTACGTCTATAATACAGCCCATGGACCAAGAATTGATCTGTAATGTAAAAGCTGCATTCTCTGCTAAAAAATTCAAGCTCCTGAACGACTACACCAACACCAAGGAAGAGTTGCGTAACCTGAGTGATACCAACACCGATAGCAAGAGCGAAGACGACGAGGATCAACAGCTGGCAGAGCAAGAAGTACTTTTGAAACAATTCTGGAGAACATTCAACTTCAAGAAAGCTGTGGACTTCTTGGTGGAGGCATGGGATCAGCTGTCTGTAGCAACTGTTCGTCACGCATGGAGACATGTGTTGCAAGGCATTCGGGGTGCTAGGCAGAGTAAATCTGTGACTGGTGAGGTTCAGACTGTTGCAGTAGCAGTGGACCTTGCCAGAGAAGCTGCGCAGAGTGTTACAGCTGCAGGCTTCTCCGAGACCACCAACGATGACATCCTGGAGGTGATAAGGGATCCTGATGTGACTACCGACGAGATGTGAGATGATGATGACGTCAGTGAAGAGGCAGGTGGTACGTCATCCCAAGAAGAACGCCGCTTATCCCATAGTAATGTAAGGGGTGCCATCGAGTGTATTGAGAAAGTCAAGCTCCTCCTTTCCGACGACCCTGACGCTAACAGGTACAGTCAGTTCTGCTATAACGCGATAGTTGTGTTCTTGTGAAATATCGTGTTATAGAAAATCGCGTAATAGAAATAACAGGGCTTATGGAGAAAATAGGGTTAGGTGCAGATTACTCGAAATCGAAAAAATTTAGTAGTTAGCCTAACACAAAGGATAGCACAGTCTAAATAAATGTTACATTCATATCTAATAATGAAATCATACAGTAAATGTAACACTTTACCTTGAAAAAATATGAATGTAACTTGATGGGGGAGAAGGGTGATTTTGAGGTTGATAACATCGAGCTTCTCTTCAAGTGTTATATCCTTTTTTTTAAGATCATCACCGGGAATTCGATCACCAGAACGCTTCTTGGAGATACTCTTCTTTACCATATTCACAGTTAATACCACAAAATTGGAGAAATAGTAAGCAAAAATCGCGTTACAGCAAACAAGCGTTCGCGTTATACAAATATCGTTCCTCTATTCATAAATCGCGTTACAGCAAATTCGCTTTATCAAAACACACGTTATAGCAGAACTCACTATATGAAATCTTCACTACCCAGCTGTTGCAGACTATGGAGCCCTACATCAAGGTTTATCATGACAACATAAACACCAGCCGTCAGCAAAGCATAACAGAGCTCTTCACCTGCAACCCACCACAGCCAGCCCAAGCCAGTGATAGTGACAGAGGCAGAGACAGCGATGATGACTTTGAGGGATTTGTCAGGGAGGCACTAGTAAGTGTGGATGACACCGATGAAGACTCACCTGAGGGCCAGTAGCCCGCCTTCTGCCTCGGAACCAGCCTCCATTCCCCTACGCCGACCCATCTCTTCTACTAATGTAAGTGTTAACCCCATCCTTGTTTTTTTCTAACCTAACCTTCAGTTTATTATTCTCTTATTGATTGTTCCCTTCTATATTATGTGTGTGTGAATACCATCATAAAGTGAAGATGTTATTTTTAGTAAAACGTACGTATTGTGTCGGGAAAAAGTGGAGTTTGGGGGTCGGCCCAGTCTCTATTTCAATTAATCCCATATGTTATGTTGTTCACTTTACGCGTTTCTCACTTTATGCGGGCTGCCGTGGGTTCACTGTATTTACTTACCTGCCTACATGCATACTGTACATGCATATACAGTATATGGATTAAAAACACACATATGTGATGTAATTTTAAATCAGTGCTTTTGTAGATTTTGACAAAATAATTGCAAACCATGTAAAACTGCTAAGTAAAATGCAACAAGTAAGACGGAGTAAGGCAGTTTATTTACCGGTTCAGTGTGACCGGTGGGCCTGCCTGTTGCTTGTGATCTTGGTTCATTCTGGCTTGGAGGATAATGCCACATGCATATCAGCTGCAGTATTGAGTAGGTTTCTATCTTTGGGTTTTTACCTTTGTCAGGGTGGATAAGCCTGCTTCACACATGTAAGTTGTTGTAAAAGGAAACAACAGCAGGACACTTTACTTACTTAAGAGTGGATATTCTTTGGTAACACTGATCCAGAATGATGACAAAGATGATGACTTGTGCTTGATTCTTAATGTATTATCACATATGAGAGTGAGAAATTCTTTTTCTTAATCATGTGTTTGGTTCAATCCTACAATAGATTCTGGCATCTCAAAAGCAAATAAGTCTTTTACCCAGTGTTTTTCTCTAAAAAAATTGAACTTGTCTTGAAAAAAATACGGATCGAAGCTGGCACACAGAGCAAAGAGGTGTAGCTGTATATTATTTTTCATTTTCTTCAAAGTTTCTAAAGTGATAAAGTTTCCATCAATATATAGCAATATTGTGGGGATCAACTCCAAATCTGGTTTTCCATAACACTATTGATTTCTTAAAGGCTTTTATTTCCTCACCGTGTCAGAATTCATAATTTTTCCTTCCTTGCAGTTTCAGATTAAGTTCATTTAGCCTTGAAAAAATATCTGCTAGGTATGACAGTTTCAATATCCACTCATCATTGCAAAGTAAGTCTGCCAAATCAGATTTTTTCTTTAAGAGGAAAAGATGATTCTCCAGCCTTAGCTCATAAACCTTTGTTAGAATTCTGTCACGGGAAAGCCATCGAACCTCTGTATGATACAACAAGTGTGAATGATCAGCTCCCATTTCTAAGCACAGCTATTCAAACAGCCAACTGTTCAGTGAACTTCCTTTGATCATATTAACAACTTTCACCACATCTTTCAGAGGATACCTTTGGCATATACTATTCATTTATCTCAAGGAAGTATTATGTAACATTTTGTAACACCTGGAATAGTACGATAGCATGGCGGTAATAAGAACATCTCATAATGTTACCACGGTTATCACTTCAATACTTATATATTTTATTTATTTATTATTATTTTATTTTTTTATTTTATTTTTTTATTTATATTATAAGTACAGTCATGCGCCGTTTAACGTCCAACCCAACAAAGTCCGATCGCATATACATCCGTGGCCCATGAAAAAAAAGAAAAAAACCAAAACCCTCACACAACCACCAACACTTCCTTCACACCAACACCTCCCTCAAACCAACACCCACACCTCTCTCACACCACCACCAACACCTCCTACCGTGGTCGTTGGTTGATCTACTGTACATAGCTGTGGACGCGCCTGTGTGTTTACTCAGGTGTTAATAATGTCAGATGGCAGCCTCATCATACCACCACTGGGTCTACCATTAGACAACACAGGTGGTAGTACCTCCCTTTTGTCCTCTGACTTCCTAGGAGTGCCAAGCAGTCCTCGGCCCTCTGACGTAGGCATATAGGTCGAGTCCTGTAACTACACCATGTCTGAGTTGACTGGAGACCCAGCTATTCGCTTTAACTCTCCTGATGCACTGAGTGAGCCAGGTGACTATGGTGTTGACCTTGACACCAATGGAGAGGATGGCTTTCAACTAGTTCAGTCCAGGAACAAGCGGAAGGCCGTAAAGGCAGAAAAACTTAAGAGACCATCAACTACAACCTCAACCCCCCATGAGAGTAAGATTAAACTTCTCTGAAGGTTCACCACCTGAAGTCAAGTGTCGATGGCTGAACGATGCGGAAGATAAACACCCAGACGCTGAGTTTCAGTTCAGAGTCAGTACACAAAATCATGTTCTGATTAGAAGCGACCCAGCAGTCATACAGGATCTCCTCACCAATAGCATAGGGGGAATAACCATGGAACAATTATCCTTATCATCGAGCAAGAAAACCATCTTAATCATAGGGCTTGACCAGTACCAGACCTTTACACTACTAGAAGTTCATCCCGACATCAGAAGGACGAAGCGACTCAGGGGCAAGAATGCAGTCATTGCAGACTGGATTGGCTGAGAAAGACCCACCCAAGACCATTCGAGTCCGTGGTGCCTATCGGACTCTGAAGGTAACTCTCTATCAGCCCCCTATCCGGAGATGTTACAATTGTCAGCACTGGGGCCATGTGGCCCGATTATGCCCCTCGACTAAGCCGTGGTGTGATCTCTGCTCCAGACAACATGCAACACAGGCTTGCAGAGATACAGTTGCTCAATGGGGTGTCATTCAACAGAAGTGTATTAACTGCAAAACAGTTGGAGTTCCTGTATGGCACCCTGACTGTCCTAGAGCTCCTACACCCCTTCAGAGCCCAGACCCACCACCCAGGCAGGTCTCAAGAAACACTACTGCTGCTAGGGTACTCCTTACGGCCAACCCCTGGCCCACCAAAGCTCCAGGATCATCACCAGCGGTCATCGAAAGATCAGCATGGGGCAACACAGACGTACCGACACAACAGGTAGCTGCCAACACACCCCGTGAACACGCACAAAGTGAAAAGATCAATGATTTGAAGAATGAAATTAACGAACTCAAAGCTCAATTTACAGCTCAAATTGATATGTTAAGGAGCCTCTGTGATACACTACAGAAAAAAACCACCACCAACACAGTGCAGCAGTTATGGAAAAATTACAGTCAAACTGAAGACATTCAGATGTCAGTACCAGATGTGGAAACTCAAGACCCACCAGGAACTAGTGTCCACACAGATGAAAATAGTGATACTGGTAACAGTTCTACTGATGCCTCTGTGGACAAGGTCAGTGAAGATGAACAAACACAAACAGAAAATGGTGGTGATGTCGAGTGTAATCAAAGTGTGTCGTTGTCTGCCACTGACTTACAACAATTGCTGAGACGTACATGCTCCAGAAATGTTTCAAAAAGGTTATGTGGCCTACTGCTGCCGAAGGGACAAGCAGCGCAGAAAAGAACAGTATCATACAGTGCCTTTTGCTTCTTTCCAAATACATTTCACAATGGCCAGTGTTAATACCAGACAAAGATACAGAGCGGTGAAGGTGATGAGTTGGAACATCTCATCACTTAGAAAACGATACCCTGACCTACACCACAAAGTTGTGAATGAAGACATCGATATTGTGTGTCTGCAGGAGTGTCTCACACCTAATGGTAAGCCCCGACCCAGTCTGCCCAATTATGTGTATTATGATCCTAGTTCTACTCACACATGCTTGATTTATGTTAAGAAGTCACTCCCGCATGTACCTCTTGTATCCAAAAAGACTACCAACCTTCAGTTCCATGGGATCACTATCCACCTGGGCAACTCCACCCTCAACGTGCTAAACGCCTATGCTCTCTCAGATCAGCTTCAGTACACAGATCTTCCAGACTTTTTACACACTGAGCCTGCTGTCCTGATGTGTGACCTGAATACTAGACAAGAAATTAGGTGACTCCACCACTAACACCAATGGTAGGAGACTTATCTCACTTCTCAGTGCATCTGAAGATGTTCAAATTATAGGTAATAATGAACCAACACACATCTATGGCGGGGGTCTAGACAAGTGTATTGGTTTTAATCTTTCATACACAACTCATAGCTCTAATGTTGTCACTGATCTTATGTCTGACCACAGCCCAATCCAAGCTAGTATACATGTAGCCAATGACACCCCCACTGGTGGTAAACTCAACAGACGTAGAATCACAGTCAAGCAACAGCATGAAAGCCAGTTCATAGACTTAATCCATGATTGGTAAAAGGACTACAAGCCTGACAACTACCAAAGTTTCCATGACGATCTGATAGATAGGACTTATGCATACTTCACCAACAATGATTCCACCAAAAAATAGGAGAAAACGTGGTCAGCATAATGGGAACAGGCAACAGCAGTGCTATAATGACCCTAAGCTGAAAAAACTCAGGGCTAGAGTCAGGAGGGTGGGTAAGGGTTACAAACAAATTAGAACACCTCAAATGTTACAATTGTATCAAGCTTCCCTTGCTGCTGTCAGGGAACGTGTAAACAAACTCAGACAAAATGCATAGGAGACATATGTCAACAGCCTGAACCAACACACATCCCTCAGCAAAGCCTGGAAAAACATAAACACAATCAGAGGTAAAAACAGCAGACACGTCGGCACATCCAAACCCTCTGCAAAAGTCGAATGAGCTAATAACAAAGTGGGCTATGTCTCTAGCTATGACATGTTACCAGCTAGGACTCGGGGACTCCTTGATGTGAAGTCTGTAGAGAGAAGTAATCTTATTAACTTTATGCTGGGCAAACAGCACGATGAGTGATGTTCCATATACTGAGTGGGAGCTTGACGTCGCCCTCGCCAGGGGTAGGTCTACTTCCCCTGGAGAGGACGGAGTCACCTACAACATCGTTAGACTACTAAGGCGTGTGCCAGGCAATCCATTGTTGGTATTGTACAATATGAGTCATGCCGAGGGTCAACTACCCACATCATGGACCAGCAGTATTGTTGTACCAATACCGAAACCAGGACAGCCTGATGCTTTTCGTCCCATATCACTAACCAGTTGCCTGTGTAAAACCTTTGAGAGGATGGTTCTTGGCAGACTCTTATATAGAATCAGAGGACATTTGTCTCCTAACGTAAATGGCTTCACCCATGGTAAAGGTGTACATAATTGCATCAATACATTCCTATCTGTGCATGGTGATGAAAGGCACAGATACACCACACTTCTTGACCTAAAAGCTGCATTTGATATTGCCAATAGGCAACTGATATTGTACGAACTAGCCAAAATGGATATAGGAGGTAGGCTGTTACACTGGATAAGTGGTTACCTAACCAACAGAAGGGCTGCTGCACTGTTTCAGGGTTACAAAAGTGAAGTTAAAGATATGCAACTTGGTACCCCTCAAGGTGAGCATTTAGCCCTACTTTGTTCAATGTTCTTATGAATGCATTATTAAATTTAATACCAGACAACCCCAGCCATTTCTCAATCAGCTATGCTGATGATGTTCTTTTACATACTAAAACTCATCGTGAAATGCAAACCACCCTGATCCATGTTACGCAGCCTGTGAGAACCTTGGTCTTATTATCTCCACTGAGAAAACTAAGGTGTTCAACAAACAAGCTGGTAACCGCAAACGCGGCCCCGCCAAGTTCAAGATAGGTAACAACACTATTGACTATGTTTCTTCTTTTAAATATCTTAGTGTTTCCGTCCCTTGTACCCTACCTGCCATACAACAGCTAACCTGCCAATGTACTGACAGACTGAGACCTCTTAGAAGTGTAGCGGGGTACAGCCAGCACTATGGTGCTAATATTAAAATTGTTAAAGCAAAGTACACTCGGAAACCATAATCTCTAGCCCACCTGGGTCGGTGCTGGAGGTTAGTACAGTGTCCTTTCTGGACGGGGGCCCACTCTAACTATCACGAGGCAACACACGCACAAACACACAGTCATAGTATGGCTGGATAGATGACATTATGTATAAATATTGAATATGGCATTTTATACTCTGCATTATCTTCATTATATATGAACACGAAGAAAAATTACCTTAGGTTGTAGTTGCGAAAGTATGAATGGAAATAAACACTTCCAAACCACCCAGTGAATCCACACAAAGTTTACAGCGCTTGTGTGTGTGGGTGCCAGACCACAATGATTCCACCACACCCCATCTATATCTTTTATTATTATTAGAGCATCAAGATTGTTTTGTAGGCATGACTATTGGTCAATTGAAACCCCGAAAGTATTCTTCACATTTATTGTGCATAAACATTGTAAACATATCTATGTGATTATTGTAGTATATAACATATATTTAATGTCTGAACAGATTCCCAAGAGTTATGCTTATTAATTAATGCATAGATTTTGTAAGCATATTGTGTGAAGTGACGTAAAATCACATAGTAAAATACCTGGACAAATTCCCGAGAGTTAGGAAACAAAGTCTATGTGGCCCCAACCAGGTTACACCAAAGAGCTAAATCCCCCGCCACCCCCTACAAGGCACCGTCGTGGTCGGAGCTTTAATTCTTGACCACAGGATCCCGAGACAAGGCTGCCACCACTGAGACACCTCGTGCCCATAGGTTAATACCATGTCCAACCTCCATCTGGTGGGCATGGAATCTACCAGATTGCTGCAGATGTTCGGCCTCCTCCTTATTCCCTCCCACACATTATGTGCGTCTCCTCACTGCCTCTCTCGTTTTCTCCTCAACATCCCATTCAATAGCCATATAAGCCCATGGATTTTCTATTGGATTACAATTGGCTCCTTTAAGGGGCCAGTCCAATAGAATAATCTGCGGGTGCGCCTCAAACCAACGCCTGACTACCCGACTTGTATGTATTGGACTGCGATCTTTTACCATACATATAGGCTGTGGGTCTGGGATGGCATATGCTTGCACCGATGGTAGAAAGGATGTCTAGAATATTTATATACTGGTCTGCATTCATCTGTCCCTCAATGTCTGTCAGTTCACCAACACCTCCCCACCACATCCATCCATGCATGGAGGTTGTCACACGACCGCTTGTCGATGTCTCATGGATGTGTCTGTGAGCATATCTTGTATTACGTAATCGCCAACACTGGCGACCAACTGCTGCAACAGATGAGAAACATTTTTCACTGGTGAAAATGACGGACCTCCAAAAATCGACTCCTCCGCATACGCCTCAGCAAACCTTTAACGTGCTTCTCTGTTTGCCTCTGTTAGGGTTTCCTTACGTGCTGGGATGAAACATTGTCGGCCAGTCTCCCGTATTCGCCTCCTGGTAGTTATCGGGTGACACTGAACTCCTGTTTCCCTCGTTATACGCACGGCAGTTGACAGTGGTGCTCGCTCTGCTGCCCTTTGAATCTGTTGATCTGCCGCTGGTGTGGTGACTCTTGGTCTTCCTGGTCGGGGCCTGGTGAGCACGTGACCCTCTTCCTCATATCTTCTCACCCAAAGCCTAACTGTATCCCTGGAGATACCAAGAAGGCGACTAATCTCCCGTATCCACTTCCCTGCCTCGTGATATCCAATAATCCTGCCACAACTCGTTATCACCGCAGGTCGATTAGCTCTCGTCCGAGGTGGCCTCACATAACGTTGTGGCTAAACCTCCATAACTGTGAAAATAAAAGGATAAGACATTAGTGCATGGGGCCTTTTGTATACATTCATTAATGAAAAATCAACATATTATAGGATATGGAGTAACCATCATTATGCGGGTGAAGGATGACAGCGAAACATGACGCAGTGTTGTCAAACTGTTACTTTACAGCCTTATTGATCTAACAGTCATTATCAGTGGAATAGGCAACGTGATGATTGTTAAATAACGTGTCCAGTCTCAGATAGTGTTATCACATGTTACATATCCACAAAATTTTATTAATGGGGCAATTGGTGGGTAACCCATAATTCGTCAGCTAATGCTTGTTTCCCCTCATTAAGTATGTCACATGTTCTCAGTACGAGGCATTATGTTTTATATTATATTCTCATGTCTCAGGAACACCCCCTTACGTAATGAATGGTATTTATGAAACAGCCTGTATATTTAGGGAATCCGTTCTACTCACCAGTCACCGGTGCGGTGATGCAGGATGAGTTAGCAGTCCTGTTGAACTGGCAGGTAGACAAAATAGAAAACTCACAACCAAACAATGAGACATTAGTAAAATATACTAGGTTATTTTAGCGCATGCACACACATTATATACAGACCTATTGGTCCTTGCGAGGCTGTTTGGTTATGCTATGCTAACTAGTGTGAGGGAAAGTATATATATATATATATATATTTTATGAAAATCCACAATGAAAACGTGGATAAGATAAATCTTGATAAAATCACACGGGAAAATGGAAACAACGGAGTACCTTAGCTTTCGTCTTTATTCAAGACATCTTCAGAGGCAACTGGATTACATGGACAGAGAGAGGCTTAAATATACAGGGTGACCTGTATATTTAAGCCTCTCTCTGTCCATGTAATCCAGTTGCCTCTGAAGATGTCTTGAATAAAGACGAAAGCTAAGGTACTCCGTTGTTTCCATTTTCCCGTGTGATTTTATCAAGATATATATATATATATATATATATATATATATGTATATATATATATATACACTCAACACCTCAACACGCCAGGATTCGAACCCACGGCCCACGAGCCCATGACTGTGACCGGGGAACGCTAACTGCTGGACCACCAGGATACTAAAAGCAGTCCTAGACTCTGTTATATTTCACACAAAGCCTGTTCAACGAGCTTATGGCGCCGTGAACCTCTAATGGGGACTACCTGTATCACGTAGGTGGTCAGAGTAACGTTTTACCAAATCCGGCTTCGAAACACGAGGATCCATATATATTTCATTAGCCCAATAAATACGCGGACTTCTACATACAATCAACACCTCAACCCGCCAGGATTCGAACCCATGGCCCACGAGCCCATGACCGCTTTTAGTATCCTGGTGGTCCAGCGGTTAGCATTCCCTGTCATAGTTATGGGCTCGTGGGCGGTAATTCTTGAAGAGACCTTTGTCCCCAGATTTCTTATATGCTGGGTTAACTTTAGCAATTTCAGTTTATCCGGAAAGACACCACTAGTGAAGGAGGAGTTACAAATGTGTAACTCCCCACTCTTTCAACTGTAGGGCTCTCTGTTTATCTTTTGCAGATGCATATGTATTTGATGACTGAGAAGGTGTGGGGTGCGGGATATTTGGTTCACACTCAGGATGGGATGGAGAAAGGAAACTCACAATGTGCTCTCTGTATACATATTGTATTGGATGTACAGTGCAGCTTGGTGCTGGGAAGTGGCAGCGTGGTTACAAGCGTGATGTAGAGAGAGCTGGTTGGTGAGGGTGCCCAGAGGAGGACCAGCTTGTGGGTCGCCATAGTCGCCGGCGGGAGCTAGGGCCGCCAGGCAGGAGTGGAGGAGGAGGAGGTGGTGCTTGCTGGTGGCTGTGGGTAGTAAGAGTGGTCACCACGAGGTGTGGGTAGCCTTGGTCACCGGCTGGAGCAAGGGCCGCCAGGCAGTAGTGAAGGAGGAGGTGTTGCTTGAAGACTGGTTGTAGGTAGAAAGAGGTAGGTCACCACGAGGTGAGATCTTATATAGCGGAGGTAGGCGTGGCTTAATAGTTGATCTCCGTCATGTAAGGCGGCGCTGGTTGACCTAGACCACGAGGCATACACTGGGGAATTTGCGGGGTCGGCTACTCAGCGACAAAAGCGTTTGTAGGGGAGGAATCCACGACAAAGGTATTTTGCTTTTTCTTATAATAAAACGATCCATTCTGTCGAAGGGGTGGTAAAGGGTCTGGCTAACGAAGGGACTACTTCCATTCTCCTGTAGTATAAACACAACTGAGAAAAATTTTCTGGATTGTGGTGAGTGTTAATTTCAGAACACGACCGAGTCACGTCATTACCCCTTCCCCACCCCATATGTTCTCCCCCCCCCCCCCCGCTCTCTCTCTCTCTCTCTCTCTCTCTCTCTTACTAGTAACATTGTCATTTTGTAATTTTTTTTCTTATTTATTGATTCATATACGTATTTTTAATTATCACATTCGTGTTTTTGTGTTTTTATTATACACTACTACTACTACTACTACTACTACTACTACTACTACTACTACTACTACTACTACTACTACTACTACTACTACCTCCAGCCTCCCCCAATAGCCACACCTTCACCACCATTTATTTACCTTAATATTAAATATCCTAATACATAAGAAGCTATCCTAACTGTGTTAACTTAGTTGAGCCGCAGATCTATGCGGCACTCAGTGACTGTAGCCTCATAGTCAATATCTGCAGCAGTTGTCGGAGTAGGGGCAGAAGCTCTCGTTCCCCTGAGGCAGAGCAAAGCCGACCGAAGGAGAGAGAAGGACAGTCGACATCTCATCCAGGCTGTAACATAACTTCTGGGCTGCTGCTTCTGTTCGGAGATCAGCTCCGCAAGTCTGGCGTAGAAACATCTTGCACTTGGGCCCATCCCACCAGAGGTTGTGAACACTAGAGGAGTGAAGATGCCTCGATCAACATTTTGAATTCACTCCCCATAAGCCCTTCTCTTGTCGTTCTCGTTCCTCCTATGTGCAGCATCGAGAGCTAGGTTACGGTGACAAACGGCCATGGGATCAAAAATCCTGATGTCGAAGAAAGCTCGCTGTCCCCGCGTCCAGAATCCTCGAGCACTGACGTCCACACGGGCTTCGTTAGATGTGTTTGAAGTCCTGTGTTGGAAGATCTCGCCACATATGAAGCCCCCCTTCTTGCAGACCATGGCGTGATCACCATCATAGGAAGAGCCACACACGCATTGGGAGGGCAAACCATCCACTGGCCAACCATACCTTAGAGCAATGGCATCTGTAAATTCTTGTTTGTTAAGGCTGAAACCATTTGCCCTTATCGGTAACGTAGTTAGCCAGTTCGAGGCGCCCACCTCCTGCGCTATAGCTACTTTTTTTGTCAAATTTTCTGGAACCTGCAGCAATAGTTGCTGCAACATGTTATTTTGGCAGTGCTGCCGATCTGTTGTAATGGACCTACGGATCTTATTAACTTCGCTGGTGTCCACTTCCCCTATTGCATTCTGGGCTATTATGTGGTCAGTGAGGGCTGCCTTGACCTTAAGTGAATTTTGATGTTCAGAGTCAGTAATCTCCTCTGGATTAGTTAGTCCCATCCCTCCCAGTCTTGGTGGAAGTGCAAGAAGTGTTCTTTCTGCTTGGGTTAAGTCAGGGTGTTTCACTAGTTTGGGAATGAACTTGACACTGATTGCTTCTTCCAAAGGGTGGAGAAGGGGTCCGATCTCAGGGATGGTACGCATCAGGTAGTTCCAACGATGCTTGACTCCATGGGTGAATGCTGCAAAGGCCGCATGTGGCTTTGTGTTAGCAATCTCCGATAGAGCTTGGATTTTGCTAACCGACTCATTCACCTTTCCCGCTGCGTACTGGGTCTTGAAGTCCATAGTGCCAATTACTGCGCCTAGATGTCTTTGGCCGTCCTTAGTTATTTTGACCTCACTTTCGCCGAAAACCTCCAAAGCCCGATCATAATGATCTGGCTTCACGATGAGGAAGGATTTGCTGGCGTTTGGGTGGTACCCTATTTGTGGACCTCGCGATGTTACCAGGTCCCACCACTTTTTGATGTCCCCCACTTTTCCTGCTCCTGTGAGGTCATCAGCATATGCCACTTGTTTGACCCTAGTTGTTTCAAACTTTATTTCTTGTTGGAGCACTGATAGGCCTATTGCATACATTGCCATTGCAACGGGGTCCCCCTGTGTTGTTCCCTCAGTCGACTGTAGGATGGTATCACCTCGTAGAGCCTTGATGTTTACTATGTAGAGGTCTGATGGATTCCTATACGAATTTTCAACATACATCGCAAAGCTAGGACACTTGATCTTGATGTTGTGCAGTGCAGCCTTGCGGTTAAGTATGTTGAATGCGTTTGAAGCATCCACCAGGAGAACGGCCTCACAATCACGCTGCTTAAATATCAATCTCATGGCGTGAATGGCCGCCTCCCCACCAGCCTGGTGGCCAGCACACACTTGTAGGTTCCCTGCTGCTGCCCTGACATCGTCCTTTACCACCTCCATTATGCACTTTCCGATAATCCGCCTCAGCACTTCCCCCACCCCTATAGGTCTACATCCTGGTTTCTTTTCCAGAGGAATAAGGCGGCAGGCCGTCAGGGCCTGGAGGTGATGGCAGCAAGAGGATGCAAGCTTTCTTGCAAGGGCGGCAATGGCAGTGCAGAGATCGCTTGCTACAGGGCCAAACTTGTTTGTGCTGAGGATGACTCTCCAACCGTTTGCATCCAGACCTGAAGGGCCGGCTCCTCCACGGGTCTTCAGTGCCTTTTTCCACACCATCTCTCCTGTTATTTTCTCGAACAGGACAGCATTTGGTGGGATATAGACACCCTGGAGCCTGATGCCTTCAACTTCACTTGCAGGGGGATGTTTCTCTTTCAATAGTTTTAATGTCTCTCTGTTTATTGGCATCACTCCACTGGAGGATTCCTGAGTGAGAGATCTTACCGCGAGAGACACTTTTCCCACACGCATTTTGTTTCCAAATTTTCTTGCCATGTCATCCGTGTTTTGCTTTCCGTCACCCGTAGATTTTAGTCTCTCCTGCCGTGTTCTTGCTTCACATAGGAGATCGTCTAGGGCCCCAGTCCGCCACATTGTCAATCTTCTCTTCATTGCTGCCACATTTTCTTTGTGCTTAGCCTTTGTGTCTGTCCTCTGACAAAATAGATGTGGTATTATTGCCAGTATTTGAAGAGCTAGGGGGGCGAGGAAGCGGTCCTGAGTGTAATCAGTCATGAAGCCAGTCATCTCCCGAATCATTTCTTTGGTGGCCGCACACTTGGGTGGTTCAAATAAGTTAGCGGGCGACCACTTGACAATTTCTGAGTAGGTTTCTTTGACCCATACGCCTGCATTTTCCATCGACATGCCTTTCCACTGAGGCGGCTGTCTCTCATTCTCCTCCTGGACACCTGCTACTGAGGGAGCAGCATTTATTAGTACTACATTTTCGGGTTGAGTAGACTCACTGCTATCATTTCGGATATCATCGGGTGGTTGGGTCCCGGCGATATCCACTGTGACCACCTGTGTCGGCTCCCTGCGACGTGCGTTCTGACACTGGTCTAGCTTCCTGCAATCCACACATGGTCGATTGTTTCTCGCGCAAACACAATTTGTGCAGTTTTGGTTCGGGCCAGCACAGACGCAGCAAGGAATGTTACCAGGCATAGTGAACAGCACCTTGGGCGACGGTAACGTCCGCCTCCGGACATCTGATTTAGTCCGAAGCACAAGATTATACTGGTTCTTATGAGGGAAGGGTGGAGAGGTGACAGGCTGGACTGCTGCGTCCAGGTAGTAGGGGCATACGTGCGCGCGTGGGTGTGTAGGCTACCCCCCCCCCCCTAATAGCGACCATCCATACTTCAGAATGATACACTATGGACAAGAGTTTGTCACACCAAGCACAAGTTTATATATCTTTGGCACAAATAACCACCATTTATATGGTCTCACTGGTGTAATATCAGTTATGTATACTCACTAGATTCGTCGTGACCCTACATTAAGAGTCCTTTACTATGGTGGGGGGGGGTGGGGGAGACCGCATGGGCAGCACTCTCGGCCCCATAGGGGCGATAGTCTCTGGACCACCCCTGTCACAGTAGGCCTAACGACGCTGACCTTGGCGCCGAGCCTTCGCATTATCCCCCCACCGACCCAGCACAGGTCACCACTCACTTGGTGAACGCCGGTGAACACACGGAATATTTACAATTTATGCCGTAAGGGATGAGAAGAAACCTTGGGTGGCAATGCTTAGGGTGACATCCGATATTCACGGACACATTGTCAAATTCCCGCTCCCACACAGCGAGTATGTCCCCACCAATAACACTTTAGATCAGGGGGGACGGTCCACTACACCCACGCCGCACTGGCCGCCGCCTACTACTACTACTACTACTACTACTACTACTACTACTACTACTACTTTTTTTTTTTTTATTTTTTTTTTATTTTTTTTTTTTTTTGAAAAATGGCCTCCAGCCTCCCCCAATAGCCACACCTTCGCCACCATTTATTTACCTTAATATTAAATATCCTAATACATAAGAAGCTATCCTATCTGTGTTAAATTAGTTGAGCCGCAGATCTATGCTGCATTCAGTGACTGTAGCCTCATAGTCAATATCTGCAGCAGTTGTCGGAGTAGGGGCAGAAGCTCTCGTTCCCCTGAGGCAGAGCAAAGCCGACCGAAGGAGAGAGAAGGACAGTCGACATCTCATCCAGGCTGTAACATAACTTCTGGGCTGCTGCTTCTGTTCTGAGATCAGCTCCGCGAGTCTGGCGTAGAAACATCTTGCACTTGGGCCCATCCCACCAGAGGCTGTGAACACTAGAGGAGTGAAGCTGCCTTGATCAACATTTTGTATTCTCTCCCCATATGCCCTTCTCTTGTCGTTCTCGTTCCTCCTATGCGCAGCATCCAGAGCTAGGTTACGGTGACAAACGGCGATGGGATCAAAAATCCTGATGTCGAAGAAAGCTCGCTGTCCCCGCGTCCAGAATCCTCGAGCACTGACGTCCACACGGGCTTCGTTAGAAGTGTTTGAAGTCCTATGTTGGAAGATCTCGCCATCCAGTGGAAGGAGGGTCGGTTCTACCATGCCGTCCCGGCAGATTTCCTTCAACATATTTGCTGTGAGATCCCTTTCCTCGTCATGCCTCATGCATATGAAGCCCCCCCTTCTTGTAGACCATGGCGTGATCGCCATCATAGGAAGAGCCACGCACGCATTGGGAGGGCAAACCATCTACTGGCCAACCGTACCTTAGAGCAATGGCATCTGTAAATTCTTGTTTGTTAAGGCTGAAACCATTTGCCCTTATCGGTAACGTAGTTAACCAGTTCTAGGCGCCCACCTCCTGCGCTATAGCTACTTTTTTTGTCAAATTTTCAGGAACCTGCAGCAATAGTTGCTGCAACATGTCATTTTGGCAGTGCTGCCGATCTGTTGTAATGGACCTACGGATCTTATTAACTTCGCTGGTGTCCACTTCCCCTATTGCATTCTGGGCTATTATGTGGTCAGTGAGGGCTGCCTTGACCTTAAGTGAATTTTGATGTTCAGAGTCAGTAATCTCCTCTGGATTAGTTAGTCCCATCCCTCCCAGTCTTGGTGGAAGTGCAAGAAGTGTTCTTTCTGCTTGGGTTAAGTCAGGGTGTTTCACTAGTTTGGGAATGAACTTGACACTGATTGCTTCTTCCAAAGGGTGGAGAAGGGGTCCGATCTCAGGGATGGTACGCATCAGGTAGTTCCAACGATGCTTGACTCCATGGGTGAATGCTGCAAAGGCCGCATGTGGCTCTGTGTTAGCAATCTCCGATAGAGCTTGGATTTTGCTAACCGACTCATTCACCTTTCCCGCTGCGTACTGGGTCTTGAAGTCCATAGTGCCAATTACTGCCCCTAGATGTCTTTGGCCGTCCTTAGTTATTTTGACCTCACTTTCGCCGAAAACCTCCAAAGCCCGATCATAATGATCTGGCTTCACGATGAGGAAGGATTTGCTGGCGTTTGGGTGGTACCCTATTTGTGGACCTCGCGATGTTACCAGGTCCCACCACTTTTTGATGTCCCCCACTTTTCCTGCTCCTGTGAGGTCATCAGCATATGCCACTTGTTTGACCCCAGTTGTTTCAAATTATATTTCTTGTTGGAGCACTGATAGGCCTATTGCATACATTGCCATTGCAACGGGGTCCCCCTGTGTTGTTCCCTCAGTCGACTGTAGGATGGTATCACCTCGTAGAGCCTTGTTGATTACTATGTAGAGGTCTGATGGATTCCTATACGAATTTTCAACATACATCGTAAAGCTAGGACACTTGATCTTGATGTTGTGCAGTGCAGCCTTGCGGCTAAGTATGTTGAATGCGTTTGAAGCATCCACCAGGAGAACGGCCTCACAATCACGCTGCTCAAATATCAATCTCATGGCGTGAATGGCCGCCTCCCCACCAGCCTGGTGGCCAGCACACACTTGTAGGTTCCCTGCTGCTGCCCTGACATCGTCCTTTACCACCTCCATTATGCACTTTCCGATAATCCGCCTCAGCACTTCCCCCACCCTTATAGGTCTACATCCTGGTTTCTTTTCCAGAGGAATAAGGCGGCAGGCGGGTCAGGGCCTGGAGGTGATGGCAGCAAGAGGATGCAAGCTTTCTTGCAAGGGCGGCAATGGCAGTGCAGAGATCGCTTGCTACAGGGCCAAACTTGTTTGTGCTGAGGATGACTCTCCAACCGTTTGCATCCAGACGTGAAGGGCCGGCTCCTCCTCGAGTCTTCAGTGCCTTTTTCCACACCATCTCTCCTGTTATTTTCTCGAACAGGACAGCATTTGGTGGGATATAGGCACCCTGGAACCTGATGCCTTCATCTTCACTTGCAGGGGGATGTTTCTCTTTCAATAGTTTTAATGTCTCTCTGTTTATTGGCATCACCCCACCGGAAGATTCCTGAGTGAGAGATCTTACCGCGAGAGGCACCTTTCCCACACGCATTTTGTTTCTAAATTTTTTTGCCACGTCATCGGTGTTTTGCTTTCCGTCATCCGTAGATTTTAGTCTCTCCTGCAGTGTTCTTGCTTCACATAGGAGATCATCTAGGGCCCCAGTCCGCCACATTGTCAATCTTCTCTTCATTGCTGCCACATTTTCTTTGTGCTTAGCCTTTGTGTGTGTCCTCTGACAAAATAGATGTGGTATTATTACTACTACTACTACTACTACTACTACTACTACTACTGCTTTTTTTTTTTTTTTTTTTTTTTTTAACGTGGCCTCCAGCCTCCCCCAATAGCCACACCTTCGCCGCCATTTATTTACCTTAATATTAAATATCCTAATACATAAGAAGCTATCCTAACTGTGTTAGCTTAGTTGAGCCGCAGATCTATGCGGCATTCAGTGACTGTAGCCTCATAGTCAATATCTGCAGCAGTTGTCGGCGTAGGGGAAGAAGCTCTCGTTCCCCTGAGGCAGAGCAAAGCCGACCGAAGGAGAGAGAAGGACAGTCGACATCTCATCCAGGCTGTAACATACCTTCTGGGCTGCTGCTTCTGTTCGGAGATCAGCTCCGCGAGTCTGGCGTAGAAACATCTTGCATTTGGGCCCATCCCACTAGAGGTTGTGAACACTAGAGGAGTGAAGCTGCCTTGATCAACATTTTGAATTTTCTCCCCATATGCCCTTCTCTTGTCGTTCTCGTTCCTCCTATGTGCAGCATCGAGAGCTAGGTTACTACTACTACTACTACTACTAATACTACTACTACTTTTTTTTTTTTTTTTTTTTTTTTATAACGTGGCCTCCATCCTCCCCCAATAGCCACACCTTCGCCGCCATTTATTTACCTTAATATTAAATATCCTAATACATAAGAAGCTATCCTAACTGTGTTAGCTTAGTTGAGCCGCAGATCTATGCGGCATTCAGTGACTGTAGCCTCATAGTCAATATGTGCAGCAGTTGTCGGCGTAGGGTCAGAAGCTCTCGTTCCCCTGAGGCAGAGCAAAGCCGACAGAAGGAGAGAGAAGGACAGTCGACATCTCATCCAGGCTGTAACATAACTTCTGGGCTGCTGCTTCTGTTCGGAGATCAGCTCCGCGGGTCTGGCGTAGAAACATCTTGCACTTGGGCCCATCCCACTAGAGGTTGTGAACACTAGAGGAGTGAAGCTGCCTTGATCAACATTTTGAATTCTCTCCCCATATGCCCTTCTCTTGTCGTTCTCGTTCCTCCTATGTGCAGCATCGAGAGCTAGGTTACTACTACTACTACTACTACTACTACTAATACTACTACTACTACTACTACTACATTTTTTTTTTTATAACGTGGCCTCCAGCTTCCCCCAATAGCCACACCTTCCCCACCATTTATTTACCTTAATATTAAATATCCTATTACATAAGAAGCTATCCTAACTGTGTTAAATTAGTTGAGCCGCAGATCTATGAGGCATTCAGTGAATGTAGCCTCATAGTCAATATCTGCAGCAGTTGTCGGAGTAGGGGCAGAAGCTCTCTTTCCCCTGAGGCAGAGTAAAGCCGACCGAAGGAGAGAGAAGGACAGTCGACATCTCATCCAGGCTGTAACATAACTTCTGGGCTGATGCTTCTGTTCGGAGATCAGCTCCGCGAGTCTGGCGTAGAAACATCTTGCACTTGGGCCCATTCCACCAGAGGTTGTGAACACTAGAGGAGTGAAGCTGCCTTGATCAACATTTTGAATTCTCTCCCCATATGCCCTTCTCTTGTCGTTCTCGTTCCTCCTATGTGCAGCATCGAGAGCTAGGTGACGGTGACAAACGGCCATGGGATCAAAAATCCTGATGTCGAAGAAAGCTCGCTGTCCCGGCGTCCAGAATCCTCGAGCACTGACGTCCACACGGGCTTCGTTAGATGTGTTTGAAGTCCTGTGTTGGAAGATCTCGCCATCCAGTGGAAGGAGGGTCGGTTCTACCATAACGTCCCGGCAGAGTTCCTTCAACATATTTGCTGTGAGATCCCTTACCTCGTCATGCCTCCTGCATATGAAGCCCCCCTTCTTGCAGACCATGGCGTGATCGCCATCATAGGAAGAGCCACACACGCATTGGGAGGGCAAACCATCTACTGGCCAACCGTACCTTAGAGCAATGGCATCTGTAAATTCTTGTTTGTTAAGGCTGAAACCATTTGCCCTTATCGGTAACGTAGTTAACCAGTTCGAGACGCCCACCTCCTGCGCTATAGCTACTTTTTTTGTCAAATTTTCTGGAACCTGCAGCAATAGTTGCTACAACATGTCATTTTGGCAGTGCTGCCGATCTGTTGTAATGGACCTACGGATCTTATTTACTTTGCTGGTGTCCACTTCCCCTGTTGCATTCTGGGCTATTATGTGGTCAGTGAGGGCTGCCTTGAGCTTAAGTGAATTTTGATGTTCAGAGTCAGCAATCTCCTCTGGATTAGTTAGTCCCATCCCTCCCAGTCTTGGTGGAAGTGCAAGAAGTGTTCTTTCTGCTTGGGTTAAGTCAGGGTGTTTCACTAGTTTGGGAATGAACTTGACACTGATTGCTTCTTCCAAAGGGTGGAGGAGGGGTCCGATCTCAGGGATGGTACGCATCAGGTAGTTCCAACGATGCTTGACTCCATGGGTGAATGCTGCAAAGGCCGCATGTGGCTCTGTGTTAGCAATCTGCGATAGAGCTTGGATTTCGCTAACCCACTCATTCACCTTTCCCGCTACGTACTGGGTCTTGAAGTCCGTAGTGCCAATTACTGCGCCTAGATGTCTTTGGCCATCCTTAGTTATTTTGACCTTACTTTCACCGAAAACCTCCAATGCCCGATCATAATGATCTGGCTTCACGATGAGGAAGGATTTGCTGGCGTTTGGGTGGTACCCTATTTGTGGACCTCGCGATGTTACCAGGTCCCACCACTTTTTGATGTCCTCCACTTTTCCTGCTCCTGTAAGGTCATCAGCATATGCCACTTGTTTGACCCCAGTTGTTTCAAATTTTATTTCTTGTTGGAGCACTGATAGGTCTATTGCATACATTGCCATTGCAACGGGATCCCCCTGTGTTGTTCCCTCAGTCGACTGTAGGATGGTATCACCTCGTAGAGCCTTTTTGTTTACTATGTAGAGGTCTGATGGATTCCTATACGAATTTTCAACATACATCGCAAAGCAAGGACACTTGATCGTGATGTTGTGCAGTGCAGCCTTGCGGTTAAGTATGTTGAATGCGTTTGAAGCATCCACCAGGAGAACGGCCTCACAATCACGCTGCTCAAATATCAATCTCATGGCGTGAATGGCCGCCTCCCCACCAGCCTGGTGGCCAGCACACACTTGTAGGTTCCCTGCTGCTGCCCTGACATCGTCCTTTACCACCTCCTTTATGCACGTCCGATAATCCGCCTCAGCACTTCCCCCACCCCTATAGGTCTACATCCTGGATTCTTTTCCAGAGGAATAAGGCGGCAGGCCGTCAGGGCCTGGAGGTGATGGCAGCAAGAGGATGCAAGCTTTCTTGCAAGGGCGGCAATGGCAGTGCAGAGTACTACTACTACTACTACTACTACTACTACTACTACTACTACTACTACTACTTTTTTTTTTTTTTTTTTTTTTTTATAGTGGCCTCCAGCCTCCCCCAATAGCCACACCTTCGCCACCATTTATTTACCTTAATATTAAATATCCTAATACATAAGAAGCTATCCTAACTGTGTTAGCTTAGTTGAGCCGCAGATCTATGCGGCATTCAGTGACTGTAGCCTCATAGTCAATATCTGCAGCAGTTGTCGGCATAGGGGCAGAAGCTCTCGTTCCCCTGATGCAGAGCAAAGCCGACCGAAGGCAACTGTCACACCCTATTCTACACGGTATGGCTGAAAATTTAGAGTCTGTGATACTCTAATGTAGAACTATCATATTTTTTTTGGAGAAGATGTGTCTATGACATCATTAAAATATGCAGTTTGAAAATTATGAACATTATTATCCTTCCTGGGATCAAAAGAAAGTGTCCACATTTCCTATGACTAAGGCTTGAAACATTATTTAGATACAAACCAAAAAAATAACCTTGTCCATCCATTTACAGGAAATTGATAAAAATTATAGTTAAAATAATTAAGGTATCAATAACTGAACAGGTGAAATATAAAAACTGGAAATTATCATACGTCAGTATTTAGAGAATAAACAAGACACTTTTAAGAAACGATCTATAACCTACACGATGGCTATCGGTTGTGAAGTTATGACGTCGAATAAGTAAGTGTCTGTAAATTATCCTTGTAGGCCTGATTGAAGAATCCTTTCTAGAATGTCTTGAAACTGTGAAATTGTTGCCACAATCCCGTAGACTTGCGTGTGTCACTCACTCGCAGGAGACACAGCTGATGACTGGGTCAATGTCCACGAAAATCCTGAGTACAGCAAACTGCTGCTCCCTGTCAGTGAACTTTGGAGTTCACTGGATACACTAGTGCATCCACCACACCATACCTCAGAATGCTGAGACCATCTCTCGTGACGGGAGATGTGTCATCACTAGGGGGATACTGGGGTGCTGGTAACTGGGGGTTACTCACGCCATACGAAAGAATTTTGTTGACAGGATGTTGATTGATGACTAGTCACAACAACTGCAGTCACGTCCTGCCACACCCTGGGCAGTGAACAAATCATTTTCAGAAACTAATGTTCACAGGATTGTTGCCATAATTCAGTAACTATCAATAACTCAGTATTGGTTATCGATATATAAAAAAAAAAAAGATTCTGTACATCATCTTTGGATGACAAAACACAAATCACAAATAACGTCTCACTACAGGATACTATTATTATACACTTTGGGAGAATATAACAAGTCACTGTTTTTTGTTTTTTGTTTTTTTCTGGTGTCGTAAAACACTTATGACTTGTCATGTAGAATGTGTATATAGACGGGAATGTTGTTATCCGTTACTGATTTCTTTGATCGTTGTAACAGATTTAACAGTAGTATAACGGTTTCTTTGTAGATCCGCTACCACGTATATAACAATTCTTCTTTCTTGTAGTAGTAAATGTAACACATATAACAATATCTTTGATTGTTATTTCATATTTACGTTTACGTTCCATATATGGGTTCTTCTTCTTTCCCAGTATGCCACAGTAATGAGGAGAACCTGATATCTCTGTTACCGCCACAGTAAGATAAGCTAGAAGAGAGAGAAAGAGAGGGATAACCATAATAAGATAACTAGGCGAGAGAGAGAGAGAGAGGGGGTGAGATAAGAGATCTAGTGTTGACAACGAATTTGCTGACCAATCTGCTGAGGTGTTTCAATACGAAAACATATGGCCCTCGCCTCCGGGCTGAGATTGCCCTCGAGGGTAGTCTACTGATTTCTACAGGACAGACAACACGTTGGTTCAGACCACTAGACCCTAAAACGTGAGTGATCGTGAAGTATTAGAATCTGCTAAGAAACTCTAAATAACTTTAATAAGTATATTTTTGAGCTGCAATTTGATCATATTATGCCAATTGTCTCCTGTATCAATAGTTATAACATGCGAGTTATATTTAAGATGTTAACAGGCTATGTACTGTATATTGATTGTATTTCGTACTATGTGTCCTGAGATAACAGCATTTGTTATATGAGAAATGTTCTTTAACAGGTTTTGACCGAATTATATGGTACGCGTCAACGTTGAGGGTTTATTTCTCCAGCAACAAACCAATAACGCTCCTATGAGCGTTAACAATCAAAACGTATACGGGAGGACTGTCGAAGGACCAACGCCGGAGTTCAGCGTGGGAGAGCATAGGCTCGTCGATCGCCCACCCACCCATAGTTGGTGGATCACCCACCCACCCACAGTGGGTGGATCACGTGCGTCGTCAGCAGCGAGGCAGTGATAGCGAGTGCTCTGTGTTTGAGTGAAGTGTCTTAAATACCTGGACAGTATCGTAAAGCTTCGATCTGCGCGTGCGGGGCTGTGAGCGTTCATTTCCGAACAGGGAGGCCGGCACCTAGTGAGCTAAGGTTTCAGAACACCCGGACAGTGTCTTGATGTTTGGTCTGGGCGGACTGGTAGTTAGCGTTCGCTCGGACACGCACGGAAGTGATTATAGCTAACAGCTGATCTTCCTATACCAGTGACACCATAGTATATCAAACAATGGTGATTAGGAACCATGAAGAAATACATAAATGAAAGGGATTTGTGGGTTAAGTGTGTACAACATTCAGGTTATATGTACATGCATGTATATATGTATATATAAGTATGTGTGTGTAATTAAGAAATAACAACGAAGGTTGTGACAAGCCGTAACGTTGTACAAGTAAGGGCGCCGCAGTAGTGTTTGTGACATCAGTTGTGTAACGAGTCCCTACATTGATTGTGGATCTCTGTGGTTGTGTTAGTGTGACATCATAGCTGGTGTGTGACATCACTGTAGTCGTGTTTGTGTGACATCACTCGTGCGTATTGCACATCACGTGTTTGAGGGACATCGCTCGTGTGTGACATCACTGTGGCCATGTTAGTGTGACATCGTCGCTCGTGCGTGACATCACTGTAGTCGTGTTTGTGTGACATCACTCGTGCGTATTGCACGTCACGTGTTTGAGGGACATCGCTCGTGTGTGACATCACTGTGGCCATGTTAGTGTGACATCGTCGCTCGTGCGTGACATCACTGTGGTCGTGTTTGTGTGACATCACTCGTGCGTATTGCACGTCACGTGTTTGAGGGACCGTGTGACATCACTGTGGTCGTGTTTGTGTGACATCACTCGTGCGTATTGCTCGTCACGTGTTTAGAGGGACTTCGCTCGTGTGTGACATCACTCGTGCGCATGGCACGCGTCTGTGTGACATCAACTCCAATTGTGTGATATCTGCGATCGTGGGCACCTGATACTAAGCGTTACTGCATACACTTATCGAGCAAGACAGATTACGCTTGCTGTTCGGGCAGTCATGGACGGGAAAGAGAATAAGTCAGAAGTGGGGAGCGTGTCCGGCGTAGAACAAGGAGACACTGTGGACATAGAGACCGATGTCTCACCCACCTCGCCAAGGCAGAGTGAGATAAACCCGTCTTCCGTAAACCTGTCTCCCAAGAAAAGAAAGGAACCACCTGTCAAAGGAATCGAAGGACATTTATGTGAGCAACACCAACAAATGCAGCAAATGTTCGCTCACATGACAGCGATGATGCAAAACGTCACCGAAGGTATGAATCAACTACAAGGCAAGGGCAGCACAGAAGATCGCGGAAAGGTGTTATCACCACCAGAGACTAAACTTTCCTCTGAAATTAAAACTAACGAAGAAACGTTATATACTCCAAGAGGACTCCCGGCGCTCACCTTAACCGCAGAGCCGGGAACATCTCACCAGGGGGAGCGCGGAAGTACTTCCGAACATCAAGCTAGTTCGCCGAAACCACTACCTTTGATGAAAGACAAAAGGGACGACCCACCGAGGTCCGAGGTTTGGGTGAGAGAACTGCTAGAGAATATGAGGTTCTCCCAAAGGCCAACGCCGAAGTTCAGCGGAGGAACTTGTAGTGAAAACTGGGAGTTCAAGCGAGTCTTTCAGCGACACGTTGGGATGGCGCAGATACTTGATACCTTGAAATTTGAGACACTTCTCGCTGCCTATGCTGGGCCCGCTAAGGACGCTTTGCGGGGATGTCTGCAAATTCAAGATCCCAAAGCCGGGTACAAGGAAGCTTTGGACATATTAGAGAAACGTCACGGCAATAAGCACACTTACGTTTGCCAGCTAATAAAGAAGGCCCTGCGAGGTCCAACTGTGGGACTAAGTGATGCAAAGGGCCTCCAACAGTTCTCAGACGAACTGGGGAATTGCGTGAGGAACTTGAAGGTCTTGGGAGAACTACGTCAGATTGACACGTATGAATCAATAAGCACCTTAGCTGAGAGGTTCAAGGGAAAGATGAGGGACGACTACGTGGATAAGGCGCATAAATACAAAAGGAAGTGGGGAAAGCTTCCTGGGATCGAGTGGATGTTGGAATTCACAATGGATATGGTCGACAAGGTGGAGGAGGTCACAAAGGGACGAGGACAGGAAGAACCAAGCAGAATTTATGCAGACTCACGTCAATCCTCGTCGAGGAAGAGACTTGTGGGTCTGGTGACATCAGGAATAAAGACAACCAGAGAAATGGACGATGAACGCTGCTCGCTATGCCGTGGTGATCACCTTCTTCAGATGTGCCGGACATTCCTCAGCATGTCCACAGGAAAGCGAACTTCCCTTGTAAGGGAACAACGTCGCTGCTATGCCTGCCTGGGTCATAATCACCGGATAACAGAGTGCAGCCAGAAGATGGTATGTGGTATAGATGGCTGCTCTGGAGTACACTCGAGGCTCCTGCACTTCACGGGAGCTCTGACGAGCAATGACAAGGTGCAACGGGGCAAAGTTGAGAAGGGAGAACACCAGACTAACCTCCAAAGGGTGAAGAGAGCTACCACAGGGGGCGCCTACCAAATAGACATAGCACCTGACCACAAGCGACCTAGAATGAGTCAACGTAAGGCTATTATGCCACCACCGGAATCGGCATTTAGTATAGCTAAATCATGGAAGGTCGAAGCCGGAACAAGCACCATGGGGAAAAGAAATCCGCATAAATGGGTCAGAGAAACCATAACATACAATGGAATTGATGTTCGGCGTGAAGAACCCAGCGATTGCGAGTTGTGACTACAAAGTTCCAGCAGAGTCGCACTTCCAATAGTGAAAGTCAGGGTGGAAGAAAAGAACCTAGAGGCGAAAGAAGCAGTAGTCACCGGAGCTCTCTTGGATTCAGGCAGCAACCGATCATATTGCACGCGTAGTCTAGCTTACCGGCTGCAGGCAGAGGGAATGCCAGTTTCCCTCTCCATTGGCACAATCATGAAAGAAAGTAAAAGTGTAAACACAGAAGAAATCAGTGTGAGAGTGGCTCGCGTAGGAGTCAGAAAGAGCCGATCCATCATTATCCCCAAGGTCATCATTGTTGAGAATCTACCGTCTTCCCTGAAATCGTCGGTCGCAGACACCCAAGATGTCACCATGTGGGAACACCTACGAGGTACTGCGCTACACCAAGCACCGAAAAGAGTGGATCTCCTGATAGGTCTAGACGTACCACAAGCACTAGCACCATTAGAAGTAAGAACCGGGAAAGACGGAGAGCCGTGATCAACCACTTTGTCAGAATGGCAACACTAAATTCGGAGACAAATCTGGAAAAACAAGTCAGGCGCTTCTGGGAATGCGACTCAGCCTACAGTAACGATGATCCCGTCTCTGTTGAAGACAAGAGAGTCCTGACGCAGTGGTCAACGCCAATTACTCAAGTGGACGGACACTACCAACTTCCCATCCCGTTTGGCAATGAAGAACCGGGACTCTCAGACAATAAGAAACTTGCCGAGCAGCGATTGGCAGGATTGAGAAAACGCCTCCTGAAGAACCCAGGGCTCTCTCAGAAGTATAAAGAAGAGATGAGACGTCTAATCGACGAGGGACATGCTGAGCGAGTCCCACGTCAAGAACTCTGTGTTGCACCCGGGAAGACCTGGTATCTCCCACATCACCCTGTGTTGAATCACAACAAGCCAGAAAAGATGAGAATAGTGTTTGATTGTGCAGCCGAATATGAGTCGATGTCGTTGAACAGCCAGGTGATGCAAGGGCCAGACCTTAACAACAAATTGATGGGAGTCCTCATCAGATTCAGACAAGGAAAGGTGGCACTCATGGCTGATATCGAGGCAATGTTCCACCAAGTGCGAGTAGTACCCGAACATCGAAATGTCTTACGATTCTTATGGTGGACGGACGACCAGCTGTCAGGGGCCCCCACCACTTGCCGAATGACAGTGCATCTCTTTGGGGGAGTGTGGAGTCCTTCATGCGCCGGGTATGCGCTACAACGAACATTCCAAGATTATGGGGAAAGTCTCCATGACGACATCAAGAAAGCGAATTGTAACTTCTACGTCGACGATTTGCTTCTCTTAGTAGATTCGCCGGGAAAGGCAATGATAATTACCCATTGGCTGAGACAGCTGATGAAAAGGGGCGGATTCAGACTTACGAAGTGGGTCTGTAATCACAAGGAGGTCCTCAAGGCAATTCCACAGACAGAGAAAGCTGTGGGAATAAAGGAAGTAATTTTGAAAGATGACAGGCTCCCCACTGAACGAGCGTGGGGAATCTTGTGGGACCTGGAAAAGGACGAACTAGCAGTCCGGGTCCAGATCCCTAAGAATCCGGAAACGAAAAGAGGCCTTCTGAGTATGGTCAGCTCCATATATGACCCACTGGGACTCATCGCTCCGAGTGTCATAAGAGCCAAAATCATATTCCAAGATGAGTGTAGACGAGGTGTTTTATGGGATGAATAAATCACTGAACAAAACAGGGTCGCATGGCAAAGATGGCTGGATGAACTACCTCACCTATCACGAGTTCACGTTCCACGGTGCTACCGACCAGAGGATATGAATCCAATGACTACCGTGCAACTACATCACTTCTGCGACGCCTCCCAACGAGCGAATGGAGCTGTATCGTGTCTGAGAACCACGTGTGAAGATGGAACTCACCATATCTCCTTCGTGTGTGGCAAAGCCAAGCTAGCCCCTCTGAAACAGCAGACCATACCTCGACTTGAGCTCTGCACAGCAGTACTGGCTGCTAAGGCAGACAAACAACTACGGCAAGAGCTTGAATTACATATAGACAGGTCAGTGTTCTGGACAGACAGTACGGCAGTCCTTCAATACATACGAAACACCGAAAGACGCTTCCAGTCCTTCGTGGCCAATCGAGTGGCAACGATACACGAGGACTCCAATGTAGAACAATGGCGCCACGTGACGTCGGCACTGAACCCGGCCGACGACGCTAGTTGTGGATTACATGGAGCAGAGCTCAACGAGGAGGGCAGGTGGATTCGGGGACCTGCTTTCCTCTTTTTGGAAGAAGACAGTTGGCCAAAGAGTCCATTGAGGATTCCAGACCTCACAGACGGAGACCTAGAGGTGAAGAAGGAAACCACGGTGCTGACGGCGAACGTTGACCAGGGGGAGGGTATCCTCGATAAGCTATGGGCCAGGTACTCATCGTGGCATAGACTTCTGAAGAGCGTAGCGTGGATTAGAAGGTTTATAGAATGGCGGCTTGGGAAGCGAAAGAACAAACATCACCGAAAAAATCGGCTCCAGGTCAGCGAATTGGAAGAGGCGAAATTAGCTGTCTTAAGACCTATGCAAAGGAAAGGATTCCCTCGAGAACTAGGAATGTTAATACAGGGACAACCCGTGAGAGGTAGCGACATAAGGCGGCTGGAACCTCATCTAGACACAGACAGTCTGATCAGAGTAGGTGGCCGACTGAAGCACGCCGCTCACCACCCAGACCAGGAGAATCCCATACTATTACCAAGGGACAACAGGATCACGGGGCTCATCGTGAGAGAGGTACACTCAACTAGAGCTGGACACTCAGGACGAGAACACACTCTTGCCATAATACGTGAGACGTACTGGATATCTAAGTGCCGAAAATTACTCGACCGCACAATACGGACGTGTGTGACTTGTCGAAGAAGCAACTGGAGGCCTACCCATCAACGCCAAGCCGACCTGCCAGAAGATCGAGTGCGCCCAGGAGGCCAGCCGTTCACCTACACTGGAATTGATTGCTTCGGCCCTTTTTTGGTTAAACAAGGACGAGCCCGGGCGAAGAGATGGGGATGCTTATTCACCTGCCTGACCACCAGAGCCATACACCTAGAAGTCCTCACCTCACTAGATCACCGACTCGTTCCTCAATGCCCTAACAAGATTCACCTGCCGCAGGGGACCTCCCAAGCGTGTTCGGTATGACAGGGGAACCAGCATGATTGGAGCTAACCGAGAGTTACGAGAGGCGGTGAACGGCTGGAACAACAGTGACAAAGTCGGGAATGCCCTTCTACAGAAACAGATAGAATGGCAGTTCAACCTCCCGACAGCCTCTCACATGGGAGGAGTGTGGGAGCGACAAATCCGCACTGTAAGGAAGGTCCTCCAAGGAGTGGTGGGCACCCAGACACTAGACGATGAACGCCTCAGCACTGTGTTCTGTGCCGTTGAAGAGATCATCAACGGAAGGCCCATCACCCCAGTGTCTGACGACCCAAAGGATCTGGAAGCACTAACGCCGCTCCACATACTACAGATGAACCCGGAGACACTGTCCACCGGAGGCGATCGGTCCATGACAGAAGGGTACCGACGAAGATGGAAGCATGCCCAATTCATTGCGGACCAATTTTGGAAAAGGTGGGTAAAAGAATATCTCCCAACATTACCTCAGCGACAAAGGTTCTTCAAAACTCGCCGTAATCTCCACGCTGGGGATATCGTGATCATCTCTGGACAATCCCTTCCCAGGAGTCAGTGGATGCTAGGGAGAGTACTGGAAGCTCTACTGAGCAAAGATGGCCTGGTGCGAAGTGTTAAAGTGAAGACAAAGGACTCAGTGTTAATACGCCCAGTGACGAAACTCTACCTGTTGGAAGGGGTGGGAGAGTGAATCTAATAATATGCCGTGATTTCGTGCGAAGCCCGACAGGGGGAGTGTTACCGCCACAGTAAGATAAGCTAGAAGAGAGAGAAAGAGAAGGATAACCATAATAAGATAAACTAGGTGAGAGAGAGAGAGAGCGGGGGTGAGATAAGAGATATAGTGTTGACAACGAATTTGCTGATCAATCTGCTGAGGTGTTTCAATACGAAAACATATGGCCCTCGCCTCCGGGCTGAGATTGCCCTCGAGGGTAGTCTACTGATTTCTACAGGACAGACAACACGTTGGTTCAGACCACTAGACCCAAAACGTGAGTGATCGTGAAGTATTAGAATCTGCTAAGAAACTCTAAACAACTTTAATAAGTATATTTGTGTACTGCAATTTGATCATATTATGCCAATTGTCTCCTGTATCAATAGTTATAACATGCGAGTTATATTTAAGATGTTAACAGGCTATGTACTGTATATTGATTGTATTTCATAATATGTGTCCTGAGATAACAGCATTTGTTATAAAAGAAATGTTCTTTAACAGGTTTTGACCGAATTATATGGTACGCGTCAACGTTGAGGGTTTATTTCTACAGCAACAAACCAATAACGCTTCTATGAGTGCTAACAATCTCTACCTTTACCAACTGTGTATATGGCGAGATGACTGTTAGTGTGATCTAACAATTACGTGTGAAACTGTCATATATGTAAAACCTTCCTGGGTTGTCACCACTTGTAACAATCACTTGAGAAGCTATTTCGGATGGAGTTCCACTGTGTATCACCGTCAGTTCATCACTAAAATATCTCAATGTAGCAAATGAGATGTTAACAGGAGATTTAACATGAGATGGACGGAGGCTATGTTAAATAGCTCTGCTAAGTATGTCCTGTCGATATAGTAATTGAGTGAGGGTGAGTAGTGACCCATAGAGGGAGAACAGAAATTATCCGCCATCCATCCCTCGAGGGAAGACAGAACCATTCACGATGGCTCTCAATAACGCCTTCCTCTCGTGAGTGCTAACGAACTACTGCCCGCTTTAGGTGGCGAGGGAGCCGGCTACTTAATGCCTTAACTCAGCACAATATGACGCAGCTTCCTGTGGGCATGTAGTGGACGTCTCCCCTACAAACTGCGTAGCTGCACCCCACCTGCGACGCCTTCCTTAGCAACCAAGCGAGCGGCGACACCAGATGGTACAGTAACCTAGCAACGGAACTAGAGACCGGCGACTTTCTCGGGTTTTCCCAACATGACTCATAGAGGACTCACGGCTGCTGGGTATATAAGCTCTGTCTCTCCATTGAGATTCATTATAGCCTCTCTTCTACAACAAGCAACACCTCCTCCTCCACCGCTGCCTGGCGGCCCTCGCCTCTCCTCCGCCTGCCTGGCGGTCCTCGCTCCCGCCAGCGAGCATGGCGACCCACCAGCTGTCCTTCTCTGAGCTTCCTCACCAACCAGCTTTCTCATTCTGGCCCATCTTCTTGAACAAGCAACACCTCCTCCAGCAAGCTCCACGCTGACCAGCATTCATTCAACCAGGAGGCCAGCAACAGGCAACATCTTCTCTAACGAAGCTCCTGCACATCTACCTCCTTCAACAAGCTGCTCACGGAACGTCTCTACTGAGCAGCTCCTCACCACACGGCACCTCCAGCACCAGACTGTCTATCATATAACTTATATTATACAAGAAAACCACCTTAGAGTTTCCATCCATCCTGAGTGCTAGACAACATTATACCACGAATTCCTACAAATGGTGACCCTGGAGTGGTGCACTCACACAGGATGGAGGAGAATCTGATCACGCTCCCAGTCTTCAAGCAGCATAGAAGACTGGTTTATCCACCCAGAAGCAGCCCTGCTACTCTAAGCAGACACCAGCTCCTCTTCCTGCCCCAAGCACCACATCCTACCGACCCCAGCACACAGGTCCTGCCTCAGACGCCGACCCCGGCCCAGCAGTAACCCCTGACGCGGCCTCTGTTCCTGAATCCGGACCCACACACACCCCTCTTTTCTCCCTCAGGTACTCCCTGCTAATGTCCTGCACCCTGCTGCTGTCGTGGACCCAGCTGCTGTCACGAGCCCTAATCCGCTTCTGCTGACGCAGCCCCTGCTCCTGACCCAGGCCCACACACCCCAGCAGGCGCATCTGACAACCCTGTACCTGTCATGAGGGAAGCACAACATTCATCGCCTCCACACAACCTTTTTCTCCCTTCTCCCACAGATAGTGTGTATCTAGATTCTAGACAGTTGTATTTCAGCGATCGGGTCATTCACGCCATCGCCGTTGTCTCACATGAGGCATGCACCGCCCGGTCTGCCTCACATGTGCTAAGCAACTCTACAGACAACAAGTCTACACCGCCTGGAGGGAAGGGGGAGTATTGAAGTGGACGTCTCCCATACAAACTGCGTAGCTGCATCCCACCTGCGACGCCTTCCTTAGCAACCAAGCGAGCGGCGACACCAGATGGTACGGTAACCTAGCAACGGAACTAGAGACCGGCGACTTTCTCGGGTTTTCCCAACATGACTCATAGAGGACTCGCGGCTGCTGGGTATATAAGCTCTGTCTCTCCATTGAGATTCATTCTAGCCTCTCTTCTACAACAAGCAACACCTCCTCCTCCACCGCTGCCTGGCGGCCCTCGCCTCTCCTCCGCCTGCCTGGCGGTCCTCGCTCCCGCCAGCGAGCATGGCGACCCACCAGCTGTCCTTCTCTGAGCTTCCTCACCAACCAGCTTTCTCATTCTGGCCCATCTTCTTGAACAAGCAACACCTCCTCCAGCAAGCACCACGCTGACCAGCATTCATTCAACCAGGAGGCCAGCAACAGGCAACATCTTCTCTAACGAAGCTCCTGCACATCTACCTCCTTCAACACGCTACTCACGGAACGTCTCTACTGAGCAGCTCCTCACCACACGGCACCTCCAGCACCAGGCTGTCTATCATATAACTTATATTATACAAAAAAAACCACCTTAGAGCTCCCATCCATACTGAGTGCTAGACAACATTATACCACGAATTCCTACAGGCACACCTTATCACATGCTCTGAACATGTCACCTCATCGCCAGTGGAAAGTTACAGAGGGTGATAGCGTATATAAATAAAGTGTAATTAACCCATTTATGTAATCCTTCTGTTTATGAGACAGGGACTATTACATTATTGGTATCTAATATCTATGATTGGGGATTAACTAGCAGAAATATAGTTATCCCAGGTTAAGTATTGAACCCATGAATGTTGGTGTTACCAGTGGTACTGTTGTTATAGGAGTCGAGTCCACCAACCAGGTGTATTACCACTGAATGCTACTTAAAGTGCCAAGTTGATCATTCCGAACTAACATGATGTGTTTGATAATATCTTAATTTTGGATCTTGTCGAGTGTGTTATATAATCATCTGTAATGACAATGAAGTAATATAATGAGTGTGTATTGTTGTAATCAAGAAATTAATATCTATTTTGCTATGTGTAAAGTAAGACCTAAGTGGTCCAGTCTGGTCTGAGTGTAATTAATTAACATCTTGTTCACTCCATATGTTTATAAATATTGGATAAGTAAACTACAAGTATCACCACTCTATTCCTTCTACACATTGGTTCTCAGAAAATAACTATTGTAACTCACGCGCCTAGAAGCTCGCTAGCAGGCTACCTAACAGTTCCATGAGATATGTTATATTCTAATAAAAGTATGGGTGGTGGCAGGCTACCATTGTAAGAATATTAAGTGTTGTAATAAGAATGACATGGTTTCCCAGACTAATCCATGGTTTAGAATATCACTACAACAAAATATAATTGAGAGAAAATAAGGACATAGAATTCAGAAAATACAATAATATACATGAAATAAGAAATGAAGTAAAGAAAAGAATATTGACTTAGCAAATATACGCAAAGAAATATAAGATATATACTTATGCTGTAGAAAGAAAGACACAGCATAAGAAATTATTAAATACATACACCAGAAAAGATTAATATAAAATATACCGGTAGACATGAGCAAGAAAATACGTAAATAAGTACATTAGAAAGAAGAATATATAGAATATAAATATATTTAAGAACAAAAAGAACAAGTATAGAAAATAGTATAAAGAGAAAAAGTCCACCCCTTACAGGAGAACATGGCAAGCACAGTGAGCCCACCCAGCAGAGGGGTTTTGGGGGAGTGCTGTCAGCCCCCCCCCCCCTCCCCCCGAAATTTTTTTTTGAAATCTGATCAATATTGTGGGCATTTTGAGGCCATTTTGAAGCCATGTGCACTTGATATTAGAAGATATTTTGAGGTCAATAGAAAATACTTTTTACTATACAGAGTGCCCCCAAATTTGCTGGGGTTAGGTTCTCAAAATGACCGCAAACATTTCTACTTGTGTACAAAGAAATGTCCCAGGTATATTCCCTTTATGTGTTTGCCCTTAGGACAGGACCGGATTTACCAATAGGCCAAGTAGGCCATTGGCTTAGGGCCCACCGGTATCTGGGGGCCCACTGAAACTAATTTGTCGCGCAGTGCGCCAGCGTATAACCTTGTTTCAAGTGTACACCGAGTATTTCATTATATAATATATTCACAACCATAAGGGCCCCTGTACAATAAGCATAGGTCAGCAGTGGTCTTCAACTGGTGGGCCATGGGGTGGTATTCAGCAAGCAAGTCTCATTGTTTACTAGTGGGTTTAGCGAATGGAAAAACTGCTAGCGTAGAGTTGCTGAACAGGAAAGTAGCAAAGAGCATAAAATCTCAGTTACTACTTGGGGTGTGAGGGCATTTACAGCAAGGCGAATTGATTCCACTTTGGCTTTGCAAGTAGAATTGGAGAGAAAATACTGGAAAGACGTTCTATTGCGCATAGTTGAAACACTAAAATTTTTAACATCAAGAGGTCTTCCTCTCAGAGGCAGTGATGAAAGAATAGGCTCTAGCAACAATGGGAATTACCTTGGAGTACTGGAACTCCTGGCAAAATTTGACCCTTTTCTTGCACAGAATCTGGAGAAATATGGTGCGGTGAGGAAATGGTCAATCTGATGGCCGAAGAAATTCACTCAATTATCATAAGTGAAGTGAAATAAGCCAAATATTATTCAGTTAGTGTAGATTCCACACCGGATCTTAGTCATACTGACCAACTTACATTCATAGTTCGTTACGTCAAACCTGATGGCAAACCTGTTGAGCGATTTCTAAAGTTCATAGACATACATGACCATGGTGCAGAGAGCATAGCCTCAACTGTTGTGCAGTTAATTAAAGATGTTGGTCTTGATTTGAGTGACATGAGAGGGCAGAGTTATGACAATGCTGCCAATATGTCAGGCATTTACACTGGTCTCCAAGCCAGAATATAGGCTATGAATCCCCTGGCATGTTATGTCCCTTGTGCAGGTCACTCCTTGAACCTTGTAGGAACATCAGCTGCCAGCAGTTGCCTTGGGGCTGTTTCATATTCCAGATTTTTGCAAGCCTAATACAACTTCTTCTCAGCCTCCACATATAGATGGGATCACTTGAAAGCTGTACTACCTGCTGAAGGGATTGTAGTGAAATCCTTTTCAGAAACTCGCTGGAGTGCGAGGGCTGATGCTGTTAAAGCAGTGTTTTTACATTACCTTGAGATAAAGTCAGCACTGGAGAACATATGTTCTGACAGTTGACAAACTGTGGCGACAAAGCTTGAAGGTGAAGGCCTCATAAGACAAATGGAAGCATTTGAAACAGCACTTCTTACTGTAATATGGTATAAAATCTTAACAAGGTTTAATGCAACCAGCTTATCACTTCAAAAAGTTGAGATTGACCTTCTGTCAGTTGTGAAACTGTATGAGAGTTTGATCTCCTTCGTCTCAGAAATGAGACAGAGTCAGTTTGATGAAATAGAAGATCAGGCTAGGGCTTTTGCTGAGCCTGTCTACACAGAGACAACAAAAAGAACAAAAAAGAGAAAACATTTCTTTGATGAATCAGTTGGCACTGAAACTCAACTTGATCCACGTGAGAAGTTCAAGGTGGACAATTTCTACACCATATTAGATTGCCTAAGGAATGAATTAGAGCACAGAGTGAATGCCTACTCAGAAATAAAGAAGCTGTTTAGCTTCTTAACGATGTATGATATACTGGCAGACTGGGGCCACTAATTCTAAGGGGATAACTTAACTCTATTCTTAATTTCTATATTCTTAATTTCTAAGGGTTGCTGCCACCAGACCCCCTCTGGGCAGTAGCTCGTTAGGAAGTGGGCAGAGTGGACTAGGCATTGGGTTAGGTTTTTCAATGACCAGATCGGTCAGGAGAAAGAAGGGTGAAACCATAACATGTCTTAGTTCTTTCAATTGTTCTTTCTACTTCAGTTCATTGGTTACTACCTAACCTCAGTTCTTTTTGGAAGCATGTCGAGTGTCTAGGCACATGGGTATTGCAATTCTGATATCAGGTCCCTTGGAAGGAAATAAAAGTGTTATTGCGGGAAATGAATACCCCTGATATACTCAAGACAATGTTTATTAAAATGGACTCAAAGTGGGGAAAAATATATTATTAACATATAACTCCAAGGCAACTCCAAGGCTGTACTCAACAGCAAATTACATTTCATTACAGACATTACAACTTCCGTATGATACTTCACTGACTGCTGGGAGTGCATATGAGATGCACTCACAACACACAACATGTTATTACTGAAACCAACTCATACATGGGTCCACTACCAACATGGGATACTTATTCCAGAATTACCCCAAACACATACAACAACACTGTGGACATATAACTTCAAGGCATGTCCCAGGGTATCACACTGGCGCCTGTAACACTGACGATCGCTGTGGTGGTCGATTAAAGCCAGACACATGGCGAGTCTGGGGTCTGGCTCCACGAGGTAGAGTGGAGCCGATTAATCATGCCGAATCAGCGCCATCGCTCATACAATGACCACTGCTGGGTATCAACCGGCTCCGAGCGACAGGTGGGGTTTCAATTAAGCCCACCCTCGCTCTGAGAACGAAGTTGGAAAAAGTTACGGGAGATTTGGGGAAGCATGGTGGTTCAACACAAACAAATCTTTCGTCTCGCCACGTCAGACATTTACTTTATATTACTTCTTACACTGGGTGAATGACAATTCCACTGTTAAAGCATGAACACTGATATTCACTAAAATTGACTGAATCAAACTGAATGGCTATAAACACAGAACATACCTGAGAACGAAGTTGGAAAGCGTTATGGGAGACTGACCTCCCGTCTCCCACTGGTTTATATACCCCTAAGTTGCCAGCGATCGCTACTCATGCAATGACAGAAATTACACACAAACCAACTGTTACTCATTCAAGGATGACCCTTAGTTGACAAGGGTCTGGCGAATTACTAAAGTTGATTTACATAACTAATTCAAGATTGAGTTTGCTAGGAGGAAGTGGAATAAACACATATTGACAACTGTGTTCGAAGGCGGGACTTACTGGGAGGGATCCTGAGTGTAAAACGAATGGGACAAACACGTCTCTCCTTAATGCTATGAATATATACAATTAATATTATATAACCGCACCTGGGTATAATACAATACATGATTCCGTAACATTGAGTAGGTGAGTTAGCCTGCATCAATGACTGCCGTTCTCTGAGATTTTACAAGCGCAGTGGATTTGAATGTTATGTAGCGTAATATGAATTAAAGGGGGTTTTTTAGGAATGACAATGATGTGCACAGTACAATGACAGTATGAAATATGATGATCTCAAAGCCCAACTGGAATTGGTTGTCAGTACCTATTCCAGTGACTTGGAAGCATCTGCTCTAGAGGAGTTTTTGCAATTTAAAGACATTTTGTCTTCTGATTCTGACAGGTCAGTGACAAACATCTCCACTTTGCTGAGGTCCAAAGATGGTATTTTGACAACTGCCTTTCCAAACATTAGTATTTTGGCAAGAATTTTCCTTGCCATCCCAATTACAAATTGTGAAGGATAGAGGTCTTTCTCTACTCTTTCTAGGGTGAAAAATCACCTGAGGTCTACCACGGGACAAACCAGATTAAACTCACTTTCATTATTATGCATTGAATCAGGCCTCCTACAATGCCTTGACACAAACAGTATCATTGACAAATTTGGGGGCCCACTGATGAGTTTGGCATGGGGCCCACAAGGAGGTAAATTCGGCCCTGCCTTAGGACAATTATTTCTTTTACCTGTATTGTATATATGTGTGCGTACACACACACAAACAAACATATACAAATAAATAATAATGGGAAAATACTTTCACAAATAATCAGAAACAAATTTATAAAAAATGTGACAGTCTACCGTTAGGTTCGTGCTTTATTAATAAAGTAATAAAGGACAGACTTGAGGGCAGACTGTCACATTTTAATAAGTTTGCTTCTGATTATTTGAGCGAGAATTTTCCAATTATTATTTATTTGTATGTGTTTTGTGTGCGCGTGTGTGTGTGTGTGTGTGTGTGTGTGTGTGTCTACACACGTTAAAACTATTGAAAGAGAAACTTCCCCCTGCAAGCGAAGATGAAGGCATCAGGTTCCAGGGTGACTATATCCCACCAAATGCTGTCCTGTTCGAGAAAATAACAGGAGAGATGGTGTGGAAAAAGGCACTGAAGACTCGAGGAGGAGCCGGCCCTTCAGGTCTGGATGCAAACGGTTGGAGAGTCATCCTCAGCACAAACAAGTTTGGCCCTGTAGCAAGCGATCTCTGCACTGCCATTGCCGCCCTTGCAAGAAAGCTTGCATCCTCTTGCTGCCATCACCTCCAGGCCCTGACGGCCTGTCGCCATATTCCTCTGGAAAAGAAACCAGGATGTAGACCTATAGGGGTGGGGGAAGTGCTGAGGCGGATCATCGGAAAGTGCATAATGGAGGTGGTAAAGGATGATGTCAGGGCAGCAGCAGGGAACCTACAAGTGTGTGCTGGCCACCAGGCTGGTGGGGAGGCGGCCATTGACGCCATGAGATTGATATTTGAGGAGCGTGATTGTGAGGCCGTTCTCCTGGTGGATGCTTCAAACGCATTCAACATAATTAACCGCAAGGCTGCACTGCACAACATCAAGATCAAGTGTCCAAGCTTTGCCATGTATGTTGAAAATTCGTATAGGAATCCTTCAGACCTCTACATAGTAAACAACAAGGCTCTACGAGGTGATACCATCCTACAGTCGACCGAGGGAACAACACAGGGGGACCCCGTTGCAATGGCAATGTATGCAATTGGCCTATCAGTGCTCCAACAAGAAATAAAATTTGAAACAACTGGGGTCAAACAAGTGGCATATGCTGATGACCTTACAGGAGCAGGAAAAGTGGAGTGAAATCAAAATGTGGTGGGACCTGGTAACATCGCGAGGTCCACAAATAGGGCACCACCCAAACACCAGCAAGTCCTTCCTCATTGTGAAGCCAGAACATTATGAACGGGCATTGGAGGTTTTTGGCGGAAGTGAGGTCAAAATAACCAAGGACGGCCAAAGACATCTAGGCGCAGTAATTGGCACTACGGACTTCAAGACCGAGTACGTAGCGGGAAAGGTGAATGAGTGGGTTAGCGAAATCCAAGCTCTGTCTGAGATTGCTAACACAGAGCCACATGCGGCCTTTGTAGCATTCACCCATGGAGTCAAGCATGGCTGGAACTACCTGATGCGTACCATCCCTGAGATCGGACCCCTCCTCCACCCTCTGGAAGAAGCTATCAGTGTCAAGTTCATTCCCAAACTAGTGAAACACCCTGACTTAACCCCAGCAGAAGGAACACTTCTTGCACTTCCAACAACACTGGGAGGGATGGGACTAACTAATCCAGAGGAGATTGCTGACACTGAACATCAAAATTCACTTAAGCTCACGGCAGCCTTCACTGACCACATAATAGCCCAGAATGCAACAGGGGAAGTGGACACCAGCGAAGTAAATAAGATCCGTAGGTCCATTACAACAGATCGGCAGCACTGCCAAAATGACATGTTGCAGCAACTATTGCTGCAGGTTCCAGAAAATTTGACAAAAAAAGTAGCTATAGCGCAGGAGGTGCGCGCCTCGAACTGGTTAACTAAGTTACCGATAAGGGCAAATGGTTTCAGCCTTAACAAACAAGAATTTACAGATGCCATTGCTCTAAGGTACGGTTGGCCAATAGATGGTTTGCCCTCCCAATGCGTGTGTGGCTCTTCCTATGATGGCGATCATGCCATGGTCTGCAAGAAGGGAGGCTTCATATGCATGAGGCATGACGAGGTAAGGGATCTCACAGCAAATATGTTGAAGGAAATCTGCCGGGACGTCATGATAGAACCGACCCTCCTTCCACTGGATGACGAGATCGTCCAACACAGGATTTCAAACACATCTAACGAAGCCCGTGTGGACGTCAGTGCTCGAGGATTCTGGACGCCGGGACAGCGAGCTTTCTTCGACATCAGGATTTTTGATCCCATGGCCTCTTGTCACCGTAACCTAGCTCTCGATGCTGCACATAGGAGGAACGAGAACGAAAAGAGAAGGGCATATGGGGAGACAATTCAAAATGTTGATCAAGGCAGCTTCATTCCTCTAGTGTTCACAACCTCCGGTGGGATGGGCCCAAGTGCAAGATGTTTCTACGCCAGACTCGCGGAGTTGATCTCCGAACAGAAGCAGCAGCCCAGAAGTTATGTTACAGCCTGGATGAGATGTCGACTGTCCTTCTCTCTCCTTCTGTCGGCTTTGCTCTGCCTCAGGGGAACGAGAGCTTCTGCCCCTACTCCGACAACTGCTGCAGATATTGACTATGAGGCTACAGTCACTGAATGCTGCAGGAGTCGTAGACCCTCAGCAATTTGGCAACATGAAAACTTCCTCCACCACTCACTGTCTTGTCAGCTTTCTCGATTACATATACCGCCATCTCGAGAAACGAAAAACGTCTGTAGCTGTCGCCTTCATTGATTTCACTAAAGCGTTCGACCTAGTCGACCACAATATAATCATCAACAAAGCTATTGACCTCGGGCTTCGAAGAAGCCTCATACCATGGCTTACAGACTTCCTCAGTGACCGACGCCAAGCTGTACGCTTCCGAGGGGCTGTCTCCACCTTTCAGTCACTCACCTGTGGCGTCCCCCAAGGCACCAAGATGGGACCACTCTGCTTCCTTATGCTCATCAATGATGCCCTAAGAGAAACCCCTGCTCGCTGGAAATATGTCGACGACTCCACCATTGGGATCAGCGTCAACAATTCTGCTCCCAACTATACCGCCCTTCAGGATTTATTGAACAGTCTCCAAAACTGGGCCACCAACAACCATGTCACCATCAACCATACCAAGACCATGGTTATGCACATCAACCTCTCCTCCGACATTGTCCCACCTCCTTCCATTACTCTAGGTCCGAACACACTCCAGGTTGTAGATTCCACGAAGCTCCTCGGCGTCACCATAGACAACAAACTAAATTGGAAACCACACGTCAATGAAGTTGTCAAATCCTCCAGTTTCCGTCTCCACCTCCTCCGCCGACTCAAGTCCCTCGGAGTTCCTGCACACGAGCTCCTCAGTGTTTACACAACATTCATACTTCCCAAGCTCACCTATGCCTCCCCCACCTGGTCTTCCTCCCTAAATGCCACACAACGTAAACACCTAGAAAAAGTACAAAAGAGGGCATGCAAGATTATTCTCTCCCCCTCCTACTCCACATATCAAGAAGCGCTCAACACACTGACCCTTTCGACTCTCACTGACCATCACCACGACCTCATCTGCAAATTTGGTAAGAAGCTTCTACACCATCCCCGACACCGGCTCCTACTACCACCTGAGATCCCTTGTCCGAGAATTGCTGTTCGACACCACAACCGCATCCAGCCCATACGTGCACGAACTGATCGCTATAAGAACAGCCCAGTCCCAACCATTGTAAAAATTATCAACAACTTGTAATACTGTAACACTGTCACTATGTTGAAATGAACTGTAGTTTGAGCTTTTCCCCATCTAAGTTATTATATGTCTTATTTGTGTCACTTATGTTACTTGTATATTATTTGTAATTCGTAACCCATTCCCCAAATATGTAACTGTATATTTTCAGCCTTCTGGCTGCCAAGCTCCTTCAATAAACCGTTAATTATTATTATTATTATTATTATTTAGATCTGCGGCTCAACTAATTTAACACAGATAGGATAGCTTCTTATGTATTAGGATATTTAATATTAAGGTAAATAAATGGTGGCGAAGGTGTGGCTATTGGGGGAGGCTGGAGGCCACGTTTAAAAAAAAAAAAAAAAAAAAAAAAAAAAAAGAAGTAGTAGTAGTAGTAGTAGTAGTAGTAGTAGTAGTAGTAGTAGTAGAAGTAGTAGTAGCAGTAGTAGTAGTAGTAGTAGTAGTAGTATTAGTAGTAGGCCAGCGCGGCGTGGGTGTCGTGGACCGTCCCCCCTGATCTAAAGTGTTATTGGTGGGGACATACTCGCTGTGTGGGAGCGGGAATTTGACAATGTGTCCGTGAATATCGGATGTCACCCTAAGCATTGCCACCCAAGGTTTCTTCTCATCCCTTACGGCATATATTGTAAATATTCCGTGTGTTCACCGGCGTTCTCCAAGTGAGTGGTGACCTGTGCTGGGTCGGTGGTGGGATAATGAGGAGGCTCGGCGCCAAGGTCAGTGTCGTTAGGCCTACTTTGACAGGGGTGGTCCCGAGACTATCGCCCTTATGGAGCCGAGAGTGCTGCCCATGCGGTCGCCCCCACCCCCACCATAGTAACGGACACTTAATGTAGGGTCTCGACGAACCAAGTGAGTATACATAACTAATATTACACCAGTGAGACCATATAAATAGTGGTTATTTGTGCCAAGGATATATAAACAAGTGCTTGGTGTGACAAACTCTTGTCCATAGTGTATCATTCTGATGTATGGATGGTCGCTATAAGAGGGGTTAGCCTACACACCCACGCACGCACGTATGCCCCTACTACCTGGACACAGCAGTCCAGCCTGTCACCTCTCCGCCCTTCCCTCATAAGAACCAGTATAATCTTGTGCCTGGGACTAAATCAGATGTACGGAGGCGGACGTTACCGTCGCCCAAGGTGCTGTTCACTATGCCTGGTAACATTCTTTGCTGCGTCTGTGCTAGCCCGAACCAAAACTGCACAAATTATGTTTGTGCGAGAAACAACCGACCATGTGTGGATTGCACGAAGCTAGACCAGTGTCGGAACCCACGTCGCAGGGAGCCGACACAGGTGGCCACAGTGGATATCGCCGGGACCCAACTACCCGATGATATCAGAAATGATAGCAGTGAGTCTACTCAACCCGAAAATGTAGTACTAATAAATGCTGCTCCCTCAGTAGCAGGTGTCCAGGAGGAGAATGAGAGACAGCCGCCTCAGTGGAATGGCATGTCGATGGAAAATGCAGACGTATGGGTCAAAGAAACCTACTCAGAAATTGTCAAGTGATCGCCTGCTAACTTATTTGAACCACCCAAGTGTGCGGCCACCAAAGAAATGATTCGGGAGATGACTCGCTTCATGACTGATTACACTCAGGACTGCTTGCTCGCCCCCCAAGCTCTTCAAATACTGGCAATAATACCACATCTATTTTGTCAGAGGACACACACACAAAGGCTAAGCACAAAGAAAATGTGGCAGCAATGAAGAGAAGATGGACAATGTGGCAGACTGGGGCCCTAGATGATCTCCTATGTGAAGCAAGAACACTGCAGGAGAGACTAAAATTTACCGGTGACGGAAAGCAAAACACTGATGACGTGGCAAGAAAATTTGGAAACAAAATGCGTGTGGGAAAAGTGTCTCTCGCGGTAAGATCTCTCACACAGGAATCATCCGGTGGGGTGATGCCAATAAACAGAGGGACATTAAAACTATTGAAAGAGAAACTTCTCCCTGCAAGCGAAGATGAAGGCATCAGGTTCCAGGGTGACTATATCCCACCAAATGCTGTCCTGTTCGAGAAAATAACAGGAGAGATGGTGTGGAAAAAGGCACTGAAGACTCGAGGAGGAGCCGGCCCTTCAGGTCTGGATGCAAACGGTTGGAGAGTCATCCTCAGCACAAACAAGTTTGGCCCTGCAGCAAGCGATCTCTGCACTGCCATTGCCGCCCTTGCAAGAAAGCTTGCATCCTCTTGCTGCCATCACCTCCAGACCCTGACGGCCTGCCGCCTTATTCCTCTGGAAAAGAAACCAGGATGTAGACCTATAGGGGTGGGGGAAGTGCTGAGGCGGATCATCGGAAAGTGCATAATGGAGGTGGTAAAGGACGATGTCAGGGCAGCAGCAGGGAACCTACAAGTGTGTGCTGGCCACCAGGCTGGTGGGGAGGCGGCCATTCACGCCATGAGATTGAGATTTGAGCAGCGTGATTGTGATGCCGTTCTCCTGGTGGATGCTTCAAACGCATTCAACATACTTAACCGCAAGGCTGCACTGCACAACATCAAGATCAAGTGTCCTAGCTTTGCAATGTATGGTGAAAATTCGTATAGGAATCCTTCAGACCTCTACATAGTGAACAACAAGGCTCTACGAGGTGATACCATCCTACAGTCGACCGAGGGAACAACACAGGGGGACCCCGTTGCAATGGTAATGTATGCAATTGGCCTATCAGTGCTCCAACAAGAAATAAAGTTTGAAACAACTGGGGTCAAACAAGTGGCATATGCTGATGACTTTACAAGAGCAGGAAAAGTGGAGTGCATCAAAAAGTGGTGGGACCTGGTAACATGGCGAGGTCCACAAATAGGGTACCACCCAAACGCCAGCAAGTCCTTCCTCATCGTGAAGCCAGAACATTATGAACGGGCATTGTAGGTTTTTGGCGGAAGTGAGGTCAAAATAACTAAGGACGGCCAAAGACATCTAGGCGCAGTAATTGGCACTACGGACTTCAAGACCGAGTACGTAGCGGGAAAGGTGAATGAGTGGGTTAGCGAAATCCAAGCTCTATCTGAGATTGCTAACACAGAGCCACATGCTGCCTTTGCAGCATTCACCCATGGAGTCAAGCATCGCTGGAACTACCTGATGCGTACCATCCCTGAGATCGGACCCCTCCTCCACCCTCTGGAAGAAGCTATCAGTGTCAAGTTCATTCCCAAACTAGTGAAACACCCTGACTTAACCCCAGCAGAAAGAACACTTCTTGCACTTCCACCAAGACTGGGAGGGATGGGACTAACTAATCCAGAGGAGATTGGTGACACTGAACATCAAAATTCACTCAAGCTCACAGCAGCCCTCACTG